>JBBPFJ010000119.1:294720-417631 GCA_037975025.1 Excoecaria agallocha
AAATAATCTTATATTCCTGTTTATTATTTCCTAATTTGCCTCTTCTATTTTCGGCATTCTTATTATCTCTTTCCTAGTTTGCCTCCTCTGTTTGAGGCACTATTGTTGTATTCTAAATTTGAGTCAATCTCCTCTTGCATATAAGATTTATCAATGACAATTCATAATCACGGTTTGCATCACTTTATGGTATCAAAGCCTCTAGGTTTGAATACCAAAAACCAAGTTTAAAATGTCAACTGAAGGTAACACAATGGCAGCCGCTACTTCTCTTTCTATTGGATCTTCTATGAACACTGGAAATAATGGTCAGCCCATTGCAGCACCAATTTTTTCGTCTTCTTTCCCTAGTGCTACAAGCTTCTCCACTAAATTAAACACATCCAATTTTCTCCTATGGAAAACACAAATTATTGTAATTCTCAAAGGCTATGGTCTCATGGGCCATGTTGATGGTTCCATTAATGCTCCCTCTTCACTGTTGGACACAAGGGGCTGTAAATCCAGATTTTAAAGCTTGGAAACGCAGAGATCAATTTGTTCTTAGCTAGATCTTATCTTCCATTAACATTACCCTTTTGCCACAGCTTGTGGGTGCAACTACTGCTAAAATTGCTTGGGATAAACTATTTGCTTCATATTCTACAGGTTCAAAACAACAGATCAGAAATCTGAGATCTCAGATTCTTTCTCTTCAATGAGGAGAAGACTTCATTGCCACCTATGTCCAACGTGCCAAGGCCTTGTCTGATCAACTGGCTGCATTAGGTCATTCTTACAATGAAAAAGACTTAGTTGATGCAATCCTTGTGGGCTTGGATCAAGATTGTCGCCCATTCAATAGGACTCTTGATTCTCGGATGGAAAACCATACCTTGGATCATGTATATAGCTTACTTCTTAATGAAGAAAGGCAAATAGCACGAGATCGTGCTAATGAAGTTTCGCATGTTCAGATTGATCCCACTGCTCACTTAGCTACTCGGAGTTTAGATGGACAACACCGTTGTAGAAGCCGTGGACGTGGTAGAGGAGGCCGTTCACGTGGTCAATATCAGTAATTTTCACATGATTCATTTTCAGCTCCTAAACAACAGCATTCTGGAAATTTTTTTGGTGAAGTCACCTGCTACAATTGCCGTGGCATGGGACATCTAGCTAATGTCTGAATTCTCCAAAGAATAGAAACCGTTCCCATACTTCTTTATCATCCCAGCTTGCTGCCACCAACTCTCAACCTTGGACTATTGACACTGGGGTCATTCATCATCTCACAGCAAATCTGGAAAATCTTGCTCTCCACTCTGAATATCAGGATCTTGAGGAAGTTCAAATAGGAAATGGTACATTTCTTCCCATATCTCATGTTGGTGAGAATTCTTTTTCCATTGGCACTCGTACTCTAACTTTTCGTAATATATTACATGTTCCTAGTGCTCATCGTAATTTGTTATCTGTTTATGCTTTAACCAACTCTAATCTAGTGTTTGTTGAATTTTTTGCTAATCACTTTCTCATCAAGGATCTAGACACAAAGAAAATTTTGTTCAAAGGCCAGAGTGATAACGGGTTATACTCACTTTGTTTGAATAAAAACAACTCCTCCATCAGTGCTAATATTGCTTCTTTAAATCTTTGGCATGCCTGTTTGGGCCACTCTACTGTTTCCATTGTCAAACGCACATTACTTAATAATAATATTCAGTGTCATCATTCTAAACCATCTTTATGTAATGCTCTTTCAATTAGTAAAAGTCACAAATTGCCTTTTGTTGATTCTACTTCTATTACTTCCTCTCCTCTTGAATTAATATGTGCTGATGTTTGGGGCCCTGCCTCGGTTGTCTCTTTTGATGGATTTCGCTAGTATGTGTTGTTCTTTGATCATCATACCAAATACACTTGGCTCTATTTTTTGCGTCAAAAGTCTGAGGTTCTCAACATGTTTATTCAATTTCGTAGCCTTGTTGAAAAATACTTTAATCGTCTTATTAAAATTCTTCAATCTGACTGGGGAGGATAATTTTAGGCTCTTACCAATTATTTACGCACAAATGGCATCTCTCATAGAGTTTCTTGTCCCTACACACCTGAACAAAATGGAAGAGCTAAAAGAAAACACAGACATGTTGTTGAAACTGGATTATCTATGCTACATCATAGCCATTTACCCCTTTCCTATTGGAATGTAGCTTTTGAGTGTGCCATTTACACAATCAATCGTCTACCCACGACCACTATTGCCTATGACAATCCCTTCCATAAATTATTTGCCACACTCCTGAACTATAACCTTATCAAAGTTTTTGGATGTTTGTGTTATCCATGGTTACGCCCTTACTCTAAACACAAACTCCAACCTCGCTCCCATCCATTTATTTTTCTTGGATATAGTAAGGTTTACAAAGGTTATAAGTGTCTTGATTATTCCATTGGAACAATTTATATCTCACACCATAGCCTTTTTGATGAACAGGTTTTCCCATTTGTAAAGATGAAATCTAACTTGGTGCCAGCTTCAATAGTCCACACCATACACCCTATTTCCACTATTCCCATTATTCTACCACATATGCCTCTTCCCATCGCAAATGTCCATCCACCCGACCCCACCCACCGCTCAATAAGTTCAGCACCTCCCATTACCTCCAATCCCATGCATGCCTTTACCAACTTCACTACAAACCAACACCTCACTTCTTTGTCCAATCCAATCAATCCACCGCCTACCCAAACTACAATCACTTCACATACTACTTTAAGGCCAAACGAACCCACTTCCCCCATATCTCATGGTTTACAATTGGCAGTTGATCTTGATGGAATATGACATGATATGTTCATGGTAATCATGCAGCGAAAAAATGATAAAATCAATCATACATGCGAAAAAATTCTATGACAAGAATCAAAACATGCAATTTTAGGGTTTTTAAAACTTACAACTTTAAATGCCTTTTAAAACTTGAATTTGGTGATGACCAGCAACCAAGGAGGATATCTTAGCCTTAGACCTTCACCATCAATGCCAAGAAATAGCCTTTATGCCACTCCTCTCTATTATCACACACACACTTGCAAAGATGGCTTAAAATCGAGATTGCTAGCTCTCAAATTAAGTATTATGTAATGGCTATGGATTGAAGCTACAAGACTTGATCTTGCACTTCTTTTAGGTGCTATTAATGCCTAAGAACACAAGAAAGAAAGAAAGATTTCTTCCCCTTGTGTGTTTTGGCCAAGAGAGAAATGTGAGAGAGAGAGAGAGATATGTTTCATGCCAATTAGGGTTTTATTTTTCTCTGCTAATATATGTCCTTTTCTTTTGGCAAGTGATTGATTTGAATTTTACTACCTCAAAATAATTAATTCAACCTCAATCACTTTCTAAAAATAAGTAACATATATTAGTTCAATCTCTTTTGAATTTAAAATTCAAATTAATTTGAAATAAAACATAAGACATTTTAATCTAATAAATCACTTAATTAAAATTAATGCATGTGCCGAAATTCCTTGATATTTACCTAGGAATTTCGGTCACTTTAATCTCCATTCAAGCGATTTAATTTGATTAAAATTCTTTTAGGCTTTAATACTCAATTAATTAAATTAATATAAGATAATTAATTAATTGAAATGAAACCTTGTGGGCTTAATTTTTTCTCTCATAGACCAAGGTCCAATAGCAATTTTAATACCAATTATATATATTAATTTGACTTTAATTAAAAGTCCAAATTAATGCCCAATACTTTATTTAAATATTTTAAGCCCAATGCTTTGTGTGCGATCCTGTAGGTCCATTTAATGTTGGCAGTGAATTAATGAATTAATTCAAAGGCTATATATATTCTCTAGCAAGATATTATAGCATTCCAAATTAAATGAAAATGCATATGGCATTTAGTGACCTAATACAATTTTGCATAGTCTCTTACCCATAAATATCAGAATTAATATAAGGCATGGAACTAGTCATCCTTATATATATATTAATTCCTTTCTTGATATTCCAGTGACACTGAACTCTCAGATAAATAATGATTACTCATTATTTCATCTCGGTATGGCCATACACTTCTCAGTTTACTGATCAAGTGGCCGATGATATTTTCTCTCTTATTAAGAGGGGTAATCCCTTCACTTCTCTCATGCTCTCTAACATGAATCAATGCATACCCGTACTTGTCACTCTATTACGAGCAGTTAGGTGTATGTCAAAGTACACAGTAATTCATAAAGAGTTTCATAGAGATTTTAGGTCTAAGAACTCCGATACGAAACTTGCATATGAGAAACACTTATGACTTATACCATGTAGTGTTCTCATGAATGGATCGAATCTAGATACCATGTTCTAAACATGTATTTATGATCTCTAATTGACACTCTTATCCTTATGATCCGTAAGACAGAACTCAACTTATCAAAGAGAGCATACTAGTCTTAATTCATTGTTATTCCTATAACAATGACTGACTAGGGATATTTAGAATAAAGTCTCATTTGTTTCAAGGTCTTACAACCATATGCCTCACACATGATAACTTAAACTGAAACAACATTCTTGGATAGTTCTATCAATTGATATGCATAGGAATACAATAGATAAAACAAATGCCTCATTTATTAATTAAAGTGTTTTATTACAATGTATTGGGGCTAGGGCTTACACTAACAATCTCCCACTAGCACTAGTCCCAATTAGGCATAGCCCTAAGACCGAACTCTCTCAAATGAGCTTCGTGCAGATTTGGACACAACTGTTTCGTCAATGGATCTGCTACATTATCTTCACTTGCTATCTTGCTAACCTTGACGTCCCCACGATCAATGATCTCTCTGATAAGGTGGTACCTCTTGAGTATGTGTTTGGATTTCTGGTGTGACTGGGGCTCCTTAGCCTGTGCGATGGCCCCGTTGTTGTCACATAAAATTTCTAATGGTTCTAAGATGCTTGGGACCACTCCTAATCCAAAAATGAAATTTTTAATCCAAACAGCCTCTTTTGCAGCCTCACTCACTGCAATATACTCAGATTCTGTAGTTAAGTCGACAATGGTCTCTTGCTTTGAGCTTCTCTAGCTGACAGCACCACCGTTTAAAACAAAAATAAATCCAGATTGCGATCTAGAATCCTGAGTGCTGGTCTGAAAAGCAGCATCGGCATAACCTTGTATGACGAGCTCTTCTTGACCACCATACACCAAGAAGTGATCTTTAGTCCTTCGCAGGTACTTCAGAATCCCTTTTACAGCAAACCAATGCTTCTCACTAGGGTCTTGCTGAAACCTACTGGTTATACTCAGTGCATGAGTAATATCCAACTTAGTACATAACATAGCGTACATGATAGATCCAATAGCAGATGCATATGGGATTCTACTCATGTTGTCCCTTTCCTCTTTGGTTTTAGGGCATTATTCTTTAGTCAAAACAACTCCCAAAGCCAAAGGTATGTACCCTTTCTTTGAGTCTTCCATACTAAAATGCTTTAGTACTTTGTCTATGTACTTTTCTTGACTTAGTCCCAAAAGCCGATTCGATCTATCTCTATAGATTCAAATACCAAGTATTGTCTCGGCTTCACCTAAGTCTTTCAATGAGAAACATTCCCCTAACCATTGCTTAACCTTTTGCAATGTTGGAATGTCATTTCCAATGAGAAGGATGTCGTCCACATATAGGACCAGAAATACTACTATGCTCCCACTAACCTTCTTGTACACACAAGGCTCATCTTCGTTCTTAATGAAGTCAAATTCTTTGACTGCCTCATCAAAATGAAGATTCCAACTTCGGGATGCTTGCTTTAATCCATAAATGGATTTTTGAAGCTTGCAAATCTTTTTAGGGTGCTTGGAATTGACAAAATCCTCAGGCCGTGTCATATACACATCCTCAAGTAAATTTCCGTTGAGGAAAGCAGTTTTGACATCCATTTGCCATATCTCATAATCATGATATGCAGCTATGGCAAGCAAGATCCTAATGGACTTGAGCATGACTACAGGCGAAAAGCTTTCATTATAGTCTACACCATGAGTTTGTCGAAAACCTTTTGCTACTAGTCTACCTTTGTAGGTCTTATCAGCTTTGAGTTTGAATAGCCACTTGCATTCAATTACCTTAGCACCTTCTGGTGGATCAACCAAGGTCCAAACCTGGTTATCGTACATTGATTGCATCTTGGATTTCATGACTTCAAGCCAATTTTCTGAGTTTGAGCTCTCAATAGCTTCTCAGTAGGTAGTAGGATCCTCACGATCTACTAACTCAATAGTGTCACTGTTGGCGATTAGAAATCTATATCTCTCAATCTCCTGACGTACCCTACCGAACCTTCTAGGTACTTGTGTAATGGGTTCTTGTTCCACAACTGGTTGTGAACTTGATCCCACTTCCAACTCATCCTCTATAGGAGTTTACAGCACTTGAATTTCTCCAAGTTCTACTTTACTCCCACTGTCTTTCTTGAAAATAAACTCCTTTTCCAAGAAAATAGCCTTGCGAACAACAAATACTTTGTTCTCGGCTTGTGAGTAAAAGTAGTATCCCTTTGTTTCTTTGGGATAACCCATAAACAAGCAGACAGTTGATTTGGACTCTAGTTTGTCAAATGTTAATTTCTTAACATGTGCTTCATAGCCCCAAATCCTGAGAAATGACATATTGGGTTCTTTCCCATTCCATACCTCGTATGGTGTCTTCTCAACAGCTTTAGTTAGAGTACGGTTTAGTAGAAATGCAGCAGTTTCTAATGCATAATCCCAAAAAGAGACAGGAAGATTTGCTTGACTCATCATAGATCGAACCATGATTAAAATTCTTTTAGGCTTTAATACTCAATTAATTAAATTAATATAAGATAATTAATTAATTGAAATGAAACTTTGTGGGCTGAATTTTTCTCTCATGGACCAAGGTCCAATAGCAATTTTAATACCCATTATATACATTAATTTGACTTTAATTAAAAGCCCAAATTTATGCCCAATACTTTATTTAAATATTTTAAACCCAATGCTTTGTGTGTGATCCTATAGGTCCATTTAATGTTGGCAGTGAATTAATGAATTAATTCAAAGGCTATATATATTCTCTAGCAAGATATTATAGCATTCCAAATTAAATGAAAATGCATATGGCATTTAGTGACCTAATGCAATTTTGCATTGTCCATTACCCATAAATATCAGAATTAATATAAGGCATGGAATTAGTCATCCTTATATATATTAATTCCTTTCTTGATATTCAAGTGACATTGAACTCTCAGATAAATAATGATTACTCATTATTTTATCTCGGTATGGCCATACACTTCTCAGTTTACTGATCAAGTGGCCGATGATATTTTCTCTCTTATTGAGAGGGGTAATCCCTTCACTTCTATCATGCTCTCTAACATGAATCAATGCATACCCAAGCATACCTGTACTTGTCACTCTGTTACGAGCACGTTAGGTGTATGTCAAATACTACAAGAAAATCTAGAAATAGCAACAGAAAAATAGCAACGGAATTGATTCTGTTGCTAAATTAGCAACGAAAAAGCAATTCTGTTGCTAAATAGCAACGAAAAATAGTTTCCGTTGCTAAAATTGGTTAAACTTTATAAATTTAGCAACGAAAAAATATTTGGTTATCTTCCGTTGCTAAAAGTGGAGGGAATTTTTGGCGCCATTATTTAGCAACGAAAATTAGCAACGGAATTAGTATTTCGTTGCTAATTAAGGCGGCAACAAATGGCAGATAAAATTTGGGACGAAAAATAGCAACGGAATATGATTTCCGTTGCTAATTTAGCAACGGAATGAAATTTCCGTTGCTATTTTAGCAACGAAAAATTATTTCGTTGCTAAATAGCAACGGAATTTTATTTCGGTTGCTAAAATACCAACGGAAATTATATTCCGTTGCTAAATTAGCAACGAAAATCTAATTTCGTTGCTAAATTTCATTTTCAATGAAAAATAGCAATCGAATTTATATTCGGTTGCTAAAATAGCAACCGAATTTATTTTGGTTGCTAAAATAGCAACCGAAATAAAATTCCATTGCTAAATAGCAACCAAATTATTTTCGGTAGCAAAAATAGAAACGGAATAATAATTCCGTTGGTAAATGAAGGGCATTTAAGTAATTTTCACATTTGTTAGAACTATAAAACGGAAAAACCCTACAGTTGCCTCCTCTTGCCTGTTTTTCTTTGCTCCTCCCTCTCCTTCTTGCTTCTCTCCCCACTTCACGATTTCACTCCTTTATCTCTTCCCCTTCCTCACATCACCTTCTTCCTTTCTCAGGTAATTAATTATGTCTTGATTGTGGTTATTTTTGTGATTTTTTTTCCTTTTTGGGTAAAACTTTAAATCGGTTCTTTTATCACAAATGTTTAGAGACTTTCAACCTAGCTATACTGATTCTGCTTTCCTGTAAGCTCTCCATCTTGTCTTTATTGTGCTTATGATGGAACTGGCTATACTTGATTTTGTATCACTTGTGATGTGAAATATATAAACGCCTACTCTTTTTGTGCGTATTATCTCCATTAGCTGTCTCTCCACTTCCATTTTCAATGATTTTATTTCTCTATTGTATTTACTTGGTAAAAATCTGCAAAACCCATTATTAATTTTGAGCAGAATCTCCAGCTGAGTTCTTCGCAGAGAACAAGAACATTGTTGGCTTTGATAATGTAAGTTCCTTCAATTTTAGAAGAATGGGAGGTACTTACATGAATTAGAAACCTAGAGAAAGAAGCAATAGTGGTTCCTGCTCTGATTATGTCGAATGATTTTTTTCAGCCAGTGAAATGTATGATCAGTAACCTAAATGGAAACACGAATTAATGAAGAAAGTTCTGATTTTGGTTTAGACGTCAAGCACTTCAAAAGAGAGCAGAAAAAGCTCGTGTATCGAATGAGGAACAAGAGGAGATGCTGAGGAATTTGGAACGCAGAGAAACAGAGTATATGAGGCTGCAATGACGTAAAGTTGGAATCGATGGCTTTGAACAGTTAACTGTGATCGATAAAGGTGCATTTGGTGAGGTAAAATTCAACATCACGATTATATAGTGACTTCTGCCTTTTCTTTTAAAATGTTTTATATTGGCTTCATACGAGGCCCTCTTCTTCATTCTTATGCATGCTTTATTCCACGGAATGAAAACTATCATTTTAATGGAGAAAATGCAGCTTCCAGTTGTGCCTAATGTGTAAGTTTCATTTTGAATCTGTAATTTTTTGTGAAAGTAGCCTTTGACGATCCACAACCTTTTCAGATGTTTTGTTATGTTGGCACAATCTCCGAAGAATATTATGAAATTGTTTAATAATAAAATTTGCTTGCAAGTCTTCATGAAAGGACAAGGGTGCAATACTCATCTTCTCTGTCTTTATTCTGAGAATGTTCTGGCTGCAGGGATATAAAACCAGATAACTTGATATTGGACAAAAATGGCCATTTAAATCTTTCAGATTTTGGTTTGTGCAAGCCTTTGGATGATAAATATTCATATATCCTCCAGGAAAATGAAGATATTTCCACTCAAGAAAGTACAAATGAAGTTGGAGGACATTTTGTGAGTGATAAAGGACCTCGGCCAATGCCAAAAGAAAAATTACAACAATGGAAACATAATCACCGTGCACTGGTATAGTATAAACTAAATAGGACTCTAATACTAAAGCCTCTTTTTTCTGCATTTGCCTGAACAAACGTAAAAGAGATTGAGCTTCATATGTTATCTGTGCAATATATCAGCATATCATGCTGACTCTTGTTTTTTCATATTTCCAGATTTTACTATTATTATTCTTCCTGAGAAATGATTTTTACATTTTACAAACTTCCAATTCATGAGAATGTTCTTCAGGCTTATTCAACTGTTGGAACTCTTGATTATATGGCACCTGAAGTACTACTAAAGAAAGGATATGAAATGGAGTGTGATTGGTGGCCTCTATACACTACAGTGAGAGAACTTGTAGAAAATTCACTTGATTCAGAAGAATACATATCTGAGCTCCCCTTTGTTGAGGTTTGTTGTCTTCTACCTTGAATCTTTTGTTTCATTTGATTTTGTCTCTGCATTTGCGGCTAGGTGATTTAAGTTGCATCAAACTTTCTGCTATATTGGAACTTTACCATTGTATCTCACTTAATTTTGATTAGTATAGTTGCCTCAACTTTATCATCAACGCTTTTCATTAAATTACGTCTTTCTGATGCATGCATAGCGACTTTTTGTAGCTGTGTTGCTAACTTTTGGTTGCTGTTAAATTTATTAGTTCTGTGAACCTAGTTATTTTCTTCTCTCTCTCTCTCTTTTCTTTTAAACAATGTTCCATGCCTTGCAAAAAAGATTAGCAAAGGAAGCTCGTGCTCTAGAAATACAGGCTAAAAGTGCTGCACTTGGGAAGAAAGTCAAAGAGCAGCCAGCTGCAAAGGGCATGAGAGGCCGAGGTGAGGCTTCATTTTATAGGGTCACATGCAAGGTGTGATTATTTCCTTTCTTAGTTTCCTTCTACATTTTCCCTCTTAGTTTTATTCTATTACTAGAACCCAAAATTGACTCTAGAGTTACAAAGACTTGTCTGTGCATCTAATTTTATTGTAGGACAATGGAAAAGGAATGTTGCATGATGATATACCAAACATGTTTGGACGGGGTTTGTAGTCACATTTCTGATCTCATTTCATCATAATACTAAATGTTTAGATGGCTATTGATTGCTATTTTATTTGTAGTTAACTAATCCATGCTTCTGTGTGTATTTATGTGTGCAGTCCTATCTGGAACCAAGTATGGTCTCAAGCAGACACGTGGGAAGTTTGGTCTTGGTGCAAAAATGGTAATGTGTTTTGCTGAAGCCTGACACATTTACAGCTCTCCATATCTATGGCTGCAATTGCTAAAATAGATGCATACTTTATTATGATTTTAATAACTGTTTTTCACACTTATTAATGAATATGAGGTTCAATTTTCTAGATTTACAATGCTTTTGAGCATGTTAATAAATCTGGCAAAGATCATATTTTATGTTCTAATTATAATTATAAATTGCCATATAAGCTCATGTATTTACATGTTTAGGCTATAATCAAGTTGATTTAATAAAATAATTTCATTCCATTTTTCTCTCCTTAATGCTCATGAAAAAGAATATCTTTTAGTGTAGTCTGTTTTCCTTTTATAGGCATTGATATGGTCCAAAATGAGCACTGGCCTATCTATAGAGATTTCATCATCAATGAAGGGCCAAAGTTATATCTCGTTCTGCAGGCTTGATATACATATTCATCGGTATGTTGCATATATGTTTTAACTAAGACCTAGATTTTTCATTCTTTCTTTTTTGAACTTACTGTCTGATGATGCTGGAGGTTTAACAATTTCTCTGTGTTAGAATTGTGTATTATAATATTGATCTGTAGAATTTAGATCATATTCATATATGATTTGTGAATAAGGAAGACATACTATATTTGCTTCATGGCTATCCATTTCAGATTGCATTTTTATTCTGGAAAATAACTAACCTCAAAGATTTGTTAATCTATCGGACCTTATTAATAATATGATCTAATTTTGTTCATATGTGCTTAGGGTTGTGTAGGTTTAACATTTTGAGTATGGAATTAGTGATTCCTAGAAAATTATTTTCCTTAATCCCATTCTCTATTTCACTAAGAACATCCATCACACGTCCACTGTGTCTGTTTCTTTAAAGAGCTCTATTGCCAATATCACCAGCTGCTGATCTAATGCAAGCCCACAAGTGGGTATTAGGGTGATATAAGAGACAGAAAATTCTTTATATATATATATATCATTTTCTTTCTCTTTCGTAGGATGGAAGAATAATATCTATATATGCTATTGGTTATTGCTGTGTTTATCTGTTTTTGTTCTTTTCTCTTCTCTCTCTCTCTCTCTTAAGTAATATTAAAAGATTGACTTCTACTCTATGTTTGAAATTGTAATTATGTATGATGTTGTTTGAGTTTTCATTTGTAGGAGAAGCACATTCTTTGGAAGTCAAAACCATTTTGTACAAGGGAAAGTCGGAGTACCAAGAGATCTTAGTTTTTGAGGTATGGGCTCATCTTCGTGGACATGTATGGTAATCAATTTACAGTATATCTTTAGGAGCACCCATTTGCCATTTGGTTTTATGATTCTTTTTTTAAGCTACACATGTATGGTAATCCATTTGCCAGTTTATCGAAGGAGATACTGCTAATTTCATTTTCATTTCTTTAATTTTATTAATTAACAATTTCTTTAATCATGAAAGACTTGGGCCTTTCTTTAATTTTATTAATTAAGATTTCTTTAATTGTTTCTTTAATTTATTCAGTTGGTGTAAACACACATGCATAAATAAATTGGTAGGTGGGCCATTATAATGCATTTACTTATTCATTATTGTTGTTGAAACAAATACATGACTAATAATTATAAAATGTTTCCAGTATAAATAGAAATTTTATTATAATTTTATCAACAACAGTTATGCACATTACATAACATTGTTATCATAATTAATTATAATGTTATTACAAATTAATTGTTAATCATTACCATTATTCTCTTGCTTAACATTGTTAAGGTATTCTCTTTTGCTACCAGTGAAGTAATGATGATGATGTTCCTTTCTTGGTTAACATTGTATGATTTTTGTTGATGCTTTCTCAGTCCATAACTAATACATTTTGGTTCATTTTATAGGAATATTTGAGGGAAGAGCCATATACAGCTGAAGATATTGAACACATCACGGGGGAAAACCTAACAACAATTTTCAGCAATTCCCCAAGTTCACTTGATGTTCTAAAAGCAGCCAACCACTTCAAGTTACATCAGGTACTGTAGATGTTCTAAAAGCAGCCAACCTCTCAACAACAGAGATTAGAATTCTTTTTCTCCTTTATGACTAATGTTTTCTATGTTACAATCTTCATTGGCAGTTATTGTGCTCTTTGTTTAGAGATAATATTACTGATTATGACCAAGGTTCATTCTGGTATGTTTCTACTCCCTAATTTCTTAAGTAGTGTAAATTGAAATATGTAAATTAGACTTGAAAAAAAAATAGAATATATTAGTGGCGGCTGCTACTTATGCTCAGTGAATAAATAAACCTTTCATAATCAACAAATGCACACTTATGTAATTAAAAAATATTATTCAGTAGGATTGGAATTTTACCTGCTCTACCCAAAAATATATTATAAATAAATTAATATTTATTGTTATATTTGTTAGTGTCCAAATGACATCAGCTTCATACTTAGAAAATTTACTGTTGACATGTGATGCAATAGCATTTGACACCAGCATTTATTGATTTCTGACCTCACAAAATATTTTCTTAAGATTTAATAGTATTTAGTTAATAAATAGATTTTTTTTTCGAATTAAATGAATCGAAATTTATTAACTTCCAAGTATCAATAGATAGATAATATTATTGAAATTTGCATCTAAATATTTATAACATCCAATTATTGAACTGTGTACATTAGGTCAGTTCAAATAATATACTTGCACCTGATTTTTCATGAGACAATGAAAAAATATTACGTTATCTTGGACAGTATAGACAGATTGCAATTATTTGCTAAACTATTTGTAACATGAATTAGCTGCTGTAATAAATAATTATAATCTAAATTCATATCTAAATTCATATTTGTTGGTTTTCCAAATTACACTAAAACAGCTTGTTGTTTTAGCGTAATTTGTTGGTTTTCTATTTTACACTAAAACAGTTTGTTGGTTTTCCAAATTACAATAAAACAGCTTGCTGTTTTAGTATAATTTGTTGGTTTTCTATTGTAGTGATGGAATAGCGACGAAAAAACCATCACAAATTTTTTTCTATTTTATACTAAAACAGCTTGCTGTTTTAGTATAATTTGTTGGTTTTCTATTGTAGTGATGGAATAGCGACGAAAAAACCGTCACAAATTTTTATAAAGTTGCTGAATTTAGCAACGGAATTCAACTTGGTTGCTAAATTTAGCAACGGAAAAAAAATATCTGTTGCTAAAATTAGCAATGCATTTTGAATTCGGTTGCTAAATTTAGCAACGGAATTTGATTTCAGTTGCTAATTTTGACCAATTTACCAAATGTTAGTGGTTAGATTTAGCAACGGAATTTAATCTCCGTTGCTAAAAATACCAACCGCTGAATTAGCAATCGAAATTTTCGTTGCTAATTTCCGTTGCTATTTTTTATTAGCAACTGAACTAATTTTGACCAATTTACCAAATGTTAGTGGTTAGATTTAGCAACGGAATTTAATCTCCGTTGCTAAAAATACCAACCGCTGAATTAGCAATCGAAATTTTCGTTGCTAATTTCCGTTGCTATTTTTTATTAGCAACTGAAAATTGATATTTTCCGTTGCTAAATTTCAATTTTCTTGTAGTGAAAGTATACAGTAATTCATAAAGAGTTTCATAGAGATTTTAGGTCTAAGAACTCCGATACAAAACTTGCATATGGGAAACACTTATGACTTGTACCATGTAGTGTTCTCATGAATGGATCGAATCTAGATACCATGTTCTAAACATGTATCTATGATCTCTGATTGATACTCTTGTCCTTATGATCCGTAAGACAAAACTCAACTTATCAAAGAGAGCATACTAGTCTTAATTCATTGTTATTCCCATAACAATGACTGACTTGGGATATTTAGAATGAAGTCTCATTTGTTTCAAGGTCTTACAACCATGTGCCTCACACATGATAACTTAAACTGAAACAACATTTTTTGATAGTTCTATCAATTGATATGCACATGAATATAATAGATAAAACAAATGCCTCATTTATTAACTAAAGTGTTTTATTACAATGTATTGGGGCTAGGACTTACACTAATAGATCTAAACCAGTATGTTGCTGCCCCTTCACACCATTCTATGGTCACCAGGAGCAAGACTGGTAGTCTTAAACCTACTAATATTCTGTCTTTACTTGCTGATTCCAACACTGCTTTTCCAACATCTACCTGCTTTTCTCAAGCTGTTAAAAAGGTAGAATGGCATAATGCCATGGCTGAAGAAATTAATGCCCTCCTCTCAAATGGTACCTGGGACTTAGTTCCACCTACTGAACATCAAAATGTTATTGGTTGTCGATGGGTTTTCAAAGTGAAACAAAACTCAAATGGATCTATTGACCGCTATCACTACAAAAAAACTACAGATTAGCGACAGAAAATTTCGTCGCTAAATACCATTTTTGTCGGTAATTAAAATTAGAGACGCCGCGATGAACAGTCGCTAATATATTAGCAACGGATATCAAATTCAGTCGCTAATTTAGCGACGAAATATTTTGTCGCAAATTTTTTTTTGGTCGCTAATTTATATTCCTAATTAGTCGTCCAATTATAATAATAATATTTAGCGACTACATATTCCGTCGCTAATTATGAATTTACCGTAAAATTTAGTGACGAAATATTTGTAGCTAATATGGTCGCTAATTATTTCTTAAATTATATCTTATGCATATTAGCGACAGATTTTCTGTCGCAAATCCGTCGCGAAAGTATTGCATAATTGAATGTTTTCTTTTGCTGTATTTTAAAATTTTAATTTTGTATATAATGATCGTTATTTATTTATTTTCAACCTGTACATAACAATGATCTCACACATACATATTTCAAACTAGAATATGTTCCAAAATACACATATATATAAAAAATTATTTGAAACATTACATAATATTATACTTAAACAATCTCTCATTAAACAATAAAATAGTAAATATTATCGTACTAATTAGCATCAACAATCAAATTAGACGTACATTTACATACTTTCAAAACTTGCAAATCATATGTCTATACATAACTAAAACTCTTAACAGTCTTTGCAAAAAAACATAGAAAAGAATTGTTGTGTTATATGTACAATCCATGACGTACATTTAAAAACAACAATTTTAGATCAGATCTTCCCACGGAGATACTCACCATAGCACCCATCCCGATCTTTCTCCTGTTGAGTGCACTCTTTGCAATAGTAAGCATCTGAGATCCCAACTCCTCCACAGATCACACATCGACCCTAGAAAGATCCATAATTTGCACTCATCACAGATCCGCACCAGCGTGCAGGGACGCACATAAGAATCACAGATTACACATTTCCCATCATCTCTCTCGCACATATACAGAACAGCTTAACCCAGGAATGCATATAGAATATACCATTGCTGAAGCCAAAAATCCAGGAATGCATCATGTTAATGTCTGTTATTGTAACAAAGCATTAGTGCTTGACAATTAACAATATACATACAACAGGTTTTCAGTCAAATTAATTTTTTATTACAAATATAACAATTCGTTACAAGAACCCACAACAAAGAACTAACATTTCCATTCAAATTAATTTTCGATTAGATATACTTGTTGCAGCTAAAAGAAAATGATCAATGATGATCATATGCATACATCAAACAAGGAACTTCTGTCAAACCGTGACACACTTCACAAAAGGCTGCAGCAATCACAGTCCAACTTGACACTTCCAGCACTTTAATTCTAAGTATATAAAAGCTTGAAAATATGCTACTGATTAGTTGGCTGTATTAGAGATATATTAAAAATTGAATATATATATATATATATATGTGTGTGTGTGTGTGTGTGTGTGTGTGTGTGGAGAAGTCAATTTTGTGACCAATGAGCTAGCTAGATGCGACAACAACGATATATATATATATATATATCAGATTCCTGCATTAGACCCTACTGCTGTCTTATATAGGAGATAGAGATCCTATGTTCTATGGAACATTAAATCTCTGCTACAGCTTAACGTATTGGCCAGACAAGAATGTATATTGTGTAAATGAAATGCAAAGTGTGTGTATATATATATATATATATATATATATATATATATATATATAAGTACAAAAATAAAACACATAAATGCCTTGAAGAAAATTAGATTCTAATCTCTCAAAGGCAAGAAGTACTTGGAAAAAAAACACATAAATGCCTTGGAAGAAAATCAGATTCTGGTGGAATGCACACCACAATCGAAAAAAAATGTTTTTAAAGCTTTTATGAAGCCAAAAAAAGGAGTACCTGTGCCATGGGTAATCTTCTTCCACAGCCTCTACAGGCTAAATTGCCATGACAAATCTCGGTTAGAGAAATCTGAAGGAATTGCTGAGACACCAGATATCAGAGCCTAGCAAATTCAAGAATGTCAATAAAGTGCAAACGGAACTCAAGCACCTAGCAAATTCAAAATATCAAAGCAACAACTACAGCCAATTAGCTGCAACACATAATATGATAGCACACTCAGAACTCTTGGACCGCCAAACAGGAAACATAATTGCTGGAAATTCAATGCAGCCTCAATTTTACCAGTGAATATTAGTAGAAAACAAAAACATAATAGAAATATCATGAAGCACGTATAGCTAATCACCGGTATCTAAAGCAAATCCGCATTTCAAGTTGCTCTAGCATGTACCTAGACCTTTAAATTAGTGTTGCCTTAATTTGTCTGACAGAAGAATGCAACTCCATAGCCCTTATAATTTATTACCACCACTTGATTAGATTCCTTTTTAGACAAAATCATCAAATTAAACATACCTTCGATATTGTTGACTTGCTTAGCTTACCAAGAGGCAATCTATTAGCATTGTATCCTAAAAGACAATAGACCAAAAATTACATAAATGAACTCCTTGCAGCAATATCAGAAGTAAAGAGTTAAAGGGTCTAAATCTAATTACCTTTTTGTTGTTCTCACAACAGCACGCTGAAGAACCCAACATAGTGCATTTTATTGAATCAATGTTCTCTGAAAACAAAGGTCCAACTGGAAGCATATCATTGTTGCTATTAACTATTTTTCCTTGCTACTTCAATTATCAGTGCTCTCATTAGCAGTACTGATTTTAAAAGTACCATCAACAAAAGACAAATTGCCTTCAACACAGCCCATTCCCAACTCCATAAATAGTATTTCTCCAAATAACAAAACTCCATTTCAAATATATGCATAGCATTGGATCCAAAAAGGACAGGCCAAATACCAAAGTAATTCTACTGCTGCCAATACAGCAAGCATTTCACAAGTTCAAGAACAAGTCTACCAAGCTCCTGTCATCATATTTAATTAAATAAAAAAGATACTTTAATGCGCATATCTTAGAATCTTAATCAGTTAGAATAAAGTAGCAAAATATTAATCATTTATACTTCAAAGTAACAAGTTAAATGCTTAATTGGATGTTTTCGCAAATTATTTCTTAATTTTTATCAAAAATCAAATAACACATAATACTGATAGCAAAGGTTCATCATCTTTTGGGATTGGCTTTGCAACTAGGACTTACAGGCAAAAACTTGGAGAGTTAAAACCTAAAATATTATGAAAATTTGTTAAGTGTATGATGTGTGCCTAAGTCAAAATACAAAAGAGATTAATGTGTGCAACAAGGAATGGTGGTGAAAGTAAATAGACTAAGAGTACTAATAATCAAAATCAAAAACTAATTTGCACATTAGAAAGCTAATTTGAATGCAAATGGACAAGCACACCATTGAAATTAAGTAACCAAAAATAACATTTTAAAAGAGGAATACTGTGACAGATGAGATATTGGCAGCTTAAAATACCAAAGCAGAATATTTCTCCAATAAACCAAATTTTTTTTGCAGAACTGACTCAATTAGCATAGAAAATGGGGATACGAAATATGAATCCTAAGGGGAAATTAAGAAACAAAAAGCGGCAAAGACTATACCTTGAAAGAAAGCAATTGCTTTCTGGACGAGGCATAGAATCGAGGAACAACAAGCAAAGAAGAATAAACAGCTTGTTGTCGCCATTTAATACGGCCATCTAGTCATGTCCCTTGCAAAGAGATTTTAAAATGTTAACAGCATAATTTTAAAATGTTCAAATCCCTAAATCTGAAATTTCTCCCCTTTCTCACAATTTTCTCATCACCAGCTGAAATCAAGGGAGAAATCAAGGCTTACCTAACATTTAATGGAAGAAAAGCAACCATTAGGGGCGGATCTAAGTGGAGGCCGGCTGATTCGGCTGAAAATTCCCATAAACGAGTGCGGCTCTCCCTCTTCAATCTGCCAGTCGCCTGACGAACGAGGGGGAGTAGATGATACCAGATGCTCACCTCGCCGTTGAAGGTTGACCGAGGGTGGTAGGGTCGCCATCGCCACAGTGGTTCACCGAAAAATAAAGAAAAATCGACTAGGTGGAGAGAGGAGAAATCGAGGCTGCTAACAGTGAAGGCACATCACTGTGAAGATGAACGCCGGTGAAGGAGGTCCACGAAACAGGGCGCGCGAGTTGTTGCCGTCGCAGCGGCTGGCGTGGTGGATGACCGGTCCCGATTCTCCTCCGTTCCTCTCTAACCCCTTCTCGGTTTGTTTTTTTTATAAGCAAGTCAAATAAATATCTCCCAAAGTTTCTAGAATTCTAAAATATTATATGACATTATTATTATTATTATTATTATTATTATTATTATTATTATTATTATTATTATTATTATACATTTATTTATTTTAATCATTTGTCATTAATTATTAAATTTTTGCTTTAAATTCTAATTATCACTTAATAATTTTAAAATTATGCAAACTTATATATCTTAACAAATCAGTCCTTGAGCCAGTATCAAAATATTATACACCCGTATTAAGAGTGCTCTCGCACGATTTTAAATTTTTGGGGCGTTACAAAATTGATAGCAAATAAATATTTTTTTTCTCTAAGAAAACATTTAAATTAAACAATAGAGTTTGATTTCGATATCGAACAAATCTTCGGTTAAATCTAGCAAATTGATCCAACTCAATGGTTTGAAGTTTAGGCGTGGTGCCGAATCACAATCATTTAAATCATACTCTCTTATTCCTTCTAAAATCTCATCAAGCAAACTACAATTTACAATAAAAATTCCCCAAAAATAAAAATGCAGCAAACTTTGTCTCCATTTTCCGATGAATGAAATATAGAACGAAAAGGGTAACAAATTAATGAAAGAAATGAACCTACGACTTCAGAAATAAGTCCCTCATCACGGAATCCACCACCGCCACTGTCTCTTCCTCCCCTAAAACCACCACCTCTGGGTGGCCTCATATTTCACCGTTTGGACGTGACTTAGTAAGGAAAAGAAACTGGAAAGTCTAACAGAGATGCGAGGTGGGTTTTATTTCCATAGGATTTCAGGGTTTATTTCAGTTGCTAGGGTTTTGGGGTTTAAAAAGATGACCAAAATCTCCTTGGCCTTTTGCTAACCGGGTTGGGATAATATGTTGGTTCGGATATCAGGCTACCTTTTTTGCCCATCCATCTGAATATGATCTTCCTAATAAGCCCAATAAATGCAATACTAGGCCCATAACATTCTATCATGAGGTCTAATATCTCAATTATAGGCGTCAAATATCTCGATTTTTATTAGCAATGATCGATTGATAAATTTAAGAAGTGAAAGCTTATGAACCAGCACAGGAAAATATAAAAAAAATTAATTTCTTGTAATTATAGCTACTAATAATATCTAATCACACAGGATAGTAGGCAAGGGATAAAAGAAAGAAATTGTGAACAAAAAAACAAATTAAATACAATATTCATTAAAAGAATTTAAATAAAAATAAAAATTTCATAATTAATTATAAGAATTAAATATATTCAATACGAGACTAACAACATAGTGCTAATTATGCACATATAATAAATAAACAATAATAATGAGGGGAGAGAAAAAGCTATTTTTATATGTAGGGTAAAATTCTGAAATTACTAAAATGTCCCTACCAAATTTCATCATTTTATCCTTGTATTCAAGGATAATTTTGTAAATATATATAACTAAATTTTTTCATAATTTAAAATTTGCTCAAAATTTTAACAAAATAAAATAAATAATAAATTTTTCATAATCATTTTAAATGAAATAATAAATTTTATATTATTATATAAATATTTATATTTATTATTTTTCATAATATGATTATATAATAATTATAACAATTACTTTATTATTATTATTATTATTATTATTATTATTATTATTATTATTATTATTATTATTAAAAATGTAAATTTTTTAAATAAATAAGTTTATATTGGGGGATAATTCATAAAAAACAATATAATTCCTAATAATTTAATGTTTTATTTAAATTTTATCAAATAAAATAAATTAAATTTTTTTTATTTTTATTTTAAATGAAATAATAAATTTTGTCTTACTATTTTATAAATATTTATTTTTATTAATCTTAAACATGCAAATATATAAAAATTGTAACAATTAGTTTATTATTATTATTAAAAATGTAAATTTTCTAAATGAATATTACTATACATGAGAGTGAAATTAAAAAAATTATTTATTTGCGACGGATTAGAGACTAAATATTTCTGTCGCTAATTGTTTTAGTTAACAAATTACTATTAGCGACAGAATAATTTCTATCGCTATCCGTCGCAAAAAAAGGTGTGATATTTCCCCCTAAAATTAGGGACTAAATGTTCGTCGCTAAATGTTCTGGAACTAATTTCGTGAATAAAAAATTATAAAATTTAGCGATGGAAATATTTGTCGCTAATTCCGTCGCAAAACCTGGCGCGTATAGTTTCCGCCAATAATTAGCGACTGTTTTTCATTTCGTCGCAAAAAATAGAAAATATCCTTCCTACGACGAAATTGTTAAACAGTCGCGAATCCGTCGCTAATTGGCAGTTTTTTTGTAGTATATAAGGCTCGTCTTGTAGCAAAAGGATTTCATCAATGTCCAGGTATTGACTTCAAGGACACATTTAGTTTAGTTGTCAAACCAACCACAATTCGCATGTTATGTTCCATGGCTATTTCTAATGGCTGGTCAATAACTCGATTGGATGTTTCCAACGCATTTCTTCATGGTACACTTAATGAGACTGTATTTATGCACCAGCCACTAGGTTCTGTAGATCCTTGATTTTCTGACTATGTTTGCAAGCTTCGCAAATCTCTCTGTGGTCTGAAATAGGCTCCACGTCAATGGCATCATTGCTTAACTGTGCTTTGCTCCGATTTGGTTTTCAAGGCTCTAAATTAGATAGCTCTTTATATTTTGTGTCCACTGCAACCATGAAAATCTTCTGTCTCATCTATGTGGATGACATTCTCTTGATGGGTGATTCTCCTACTTATATTGCTCAGGTAATTGAGCTTCTTCAAACTCAATTTGCAGTCAAAAATCTAGGTCGGCTCCACTATTTTTTGGGTATTGAAACTACTTGGCTACCAAATGGCATTCTACTACATCAACTTTAATATATTTCAAATTTGCTGGATCGAGCTCAAATGGCATCTTCCACACCAATTGCCACTCCTGTTAACAGTAGCGAAAAGCTAACTCTCATCGGTGGTGAGCCTTTCAAGGATCCAACACTATTTCGGTCCATTGTTGGTGGCCTCCAGTACCTCACTTTTACTCGCCTAGACTTATCTTTCGCAGTCAATAGAGTTTCACAGTACATGCATGCTCCTACGGTCACCCATTGGAGTGCAGTCAAAAGAATCTTACGGTATCTACAAGGTACTAAATCCCATGGCCTCATGCTTCGTAAAACTTCATCTACTCTCATAGGTTATGTTGATTCAGATTGGGCAAGCAATCTTGACAACAGAAAATCCATAACTGGGTTTGCAATATTTCTTGGCACCAACCTTATTTCATGGTCCTCAAGGAAACAAAGGGTTGTCTCTCGGTCGTCCATTGAAGCTGAATATCGTGCCTTGGCCTCTGCCACTTTCGAGTTACAGTGGCTTCAGATATTTATTAAAGAACTTGGTTTTCTTAAGGTCCCATCGCCTCAATTATTCTGTGATAACCTTGGAGCCACTTATCTCACTCTTAATCCAATTTTTCATAATAGAAGCAAACATTTGGAAGTTGATTTCCACTTCGTTAGAGACCGTGTTTCACAAGGTATTCTTCGAGTTTCCTACTTATGCACAACAAATCAAATTGCTGATGTCTTAACCAAAGGCCTCTCCAAAAAGCGTTTTTTGTGGCTAAAAGACAAGTTGACTATTGTTCCTTCACCATTACAACTTGAGGGGGAGTGTAAGGGAAGTAGTAAATGTGATAAATAACCTTCTATTCCTGTTTATTATTTCCTAATTTGCCTCCTCTGCTTTAGCATTCTTGTTGTATTCTTATTATCTCTTTCCTAGTTTCCCTCCTTTGTTTTAGGCACTATTGTCATTTTAAATTTTTTTATAGAATTTAAAGTGGTTTATGAACAAGATTACTACTTTTCATTTTTTTTAATGATATATTTGAAGTTTTTTTTTTGCTACCTAGTAATAGGGTGTGCTTTCAGTGATTTTTAGGGCAATCAATCCAATAATTAGCGAAAGGAGAACGCATGTGCAGAATTAATAATAAATAAAGGGTACAAAAAATCCATTAACGATAAAGAAATGATGTATTAACTACTAATTTCGGGAAAGCAGTGCAAATTTGGACACTTTAGAAACAGCTTCACGCCCTTCTATTTTTCCTTCATGCTGCCCATGTTACTTGGGTGCAGATACTTAACGGTGAGAAAAAAAATCGAAAATATGATTAACCATAAATTTGATTTAAAATTGAACTAAATTTTATGATTAATTGATCTAATTGACTCGGTTGCGGTTTTTAATTTTTATATTTTTTTGTTAATGATTACGGTTTAAGTTATTAAATACTGGTTAACCGATTCATATATATATATATATATATATATATATATATATATATATATATATATATATATATATATATATATATATATATATCTTCAATTTTTTTCTATTTCACTCTGAAATTTACATAAAATAATACTTTAAAATATATTTTTAATTTAATACCTTAATTTTTTTTATATTTTCATGTAAAATTATATAATATTTTAAATTAAATTTATATTATATTATTCTCTTTAATTATATAGTAATATTTATATATAGTATCCGATTAACTTTTATATATGCTTTTTTTTATTGTATATTGGTCTTTATGTTTTATTTAATAGCATTTAATTACATTTTCTTATATTTTAGAGTTTACATTATAACATTTAATATTATCCAAAATTTTATTTAACTTAAAATCAAACATATTAATTTCCAACAAATATTAAATCTATTTTTTAATATTAGCCATTAATTTATAAAACATGAATTTGACTAATAAATTATGTTTATTTTGTAATGTTTATATTAGATTACTTTGCACATTTAAAATTGAATTGAACTTTGTCTTTTTTTTATATATAATTTTATGTTATAAATTCTAATGGTTAACCGAAAAATATTGGTTAACCAAATCGAAACCGATGGACTGATTAACCAAATATAACGAATTGGTTAATGATTAATGATTTTAAAATACCAATATTAATAGACCGATTAATTTTTTATCTCATAAACTGGTTAACCGGTCGATACTCACCCCTACAGATACTGCTCAGATTGTGCGCATATAATTTTAGGATCTTCACAAAGATAAGGGTTAATATTACTTGTATTTACTGAACTTACGCCTAATAATACAAAAGTAACTAAATAATATTTCATATCAAATTTGTCATTGAATTTTGTACTATTTTGTGCAAAAATCATAATAACTGGTTTCTGATGAAAAATATCACTGGAATGTTAACGTGGCACACTATATCATCTACTTGTGCACACGTGGCGTGCCACGTCATTAGCTGATGTCAGCTATTTGTGCACACGTAGTGTGTCACGTCAGCACTTCGGTATTAGTATTTACTGAAAATCGATCATGATAATTTTTAAACAAAATAATACTAATTCCAGTGACAATTTCGACATAAAAAATTATTTAGTTACTTTTACTCTATTAGACATAAGATCAATAAATATGAGTGAAATTAACCCCAAATATAACATAAAAAAATATATATTTTCAAAATTACTATCAAATTTTCTGATTATGAAAATATTATTTTTTAAATTTTTTTTAAAAAATATTACTTTTAATAAGAGTCAAATTTTGACTCAACTTTCCATTCATTCATGTAAAGCGGTAATTTATTCATTCAAAAAAACCTAATTTTTGTTTTAATAACTTAAAATTACGTTAAATATAGAATTTTGAAAGGGAGATATCAATTATTAACAAATTAAAAATAAAATTAATGATCATTAATCTAAAAATTGAATCGTGATTGTTCTTTTGGGTGGACTTTTCACCCAACGATTTATTTGTTTTTCATCTTTTATATATTCTTCAACAATTTTTTTCCATTATTGTTTTATTAATTCTGTTCTTATAGAGCCAACAAGATCTTAGATTATTTCAATTTTTTTTTTTCAGCCCTGAAATTCTTACCAGGGGGTTTCGTTTGACTTGGAGCGCGAAGCTCTGCTTTCGGTGAACGCGTGAGATGAAAGAAAAAGAATCTGTATCTACAGACTACAATTATCCATTAGCTGTAGCTGTTTCCTCTGCATTTTCCCGTTGTAGGAGATTTTTTTCAAAGGAAAATTCTCCATTTTTACAACCGACAATTTGAGTGAATAAATTTTGACAATAGGCTTATTTTCTATAAAAAAAAAAGAAAGAAAGAAAGAAAGAAAGAAAATAGGTTTATTATTAATATATTATTCAGAAATTTTTTTCCACTTTGGTTCCCTCCATTTTGCTCTCTCTGATTGTTCAAAACCTGATTTTGTACCTAAAGAAACGGGGAAGAAGGAGGAGGAGGTGATGTGGCAGCCTAATTAGCATGTGGGACTCACTTATTTAGCTGAATCAGCAAATTTCGTTAGCATTTAATAGAATTGTTAACGGAATCCTTTAATTGAAAGAAAATTCAAAGTTGGGTATTGACATTGAAAGATTTCAAATATTAAGTTTGATATTGAAAAGTATTCAATAGTATAGGCTTTAATTTGTAATTAACCCTAATATTAATCTAATCAATGTTCAGTAACGGTGTCAAAAACTTATTGTTAATTTTTGCAAGTATACAAAATTGATTCAAATAATAAAGAGTAAATGAATTATCGTTTCCATAAGAATTGATGATCAAGTAATAAAATTATGATAATTCCCTGTTATTCAGACAAGCAAAAATGAATTGACAAACTAAATGAAACTATAATAATAAAATCACACAATTTAATTGTTAAATGAAGTCAATTGACCAGAAGCAAGAGTATCTTTGAGTTCAATTGGATTATTATTATTATTATTATTATTATTATTATTATTATTATTATTAGCAATCAAATTTAATTACTTAAACAAGAAAAGAATAATTCTAAGTTATTTAACATGCTCTCCCAAGCTATATTGATCTTACTCATCAATTTTTATTAACATTTTATTATAGATATTAATGAATAAAAATAGAGTCACGATTATTCCCAACAAATTACCACAAGTTAAGTTTGTGCTGTTTACAGTTCAATTCAAATCCCAAAGTCTTCCTTGTATACTAATTAATCTATGGCCAGTTAACTAAAGGCATTAGGTATAATTATTAACAATTGCAAAAGTAAAAAGAGCTAATTAAATTGAAGTTGCATCAAAGATAACCCTCAAAGATATTTAGTTCATGCTAATTATCTTCAAAAATCCAAAACAAAAAATTAAATTCAATAACATTATTAAAGCGAACTTGAAACTTGAATTGACTTGACTTGAGAATCTTGGTACTTGAGGCTTCAAATCTGTAAAATTTCTTCTCAATCTTCAAATCTTTCATTTTTCTCCAATTTAAGATGAAATGAACCTTTTATAAGAGAGAAACATCCTAATGTGAATAGGAGAACTCTGGGTCTTGTTTTGGAAGAAAGAAAACAAAGTTGAATAGGAAAAGAGGCTAAAAATGGGACGTCTTCTTTATAATCCCATCCTCACGCCCTCAAGTGGTGATTTCTGTCTAGTGTCACCATCTCAGGTGGTGAAATCTTCTACCTTCTTAAAGTCACAGCATTAGGTGATGAAATCCTCTAGATGTCCTCTTTCTATACTTTTCACTTTTTTTTTCAAACACTTAGGGTACGTTTGGTATGACGTAAAGGAATGTAATGTAATGACTAATGTAATGGATTAAAGGATGTAATGTAATGTAATGTAATTTTGATTACATTACTATGTTTGTTAACATTAGCAATGTAATGTAATAACAAATACATTCCTATATTTGGTTGGATTATATACATGTTTTGAAATGTAATTGTATTTATAATTATTAATTAATTTTTTATATAATTATCTTATTTTTTTAATTATTTTATATACTTATATATTTATTATATTATAAATATATAAAAATCTAAACTTAATAAAACATAATGTTAAAAAAAATTATATTAAAAATGCAAACTCATAAAAATATAATTTTTAGCTATAATATTCAAAGTAAAGTTTACATATTAACAATATAATGTAATCATGTTTACAAATATTCAAAGTAAATTTCTATATAATTTTATAACAACTCACACCTCAAATTGTTCAAGCTGGACATCTTTAGCCTTCAAAGGAACATATTCTCCCAGATAGACTTCAAGATGATCAGAAAGGGCAGATTTGTTAATATTCTCATGGTGATATGATTTACAGACAAAGTAAATCACAGTTTGAACCACAAGAACAACATGAACAGCGGCAAGAAACAAATGATCCCATAACACACCCTGTTCACCATCCCTAATGAATTTCCATGAACAACCAGCCTCTCGAAAGCGAACTGTATTATCAGAAGAGAAAATTTGAGCTTGAAAAATATGATCCCAACAATAGCATCTTCAAGAACTGACACAACACTTGCCAGTTGCCAAATTATGCTTAAATAAATCATACCCACAAAGTACAAAATCAAGAAGCCGAAGAAATCCACAACTCCAGCACTTGTGTCCGAAACCATGACTGCAATCTCTAGTAATTCCCGTTCTTTTGCACCTTGCAGTTGCATAACTAGATCACCTACTTCTTTTCCTAGTTGTTGCTTCTCATTCTTCATCTCAATGACACGAGTCTTTGCAATCTGAATCTCAGTTGACATTTCCCAAATACAGTTTGCATATCTGTTACAGTCCTCTTCGAATTTATGTATAGTTCCAGTTCCCTACTTACCAATTACTCACCAACGGTTCAAAAGTTCAATATATTTAGAACGCCTCATTGCTACTCGAGAATTATATCAATTTCGGAACTTTGGGTTGGTAGCATTCTCTCCATCAAATTCTGAACTTGAAATCTTGAGGTACTTTAGGAACAAAAACAACAAAAAACCATGGGCAACACAAAATCCTGTAAATATAGACATTTCTTCCCCCACCTCCTACATATCTCCGAACATGGATGGAATTACAAATCTTAGATCCTCACTAAGTAATATGAAAATCATTGGCATAGTTCTTTCATTCTAGGAACTATAAGCAGCTATACTGACTCTTCATAAAAACAAGTGACTCAACTAAATTGAGCACTGCAAACCATCACAACATTCTGATGATTATGCTTTAACAATTGTATGATAGTTCATTTTGCTGGACCAGTTCAAAATTTGTTAAGCTTAAAATGAAATATACAAGAGTTCATTGGTGAACAGTTGGACACTTGGATGAACCACATACCAACACGCAGGGTATACCCTGCTTTATCAAGCCTCAAAAGATAAAAATAAATTTTTACTAATATCATCGCAGAATATCATAATTCAAGGTGCAAAGTCAGATACGAAAGAGCAAAAACAAAGTAAATAAATAAATAAATGAGATCAATTAAGATCAAATTCAAACAAGGAGAGAAATCAAACAAAAACAACTCCTGCAAATTCAAAACAATGTTATTTCTATGAATGACCGAAACCAGCGGTTTAAATCTAAGAAAAGAAATCCAGATGATCGAAGAGTTTGTGGCTAAAAACCCTACATTGGCAACTAAAATTTGCGACTTTTTACTCTTACTCAAATCCTAAAATTTCAAATAAATTTGGGAATAGCACTAACCATAGATGTTGTTGGTGGCCGGATTTATCTCAGATTCGTCAGTTCCGTGACCGGTGTGACTGTAGGTGGTTGTGAAATGAGAACATACGAGAACAGAGAAGGGGAGAGAGAGTGAGAAACAGAAAAGAATCACACATACAAATTTTTACGGGATACCCGTAATTCAAAACCACAAAATAAGATTGATTAACAATAAAAGAATGTCATGTATGGCTCCCCTTGAACCAGTGATTTCCGTATAAGAACCTAACCTGAAGAAAGCACCAAGCGAGATTAAGAGAACCAATTCACTAAACTGATCGGAGAAGAGAAGCTGACCAAACTGAACGGAGAGAAAATCTGAGCAGATGATGGTGTCGATAGGCGGAGGACGGTGTCAACAGAGATGGCAGCGGCGGCAAAGGGGGAAGACAACGGGAAAGGCAGTGGTTTAGGTGAGTAGAGAGAAGGTGATGTAATGACAAATACAAGCCAAAATTTAGGGATTAGTGATTACATTGGTTGATGTATTCAATACTCCCTCTGTATATGTCATTACATTATATTGTTAAGTATTTAACTAAACAAACACAGGATTAATTACAGAGTTCATTACATTACATTACTTTACAGGCTACCAAACATAGCCTTAAAGTTTCCAATGCAAATTTTATACTTTCAAATGACCCTTAATTCCATTAATCTTTGAAATGGGCCAATGGAGACTAATTGAGGTTTGTAGGTAACTTCCTTTATCCCATAAATTGTCTTGGGAAATCTATAGATGCAGCAATTATCTGATAATGGTTGCAAATTGTTTAGCTCATTTGCAACTGCAGCTGTTATCCGGCCACTACGCTCGGCAATTGCTTCCATACTGTCAATAATTAAATCACAACATGATGATTATTAGTAACAAAATTAGTCATTAATTCTTATTATTAAATTTACAGTAAATAGCAATAATTAAATCCAATAAACAATATTTTTCTATCTATTATTTTAAACAAAAATAAGAGGACCAGAGACGAATGTCTATCATTAAAAGATCGTGACATGTAAGCATGGGCAGATCTAGGATTGAACATTAAGAGAGACAATTTGTAACTTAACTATTTTCTTAAAACTAAAATCATCGAATAACGCACCTAAAAAATACTCAATAGAGTAGCAACATAACACTTAAAATATATTATTTTTAGTTTCGAAAACTAAGGAAAAAAAATTACAATTGACTATTAAATCACACAAATTTGTTCTAAAAACAATTGTTAACTTACAAAATATGTGAACTGTAGAGACAAAATAGTAACAAAAATGGAAAAGAGAGAAAATCACTGAGAAAGAAAATACAAGAAAAGAAAGAAAATTAAACATTTAGGTTTTACAATTGGGAAAATTTTGTTTTTTTACTTAGAATAATTTTTTTAGCCTTATAAATTTAGGGAGCATATTAGTAATTTTATTCTCTTAAGGGGAGTATCGCGGTAACAAAAATAACTCATGAAATTGAAGAGCGATATGCTATACCTGTTATATTAATTGAGAGAGGACTCAATAGCTACAACAAGATATGCCCTTATTCTAGTTCTAGAGATATAATCTTGCACAAGCACAAGCCCTTTGCCCGAAGGGTGAGTGCTAATAATAATAATAATAATAATAATAATAATAATAAAAGATAATTTTAATGTATATTTACTAAAAATATGCATTTTAATAATATTTTAGAAAGTTATATATCATAATATTTATAAATTACACAAATATTGAAAAATATAAATGTAAAATTTAAAATATAATTTATAAAATATATATATAGATCGATTTCAGTTCGGTTAACCATCGATTTTAAAATAAAAACCATAAACCTAAATTTTCAGTTTGATTAACCTAAAAATCGGTTCAATTTCGGACCAGTTTTGCGGTTAACCGAAAATTTGGTTTTTTTTGCTCACCCCTAATATACATCTATGATTCTTTCAGATCATGAATTTCGAGGAAAAACTCATATTTAAGTCCCAGAAATGACTTTTTCGATTTGAATCCTTAAATTTTAAAAACTACACATTGGATCCTTTTATTATAATTTTACTCTTTATTAGATCTCTACGTGTTCCTGAATTCTTTAAACTTATGATATTATTCACAAATCATTTCTTTTCCTCCCAAAACATATTTTTCTTCTTTAGACACGTCGAATACCTATAAAATTACTATGAAATATTTAATCCAAGGCTCTGGTACCATTCAAAGTGAGCTTGCTGTATTTTAAAAATTTTAAGTCACCTTAATAGAATTATAGAGCTACTCTGGGAGTTTTGAAATTATTTTTCAGACTGAATTCTGAAATTTTGAAATTTTTCATATTCATTAAAGTACTAAAAACTTATAATGATGCCCAAAGGCTCTTTGTTATTAAGAAAATAGTTCTCAAATTCCTCCATTTTAGAGCCGATTGTTATGAATATTCTGAAAAACTTTCTATATAGAGTGAATTTGAAAATTATTTTCTTGAAAACAAAGAGCCTTTGGGTATCATCGCCAATTTCTGGTACTTTAATAAATATGAAAAATTGAAAAAAGTCTGAAACTTCATGATACAGTTTCCAAAACAATTTTATAAATCCCATAGTAGCTTTACAATTTTATCTAGGTGACTTAAAATTTTTAGAATAGAGCAGACTCATTTTGAATGAAAAATTACGTTAAATTTATTCATTCAAAAAAACCTACTTTTTTGTTTTAATAACTGAAAATTACGTTAAATTTAGAATATTTTGAAAGGGAAATATCAATTATTAACAAATTAAAAATAAAATTAATGATCATTAATCAAAAAATTAAATTGTGATTGTTCTTTTGTGTGGACTTTTCACCAAACGATTTATTTGTTTTTCGACAAAAAAGGTCTTGTGTATCCAGAAATATGACATGGTATGCTGACGTATCTTGTGATATGGCCTTTTTCGGTGACATAGCTGCTAACGTGTTATACTATGTGTATTCAAGCATATAGCGTGATGTGTCATGTCAGTAGTTCGACAAGGATTATCATCAAAAACCGATTAAAATAATTTTTCTAACAAAAATGTTATAAATTCAGTTACATTTAACTCACAAAAAATAAGTTAATTATTTTTAGGCGATTAGACGTAAGTACAGAGATTATGGGTGAAATTGATTCATTGAAATCATTATATAGTATTGAGATATAACTAATGATATACTAAGTGATAGTTTTAAAATCTTTGTACCATACTTTAATATACCAGTTGACATACTCAATGACAATATTGAAATACGTACACTGCACTTTGATATGCCAAAACATATCCATTGATGTATGAAATGAAAGTATTGAAATCCCATAATTAAAGTTCCACAGTCTAGCTTCCTTCCTAACTCAAGAGTATAGAAACGAACATACAGTCGTTTCAAGATCCTTATCCTATGAATAACAATTTGGAAAATATATGGTTAAAAGTTGGAAAAAAAGATTTTTTTTTTTTTTTTAAAGGAAAAGGAAGATTAATTGATGTAGGTGTGGATACCACAGTGAATTTACCATTTACTATCTAGCCGTTTTCTTTAAAAAAACTCAATCGAAAGAAAGATTAATTTATCTGCCACCACCATGAGGAGATAGAGGAGTTCGCCCATGAATTTGATTTATGGTGGATGATGCAGCGGCCAATGGCGGTGAGAACGTTTTGTTTTGTTTTTTCATTTTATTTTATTTGGGATTTCCTGGGTTTAGGGACTTGTGAGTAGGGATAATCACAGGGCGGAAAATTCCCGAAATTTCCCCCCGCGGGGATGGAGACGGGGGCAAAAAATTCCCGTCCTAGAATCAGGGATGGGAAATGGGGTATCCATCCTGTGGGGATCCCCGTCCGGCAAAAAATAATTTTTTTTAATTTTAAAATATAATATTTTATAAATAATTAATATTAAAATTAAAATATAACTTAATTTTATAATTATTAAGTTTTAAATTATACTTAATTTTAAATTATTATTGATTTTAAATTTTTTATTTATTAAATATTATATTTTAATTTTAATTATTTATAAAATATTATATTTTAAAATTAAAAAAAATTTGGAGACAGGATCCCCGTGGGGCGGGGACGGGGAAAATTTCCTCCCCGATATTGGTGGCGGAGGCGGGAAATCCCCGCCACTGGCGAGGGAGTGAGTAGAGGACAATTTCCCGGCCTCATCCCGCCCCATGATCACCCCTACTTGTGAGTGGGTTTTGATAACTTTTTTTTAATTTGAATTTATTTGAAACTTGACAGAGAAAAAAGCCATCAACTAAAAAAAATGGTATTTTTACAGACGTAAAATTAAAAAAATATATATTTTTAAAAAAAGAAAGAGAAAAAGTATGTGTTCTATGCAATGTTTTCTATAACTTTCAACTACGAGAAAGAGAAAAAGTATGTGTTCTATGCAATTTTTTCTAAAACTTTCAACTAAAAGTGTTTAAAGTTGGATTGGCACCACAAAAAAAATTGATTTTACCGACGGATTTTTACCGACGGAAAAGGGCGTTTTACCGATGGAAAAGGCCTTACCGACGGGTTTTTTATTGATTAATCCGTCGGTAAAACGCTCATAGGTACCAAATTACCGGCGGAAAAGTCCGTCGGTAAGAGGTACCGACAGAAACACAAAAAAGTTCCTTAGGTAGTTTTCTTAACAAATCCGTCGGATATTTCGTCGGTTTGACTTTTTACCGACGGATTTTACCAATGGAAAATCCGTCGAAAAAATTTGATTAATAAAAATATTAATTTATTTCAGAAAAATAGAGACGGATATATCCGTCGGTATTTTGTCGGTAAAATTGAATTATTTATTTTCTTTTTTTATTTTTTTTAAATTATATATTCCTGTTCGTAAAAGCAAAAATAGGCACAATACATTCAATACAAAAAAATTGAAATTAAAATTAAAAACATATATGAATTAACAATTTTAATATCCAAACAAACCAGCATATATTATAATTACTGTACAAATAATATCAATATTGTACACAATGTCAACCAATACTGTGAAAATTATCTAGTTTACGAAAATAATAAAAATATATAACATGTTTAAGAAAGAAGATAATGACAATTTAGCCGTTAATAAGAGGCTTTAATCTTCTCATTGTTCCATGTCAGCCTAATGTATACCTTTGAACTACTAAAAAGGTCCTTTAGGTCTTGCATAAAGGTCCTTCTTCAAGTCGCAAGATCATTGTCAACTGATGAGCTCTCAAGTAAACAAACTGCAAAACCAATGGCAATCATAGAAATAGTAAAGATATTTTTCAATAGAAAATTATTTTTCTTCTTTCTTGTTCATATCTAGTATAAGTATTTTCAGTTTATTGTTTTTCTAACAAATAAAAAGCACCGGGAGTAACATATAGAAATAATGAGCATTGACTTTGATAAAATATGTAATTAGATTGCCATAATTGAATCATCATAAGAACAAAACACTATATAAACATTATATTTCTTTTATTTTTTCCTCAAAGAGCATCAAAAGATAAGTCAATGTCATTTTGGAAGATAGGAAGATAACATCAGAAAAAAGGATAAGTACAAATTTGTCATCAATGTTAAGTTGTTCCTGTCAATTTAAGGCAGTATTAGCAAGCCTGCATATTTCTTATAATGTCCCCTTTTCCACTAACTCCATAACACCCGCCCCCCAAAAGCAAGGATTAAAAAGGAAAACTCACTATGAATTGTCAGATGGCTGGTGAAGTTCAACTCTTTTTCCAATTGCATCTTTACCCAGTTTTTTCAATATCCAACTAGCTTCCATCATCTCACTGTCTTGATGCATGTGCATGATATCTTCATCTTCTTCTTTAAAAGATTACTTCTCCATCAAGTTTGACGGTCTCTTTCTTTTAGACCTTTGGCCACTTATGGAACTCTTTTCTTCCTCAGATGGAGGTTTCTGAGAATACTGGTTTAAGATCCTAGGATTTTTTATCCTCAACTTCAGTGAAAACTTGGAGTCTTTCGGCAATGACTTCAAACTTGTTACTTGACCAGAACGATCAGCTATATCCCCTGCAAGTTGTAAAAATCAATCAAATTATTTACAATAGTAATAAAATCATCCGTTTATATTTAGAATTAATGGAAACATAACAAGCAAGAGAGAGAAATTTCAATAGTACCATCACCAGATCTAGCAGTGCCTTCATGTGCATCCCCCACAAACCTGTCACTCATCCCATGTTGGCCTGTATCTTCACTACCTGCCCAAGTGAATTCAATATTCAAACCCACAACCAGTGAGAGAGACCTTATATTGTACCTTTTAAAAATAAGGATATACTTTTCAGAGGCATGACAAAGTATGTATTGGAGGCATGCAATGTGGCTTTCTTTCATGGAAGAAACACATGGGAGAGAACTAATCTGAACTTAGGAGCAAAAGAAATCCACAGAATAGACCATGAAAGAATTCAAGATCACAAATCTATCCTCTACATCCCACAGCATTCCTCGTTATATTATGTTACCCATTACAATCAACAACACATGCAAACACAAAAGCTGTTTTTAGCTCAACATTTGATAAGCCAAAACATAGAAGATAGCAATAGTACCATAGAATGCAATTCAAATGAAGCACAGATCTGAAAACACTAAGAAGACAACTCATCTGGATATAAATGAGCCATTATCTAGTTCAAACTCCATTTCAAATTTAACAACATTGACTGTAATCATTCATATTAATACAACAGAAAAAAGTTGAAGATCATTTGCATTTGACATAATTATTAAGTCTAGGTACCTTCAAACAAACAGGACAATAATTTCCCTTCACAAACAATCTTCCACAAGCATCGCAGCAAGTGTACCCCAGAAACCACCTGAAAGTTTCAAAGATAAATCAAATCCTAGAGCAATGAGCCAAACAGCATTTCTTCAGCTTCAGAACAAGATCTACATCCATAAAATGCGGCTAATCTCATCAAGCTCCCCACCAAAACAATAAAATGATGTAAATCAAAGATACGAATCAAAATTATAAATCAAGCAAGTCATTGTTAAGCATAATTTCAAACTGAATAACAAAGTTGCTTTTCAGATTATATTAATCTACTCCTCCAATAAATCATCAGAAACTAATATTGATTTACGGGTTTTGGACAATTACAACCCTCACTCAACTAGAAACTAAAGAATTGAGGATGGAGATTTAGAAAGATCAAGACAAACAGAAAATCAGTCTGCATCCTTATATTTCTTATTTTATAGACTTCTCAGAGATCAGCATATCCAGTTCCACAAAGTAGGCATCGTAATTATCAATCAGCCTGTGACTTTTTTTGTGTTTGTGTATGCATCTGTGTGTGTGCGTGTGTATATTATGTTTATCAAGTGAACCATTAAGATGCAAAGGAACTCCATTAATTACAAAGTAATTTTTGCATCCAACATAAACTTCATATATCTTTTCTTCTTTGATTAAACAGAAACACATACAAGAAAGGTTAAACATGTAACAAAGTCTATCGACTTGAGATCAATACCTCACACTTAAGCCATTTCCTGGTACAGTAGATCCACAGCTGTGACACCTAGTATGTTTGGGACATAAATATGGTCCAGAACTCACATTCTGCACCAGCCAGAAATTAACAAAAATGATAATACTTTAGTATAGGTGTGAAACCAACAAAGAGACAGTCAAAATACCATACCTTGTGATGAGGATGCTGGCAGTAACAATGGTATGCACCATCACATCTTTTGCAGAACATGAACTTATTTGGATCTCCAGTTCTTCGACATATCTAGAGAAAGCAAAAATAACATATGTTTAAGAACAATGGCAATGCTATTGAATAGCAGCATAATCAAGGTTGTTAGAACCAATAAGTATGGCAACAAAACACAGCAATGCAGAAAATAATCAAATAAACCATCCATTTCAGTGACACCCTAGAGAACAGAATGTTGAAAATGAGCTAATTATAAGAGTTCACAGTATATGAGATGAAGATTTAAATAGGTGCTGTAAGCAGGCAAAGCCATATATTCAAACTAATAATCTACTTTTCCACAATGTTTCCTCAAAAAAGATGAAAACGAGATAAATTACTACTAAGCATGTGGATGAGTACCTCACATATTCGGCATGAAGGACAGGTCCATGAACTCCAGTGAAATAAATCTGCAATCAACCCCCATATAAGAAACAAAACAATCTGCAACATGAAACATCTTTAACCCATCAAGTAACTGAGCTGAACTGAATATCAAAAATCAACATGGATATTTTTAAATTCACTCATAACATGATAAGCATTCAAGTAACTGAGCTGAACTGAATATCAAAAATCAGCTTCAATCTACCTATTTCTGTCCTCGCCGGACCAGTCACCGGTGCTTCGCCGGATCCTCACTGGAGTGCACGGTCAGTGCCGGAATGGAGTTCATGCCACCCCAAGCTTGCCGGCGATGGTCACGCGCCTTTACACCGTCCCGATCCACCGAAAAACACACTAAAAAGTACTGGCCACCACACTTTCGATCTCCCTAATGCCGGCGAGTGGGAAGAAATGGAGGGCACAGAGAGAGTCGATTCGCCGTTGGAAAATCTCCGGTGGTGTTCGTGCCCTTAGCCACCGTCATCGCTCGCCGGAAAAGAAGAAAGAAGCCTCGGTGAGAGAGAAGAAAGAGAGATAGTGGAGCAAAACAAATTAAAGTACCTCGGTGACGGAGGAGAGACGCTGCCAGTGGCCGGAAGAGGGAGGAAATGCCGGTAGGGAGATCGCCGGTGATCTGCCCTTGTTGACCGGCCCGATCACCCTTCCTCTTCAAACCCGCTTCTCTCTCCTCTCCCTTCATCTTTTCTTTCTTTCCCTTTTTTTCTGATCCTTTCTAATAAAAAAAAAAACCCAACTTTTTTTCTCCACCAACTCCACTGGCCCCGTTATATATATATATATATATATATATAATTTAATTGAGTGAGTCAACTTTGAATTGGGTCCTTGCCTTGCATATACGACGTGTGTAGCAGACAAAGCTATATTTGAATATGAATTATTAGCACTATTATAATTGTTATTTTTATTATGATAACAGAAATAATATAAGATTAGCAAGTATTTAACACTTAATTGAAGTCAAGGCCGCACAGTAGTTGGGAAGTAGTGACAGAATCTCATTGTTAATGAATCAAAATTGAAAAGGCATAAAAGATATTTTATCACTTCAAATTTTGTGTGTTTCTATGTTTTATCTCTACATAGTTATTACCTTTTAATGGGTTTTATTAAATTTTTAATTATTCTTAATATTAGTCAAGTATAAACAGAAATTCATTCGTTGAATTAGTTTCATATTTTCGAATTTGAGTTTTATAAACTGCATAATTAATATTTTTAAATTTAATTTTATAATAATTCAAAAAAATAAATACCTAATTAGCGTTAAGCTAATTTTATATTATTTTATTTGATATGTCAAAATTCAACCTAATGTGGTCCAAAATAAATATTTTATGTTATATTTAAAAATAATCAGTGCTATATATATTTTTAAAATGGATTTGAACTTTAAATAATAAAAATACAAGTCGTATGAATTGAACTTATCACATCAAAATATAACAAATTTTTATTTAAATATTCAAAAAATATTTTGTATATATAATTAAAACATAGGAATATAACTAAAATATATTAATTATTTTACATAAAAAATTATATATAATTAAATTGAAAAAATATCTAGTCTAGGCTTTATTTTGAAACAATAATATTTTATAAAAAAATAAAAAAAAAACAAAATTTTAAACATTTAATTAAATATAATAATAATAACGACGGATTACCGACGGAAATGACCGTCTCAACAATTCATATTTCCATTTCCCATATTCCGTCGCTATTTCGTCGGTACATAATGTGCAAAATGTGCTGCCATTATTTACCGACGGCATATCCGTCGGTACATAACAAAAATCATTGATATCTTTACCGACGAAATAGTTTCGTCGCTAAACCGTCGCTAAAAAATGGCGCCACAATTTCCCGCCAAATTTACCGACCGTTTTCCATTTTGGTCGCTCAAAACGTCGCCATTTTGCAATTTTTTATTTTTACCGACACATATGTAATTCCGTAGCTAATCCGTCGTTACTATCTGCTTTTAGCGACGGAGATCGTTTCCGTCGGTAAATTCCGTCGGTAAAATCAATTTTTTTTGCGGTGTGGGTGCGCTACAGTTTTCAGCCAACCAATTAAAATTTCAATTATCTTCTAAATTACTATCATTTAACATATATTTTTTAAACTAATTGCATATTAAATTGTCCTTTCAAATTTATTAAAAATATTAGATTAGTTACTTAAACTTATTTAAAATGTAAATAACACCCTATATACTATTGAAAATATTAAATTATTTCGCTAAATTTGTTAAAAAGTGTTAAATTATCTCTCTGCAACTGTTTGAAAAGTATTTCTTACGCACTTTTTGTAAAATGATAAGTGTCTTTATAAGAAATTGATATGATATTTTTAATAACTTCAAAAAACTAATTTAATACGCAATTAATTTAGAAGAAAATCTGCTAAATAGAGTTTAAAAACAAATTTGTATATTAACCCAATTTTAAATGGGTAGAATCCAGCTAAATTCAACTGGATATACTAAGTTAAACTCTTCATATTGGATGTGTTGGCTTATTATGGAGATATAGTTTTGTCAATTGTTTATGATATATTATAAACATATAATTTATAATTATAAATATATAATTTATAAACCATTCATTTATATATTTTTTAAATATAAAACATTAATTATTTCATTTTCTAAACATTATTTTTTAATAAGCCAAAATTTTTATTAATATCAGCAAATATACGTACAAGTTAAGAAGGAACCCAAGAGCTATATAGCTGAACAGGACTTGATGAAACAATAACTGACCCTAGCCAGAATTTAATACACAACCGAGCAACAAAGACAACAGGCCCAAGGCACATAACCTCCAAACATACATGAGCGTAGTAAAATGAGAATGCCAAAACCAAAAGGCACATAAAAAAGAGCAGATCACAGAGAATAGAAGAAGAATCAAAGGATTTGTAACACCTTCATATACCCCAAGAGCGATATAGGAATGCTACCAAACTCTTATAACCATTACAAATAAATTCGGTTATAAATCTTACCATATACTACTAAATCTTAACTTTATAATTCAAATCATACATACTTAAATACTTCTCTACACATTTCATAGTTCAATATACTCACATATATATAAATCAATCTACACTACAAGAAAATTATAATTTAGCAACGGAAATATTTTCCGTTGCTAATCAAAAATAGCAACGGAAATTTCGGTTGCTAATTTGGCAGTTGCTATTTTTAGCAACGAAAATTGAATTCCATTGCTGACTTCAACAATGCAAGATACAGTATAAAATCCGTTGCTAATTAGCAACGGAATCTTAATTCCATTGCTAAATTAGCAACTGAATCTAATTCCGTTGCTAAATTCATGCATAAGTAAAAAAATTAACGACGGTTTGCGTCGCTAATCCGTCACTAACATTTAACTTCAACCAATAGAGAAAGGAATAGCAATTCTCCACCGAATAATTGAGAACCTTCAAACCCTAAAAACATTGATAAAAGGACAAAAATGGTAAAACGTAAGTATCAAGAGAAACATAAAAAGAAAATGTCAAAATGTTCAACCATCAACTAGATTATAACAATGAGCTTTGACATATTTCATCACCAAAAGCATGAAGAAAAATACAGCTTGTTCTTGACTTCTGGTAATAGCCCTCCCAGAAGGTGGCTACATCTTGTGCAGGGTTATGTTACAAAGAAAAACCTAAGAGGAGACAACATGCCTCTTCAATCAATTCAGATGTTTTATCGCAATAACAGGCTGTCAAAGCATAGGTTCATATTCTGATTATAGGTTTTTCAAAGCAAAAGTGAAGCAACGGTATTTTTTTTTTCTTTTAGAAGAAGTAGATTATTGTTTGAAGGGATAAAAAACCTCCAAATAAAAACTGAAAAGAATTAAAAAATTTAATTACATTTGATTGGATACTAACACCCTAACAAAATCTCACAACTGTTGCAACCCACATAAAGCTATTAGAGTAGGCTTAAAACAATGTAAAGTAGAAGGGAACATATTTATTTATTAAGTGATAAAACTATCTGATTTGTTTCCTGCAAAATCATGAAGATATATATATATATATAATGCAAATAGTATGAGTAAGAAAAACCAACCGTGTACTTGATTATCAGGATCCAAAATTTCATCAAGCGTAGGAGTATAGCCTTGACGATGCTCATTCCTTAAAACCTTCATCTTTTCTGCTAATGGAAATACAACTTAAAAGAATCCACAATCCAAAGATGCCTGAAACAATTTACAAGAATTTACAAATGAGTCAAACTTGCTCAATTAAATAGGAATAAAAAAAACCATGAAAATGAAAGAATTGACAAGAAAAACTTGCTTGAGTAAAGAAATGGATTGGGTTTCTTTTCAGTTTAAAATTAATGGCTTCACACCCATTTTCTGCATTAGATTTACTGGCTTTTCTAATCAAATAATAGTTCTCTGCTGCTCCTGCATCAGAATCTGACTGACATCTAGCAACTGCATCAGTTTAAAAAATCATTCACTCAAATGAATTCTCATATTTCTTGACAAGAAACATATGTTGTGAGTTCCTAAGCATTTATTTGGTTACTGAAGTCTTATACAAACTTAAATAAAAATTATAAATATTTATCAATTAAAATATATACTAACATACCAAATAATATTTTTGATTATAAATTATATATAAAAAACTGAAAAATTAATATAACTGTAAAAAAATTAAAAGCATTACATATGCAGTGATACTACAATTTATTCGAATAGCTAAAATTTAATAATAACTTATTAAATATCAATATTTATCAATTTATAAATAATAAATATAAATTTATATTATTTTTTGAAAATTTGAAGTATATGGCATTTAGATTTTAGACTACGTGATATTTAAATTATTGTATAAAAACATATATTATATATGCATAGTAAAAACATGTATTCCCATGCCACTCTTTGCAATGCTAGAAGCACTGACAAACTGTTTTGACATTTAAGTGAAAGTGGTATTCTTATGAATTTGCTTTTATCATGCATTTATATATACTCTTTAACTTTATAATCCAGAACAACGTCAAATGTGTAATTGAAACTATTACAAGCCTATTTTATTTCTCTAGGCACTCCAAATGAAAAAACCATATTAGCTGAAAACAAATAATAAAAGTTCTAAAATGATAGAGCATATCAAGAAAAATGTGCACAGAGAATGATATTAAATATATCAATCAGTAGGCCTAAGGCAGTAGATCAATTACAATAGATATGGCAGGAAACTCACCTGTTCTTTGCGTTGCTCAAGCAAGGAAGCATCCCCATCCAAAGGTTTCTTTGCTAGATAATAAATTGGGGGTTCTGCCTTAGTCCTGAAAAGAAAACCCAAAAGCAATTCAAAAGAAGTCAATATAGATCAAGAAAGTATCAACCAATTCTACCTAAGATCCTGCAAAGCAGGAATTATCTTTTGTCAAAAGTTCTTTCGGCACTACTATGCACATGAACCGAAACTTATCTTTGTCTGAATAAAACTGTGAATATGGACACTTTTGGACCAAAGTTAAAAATAACCTGCAGTAGAAAATGAATTTCAGCAAAATAATAATATAATTCATACACAAAAAAGCACATGCATGTCAAAACTTCATCCTAAAGTCACATGCACATATGAACATACCTCATAAAATTGCATAGTTTTTTACGATGCTCACTCCACCGAAGAAACAGCAATTCCAATTTATTTTCTACTGTTTTACCAGCAACACGTGCTCTAAGAGTCTGCGGCAGTAAAGAGCAAGAGGATTTGGGAATAAGAAAGAGCATTCATGTAAGAATATACGTCACAAGGAACCATTTGAGGCTTTCACAACATGGCTCAAAATTACCGTGTGATAATAATAGTAAAAGCTATTTAATTTAAACATACCTGAATAGAAAAGTTTCTGTTCCTAAAGATGGGCGCTCGCGAGTGATAACAGCAGTATGTGTCCTTCGTGGCTGATCCTCAGGCCGATGTGTTCAAGAGAAAAAATCAACATTGGAAGTGAAAAAAAAAAAATCATTACTGCAATTGTACATATTAGCTAAAACAATATTTTTGTTGCCAACCGAGATGACATTTATCACCAATAGAATGGAAATATACCGAGATAGAAGGGGTCAAAGTACAGTTGATGGACTCTTACATTGACTTTTTCCATGGGTTATCTCCATAGTAGAAGGCAGTTCCAACCATTAGTGCCACTGTACCACCTTGGGCAACCACCCTAGCCCTCATTAACTTCTGACCCAATCGAGAATTGCCTTGCTTAAAACAGATTAAGCCAGCAGTGAGCACTCCTGCTGTCACAAGTGCTCCTGTAATATTTGCACACCATCAAACAAAAGGAATCTAAGGGAAAGCCATATGAATATCATAGTTCCTTCCAATAACTCACATGCATATCAGAATTTGGAATCATATTACTTGCATTTCTCCAGCGGGAAAAAAAATTGCTTTCACATTTTCAGTTTAACCATTTCTTCCTTCACAATTCCATGCATCAAGAAAACAGTGGGCAAAGAAAAGCAAAAATAAAATCATTTTAGACATTTGACAGCCTTCACCACCAAGCTTACCAAGCAACCCACCATTCCAAGCAACTCAAAAACTCAAATATGTAAAACAAGAGGCTAAAACCAATGTACAAGCAACATAGAGAACTCAAATATATATAAGGCTTAGATAATGACGGCCTAGTTACCAGCTTGAAAGAGCCTGGACATACACACAGGTTTTTAAACATCAACTAACTGTATCTCAACTTCTGAGACATGAATTTCTATCCTCGCCAATGCTCAGACCAGCTGCTACTTAGCAGCAACAAAATAAAACAACAAACTGTTGAAAAGCTGCACTCCAAATTCTGCTTAAGGCCAAATAGGAACCTCTAAAGTCTGGCTTACTTTAATGTCATAAGAAACACAATGGTTTGCCTTACACATCCCGTATAATTTTTTTGTCGATAAGTTTAGAATTTATTTTTGCTATATAGAGATTGGACCATTAGATATGAGGTGAAGAGTAAGAATGAATCAGATTCCAGAAAAACGAAAATAAAAGAAAACACTTTAACAATTTAATCTGCGCACCTGAGTCGCCTGCATCTCCTTTCCTAATCGAAAATGAAGCCACCTCTCTGCCTCGTAAACGGGTCACCGGGTAAACGCCCAGTATCTTCGTTTCTCTTTTGCTTCTTCAACACTGATTTAGGCACCAGCACTTTCACTTCCTCTCCGCCCATCTCTCTTTTCTTCTTCTTCTTGGCGGCCGAGTAAGATCTGCTAAGAGCTTTTATAACTCTCTTTGGCAATCAAACCCTAACCCTTTAACACAATCCCAAATATAGGTCTTTAGGATTTAGGGTTTTTGTACATCTATGGCTCTCAGCTGCCTCCCAACTTACAAAATTAATCACAGCCGTTAATAATTTATTAACACCGTTGTTTCCACGAGGCTAACAAGTGGGTCGGGCTGACCGAGGCCCGTTTTATGTTATTAATTATTCAAATTCATAATAGATAAATAAAAAATAAAAAATAAAAAAATTACAATTAAATATGACAATTTTTTATTTGATCCAAATCTAGCGGAAAAAATGATTCTAAATTTCTAACCATCAAAATTCTAATGATTCAAAAAATTAAAAGCCGAAATTTGAAAAATTCATCTAAAAATATTTTAAATTCGATTAGATTTGATTTCGTGATTTGAATTTTTTTAAATTAATTTTATTTTGTTATATTTATTTATAAATTTTAATTTAATATTATATATATACTTTCAAAAATAAAATAATAATATTATAAATATGAAGTGGAGGAAATGTAAAAACCATTTTAATTTTTATCATCTATTTTCTTAAAAAAATTAATTTACATATTTAAAAATGTATCATTTTTTTATTATACATATATATTATAATATTTGTAGTGTTTATTTATTGGATTGACAAGAATTTGGTATCATTAGATGAAGATTGTCATAGTAGTGGTGGAATGGCGGTAGAGCTGAAAATAATAGCGACATTTTATATTTATTAAACAAATTTATTTATTTATTGAATATAAAAAATAGGAACAAAAAATATATTTCGGTTGCTAAATAGCAACGGAAATACATTTCGGTTGCTAAATAGCAACAAAAATATATTTCCGTTGCTATTTTAGCAACCGAAAATAAATTCCGTTGCTATTTAGCAACCAAACTATTTCCGTTTCTAAAATAGCAACGGAAAGTATATTCCGTTGCTAAATTAGCAACGAAATACTGATTCCGTTGCTAAATTAATTTTATTTTGTTATATTTATTTATAAATTTTAATTTAATATTATATATATACTTTCAAAAATAAAATAATAATATTATAAATATGAAGTGGAGGAAATGTAAAAACCATTTTAATTTTTATCATCTATTTTCTTAAAAAAATTAATTTACATATGTAAAATGTATCATTTTTTTATTATACATATATATTATAATATTTGTAGTATTTATATATTGGATTGACAAGAATTTGGTATCATTAGATGAAGATTGTCGTAGCAGTGGTGGAATGGTGGTAGAGCTGAAAATAATAGTGACATTTTATATTTATTAAACAAATTTATTTATTTATTGAATATAAAAAATAGCAACGGAAATATATTTCGGTTGCTAAATAGCAACAGAAATACATTTCGGTTGCTAAATAGCAATGAAAATATATTTTGGTTGCCATTTTAGCAACCGAAAATAAATTTTGTTGCTATCTAGCAACCGAACTATTTTTCGTTGCTAAAATAGCAACGGAAAGTATATTCCGTTGCTAAATTAGCAAGGAAAATCATATTTCGTTGCTAAATTAGCAACGAAAATCATATTCCGTTGCTATTTTTCGTTCCAAATTTTTTTCGTCATTTATTGGCGCCTTAATTAGCAACGAAATAGTGATTCCGTTGCTAATTTCCGTTATTAAGTTTTGGCGCCAAAAATTCCCTCCACTTTTAGCAACGGAAGATAACCAAATATTTTTTCGTTGCTAAATCTACAAAGTTTAACCAATTTTAGCAACGAAAATTTTTTTTCGTTGCTAAATAGCAATGGAATTGGTTTTCTGTTGCTAAATTAGCAACGGAATAATTTTCGTTGCTATTTTTCTGTTGCTATTTCTAGATTCTCTTGTATTGCTAATAAGATGTTAATTTTCTATCTACACTTTTTAGAAATCATTGACGCCCCTTCTTGACCTTATTCCAGGTTAGTCTACTATTCCACATCTATGCTGTGAAAAAAAAAAAGAAAAAAAAAAAGAAAGCAACTCATGTACTAAGGTATACCTGAATGTTATACTACCTAAGTTATACAAATAAATGACTAACTTATTTATTAGAAATTGTGCTCGTAAATATTATTTTTATTAATTCATAAAGTACTCAGATATTATTTTTGCAGTATCTTGACAAGTTAATTATGGCTTAACATACCTATAGTATGACAGACAAAATTTTAGGTCGGATTTCATTAATTACGTTACCCTTGAAACTTAAATACATATATTTACTATGTTATTTGGTTCGGACTTGGAACTGATATTCTAAACTTCCTACGTATCAGAATGGAGGAAATCAGAAGTACGTAGTTCTAAATGTACACTTCTGGTTATGCCTTTTAGTATTAACCTTTAGAAGTGTTTTAATATCCCATATTTGGCCAAATAAAAATCTAAAAATTAGATCTCACAAGTTGACTCAAAAGCACCCAAAACTAAATTACAAAGTTCATTTAATTACCTAAATAAACCATATTGTAGGTAATGTGACCTGAGGTAACCTAGATTAGGATTACTCGATGATGAGGAAATAGTATATTACTGACAGTAGGTTTGGATCTCGAAGCTCCGATTGTGAATTTATCACATTTTCTCAAAGACTTTTATGATTTTCCAAGTATTTTCAAGGTTTTAACAAAAGTGGATGAAAAACCTTGATTTTGATCTTCAAAGGTGACAAACAGTTGTCTGTCACATGAGGGACGATTGTCCCTGGCTTTCTCTCTCCTATTCAGGTCAGATCGGGGATATTTTGGTAATTTTGAGACTTTTGCCTGAGGGATGGCCTACTCTCAATGAGGAATGCCCGTTTGTGGCCCGTCTTTTAGAATTTCCACATTTTTGGAATTCAAAAAAGGAGATAAATGTTTAAAAGGATTTAATTCGGATTTCAAGGGGAGATATCTCCAGATCAGGAGAGATAGAGTTGGATTTCAACCGCAACTCTAACCTAAGTATAAAAGTTAAAATTTTAGGGTTTCTAGAGGAAGGAATCACTTTTTATAGATAGCAAACTTTAGAGAAGAATAAAATCAATTTTTTCCCTCTCTAAGGTTCTATTTTGTTATAACAATCTCTTTGATCTACACACACAATGAAATTCATTGGTTTTTCTGAAAAATAAGAAGCACAAAACGGAGTGGAGATCTGGGCTATAAGAATTTTAAAATTAGAATATCTTCTGAGGGTAATATTCTAGGCTTTTTTTCTACTTTCTCTCTATAGAATTGCCATACATAATTATGTGATTATTTGTTGCAAGTAAACATGTTTGAATGATGTGTTTGTGTGATTGGCATGCCTAGAGTTCGTTAAGATATGAATCTAAATTGAATATGAATGTTAATGGCATATTTAGAATAAAATTCCTCCATTGTTGTAATTTTAATGCTTTTCTTTATTCTGCAATTCTATAATTTAATATTTTTTTATTGTATTTTGTGTATGATTTGATGTTAGAACACTATTTTGGCATGTTTTAGGACTTATTAATCATATGTTTAAGGTTAAAATATGGCCTTGTATGATTTTTCTGCCAAAATTCTACATTCTGTTTTATCCAGCAGGTGATAGACGGGAAGACAACTTGATAGACGCCTATCTGTCAAAGCAATAGAGGGATATCACGGGCCTTCTTCTCGTCCCGTTCCTTGCTTAGTTGTGGGCGCCCGTCACCTCCTAAGGGTGTCCGTGGCTGGATTTTAGGCACTTTTCATATGTAATTTATGTATTTTATGGTATTTGCATGATCTATTTGATTTCTACAACATTGGTGCATTATTTCGCATAATTCAATTCTGTATGTAATTTGGTTTTGTATTGTATGATTAAATTTGTAATTTTCTTTGAGGTATTTGTATTGTATTTTTTTATAATACTAATTTATTTCCCTTTTTGTGTGGTTTCTTCAAGTATGTAAATTATTTTTCCGTTGAAGGATTATATGGGATTTTTTTACATGGGGAATCATGTTTCCGATTAGATGACCACCCTCAGCCCATCCGGTTACCTCGCTTAACCATTCTTTTACCATTTTATTTATTTATTATCTTAAGTTTTGTTTAGATATCATTTATTTTGTGTTTGTTTATTTATTTGGTACTTTTGGATGTATTTTCTTTCAGGGATGTAATAGTTAGTAAAAAATGGCTTTTTATGCATGTCAAAAGGAATAAGGCACTTAAAATATTTTCTATTAATCAATTTGGATTTTTCTTCAAAGCTTGGACTGATGTCCAATTTTTCACCCAAAGCCAAACAAAAGAATAAAATGAAGATTTTTGTAAAATATGCATAAGGGAACCAACGTTCCCAACCTAAATAAATGCCTCAATTTGTGTATGTATATTACTTTACTCTTATTGTTGGACGATTTGCTTTTGTAATAAGTTTAAGTAGTTAATTTATTTTCTCATTTATTTATTGCTTTTCATGATTGATTGGGATGTTTATTTAATTCTTAAGCTTTGCATTGTGTGAGAGAGGATAGGGGATTAAATATAAAACTTAATTATAAAACAACACCTAATCAAAACGTCTAATAAGAGTGATGCTCCGAACACCAATCTCTGTTTGGGCATCAAAAGGCCGAGATTCATTTCCTGATGTTCTATTAGGTGGGAACTCCATAACACCTACTTTTTTGGGCCCATTAGTAGATGCCTTCATGGTTTGACTATCAAACGGGCCTCCTCTGATCTCAAGCCCTAAAAGCGGGCCTCCAAGAGCTAACCAGGAATCGAGCGATGGCTTCGACACGTGTCACACATATTATAAACTTAATAGAAAAAAATGGCAGCATTTTCCCTACATCGGTCACATTTACCCTTTATTCACACCATCCTCCAACCAATTCAAACTCCATCACATACATACATATATAAAGCAAATAATTCAAATGACTGCTTACAATTTACTTATATGACCAATTCACAATTCAAATATTTAGACTGACTAAACATGAAAATAATGTTTTTGCCACTTTAACTAATAATTAATATGAATATCTGCATAATTAAAGTTTTTCCATTGAAATGTTTCATGCAATTTAATATTTCATTATGTTGTATTTACCTAGTTATAAATTATACAATCACCTAACAACTCGTATAAGGCCATTTAATCATGCAACCACCCAATTATCATGTATATTTTATGAGTTTCTTAGAATTCTTAATCAATTAATTATAAGTTTAGTTACCCTATTCAAATTCTTATTTACATCATAAAATATTTCACAAATAACCATAAACATATTCAATAAATCTATTATCATTTAATATCTTAACAAATTTTTAATAATATATTCTTTTATCCAAAATCTGTCAAATTGACCACTTGGCGTGGCCAGCACTCTAACTTACCAAGTCTTGTTGAAGTGACCACTTGGCATCGCCAATGCTTCGACACTACATGATATCAATAAAGTCCAATATAAAATTCTCATTTCATTTCTTTTATTCACATTATATACCTCTTTTGTACTATCGTAACATCATAATCAATACATTGTATTCATGATTTAAGATCACAATTTAAGTATTGTATTCAGTAATGAGCTTCTTTGATAACACAATTACACACAACCATTGAGGCATTGAGCATTTCACCCTTGATACATCAGTAACAATATTCATATCTAACTATTATTTCCATTATCGGTACATCAGCAACTTCAACTTACTAGGGAGTCCCAAGTCATCATGCAAAATTTCTATGTAAATTAGTGTACATATATTTTGAGCATTATAACAAACATTTCCAATAGAGTTAGTTACCATTTAATGACATGTTCCATTGTCCAAACATAGGTTGTATCTTAATTTGTCAAATACGTAACAATAAGTTAATGTCCTTGACTTATTAAAATTCTAACTTTTATAGGCTTAACTCCTTAAGCACTTTCCCACCTAAATTAATTACATTTATTAATTCAATAACAAACTAACTAAGTGCCCCTATCAAATATGAATGAATTCAATTGACAAGCTTAAATCACTAAATTGTCACTTTTCAACCTAAATCTTAATTCAATTCATCTCATCGAATCAAATTTTTATTCTTCTAAATCACTTGATATTTAAATTACACTTTTAATCATACTCAACTTATTCAATGCTGGCATTTTATGAGTTTAATTCTTTAAAACATCTTTAATCATAATTTGCTTACATTTATTATATTCATTTTCAATTAAATAAATATAACCCTATTAGGCATAAATAGATTATATTAACAAGCTTAAGTTACCTAATTAACTTTTTTTTTCAACCTAGATCTTAATTCATCTCATTTTCATCATTTAAAGCATTCTAACACATACATACTTTAATTCAATTAATATGCATACACACACAAAGTCATAAGTTAACATATATGATTGTTTTTCTAAACAACTTAGGCATAACAACACATTTAATTTAAAAATTAACTAAATTAAAGTGTGCACAAACTAATTTTAAGTCAAAATCTATAATTTTTCAGCTTATTAATTACCTTCGGGATCAAACCATTTGGATCAGTTGCCGAAGCTTCACCGAAGATGCACCACCACATCGACATGAAGCTCATAGCTCCAAGAAATTGCTGCTGTGATCATACGCTCCAATGCCTTATCTTTTGACTGAAATCGGAGCTAGAATATTTTGGCACACTTATAATCGATCTCCCCGCCACCGACAAGTGAGGACAATCGATGGTATAAGTAAGAGCATCTGGCCACTGGGAGTCCAGCTTGTGTCACTATTTGATCCCAATGCTAGTCGAAAAGAAGAGGAGAAGATTTTGATTTAAGGATGAGAAAGAAATCGTGAGATGGAGATACCAGAGGCGATCGAGCAGTCATAACTAGTCAACAATAGAGGCACAACGAATCAAGGGGTCATCATAGGTGGTGGAGTCCAGGCGGCGGTGATGAGGATTCCATTCTGCCTCTCGTCTCTCACCCCCTTCTCTCGATCTAGCTTTCCTCTTATCTTTTTTTTTTCTCTGTTCTTTCTCCCTTTTTATTAGTTTTTATTATTTTTATGGCTATAGAGGTTTTCTAGAGAAATTTAGGTCCCTCAAATTGACTTTCTTTATTATTTTACACATAGATACATATATATTTATGTAATTACTTATTTATTGCCATATTTTATTTAATCAAAAATATTAATTTAAAAGCCTAAATTTAATTCTCTAATCCCATCAGTAATACAAGTCTCCATTTTAAAATTCAATTATCAACCTTGAAATTTTAGGACGTTACATTTCCTTTCCTTTTAAAAAAAGATTTCATCCCCGAAATTCATCTGAACTTAAGAAATAAAGCATGATTATTTATCTCTAAGTCTATAACTTTTAGTTGTCTAAAACTTCCTTAAACTTCATTTGTATTATTGTTATTATATATAAGTTTATTAGATTTCTTGTCATTATACACTTGACCAAGTTTAAAATTTAATGATAGTCGAAGAAAAGGAAAAATTCTTTACCCTTCAGACTATCACAGTGGTGTTGATTGCCCCCGACTAGATTATTACATACACTTCCATCAACAACAAGATTAAATCCTCCAAAGAAGTTCATTAGGTACTCTAATCTGTCAGAGTTTAGCTGTTGCACATCTGCAACATCCATCAAACTCCCTGTCTAGTTGGTTTACTCAGTCTACTTAACCATGTTATATTGTTCTATACCCGAAAATAACTAAATCTATGATCTGATACAACTAAATGTAACGCCTCTATACCCCAGTAATGACATAAGAATGCTACCAGACTTTAATAACCATTATGTATAACTTCAGTTATAAATATTATCATATACTGCTGAATCTTAAACATTTCATAGTTATACACACACACACACACACACACACACACACACACACACATCTCTTATATATAAATCAATCTAATAAGATATTAATTTTCTATCTACACTTTTTAGAAATCTCTGTCACCCCTATTAATTCATAAATTACTCAGACATTATTTTTATAGAAGAACAATTCATTTACTAATACTGAATCTTACTTGGTTCTATCTAACTTATTCCCACTCCTTGTGTTTCATACTTAATTAAAGTAATACGCAATTACGAATTATAATTATAATTATATATATATATATAATTAAGAATTCATAACAATTTTATATTCATATACATACCTCTGTGTGTGTGTATTCATGTTTGAGTATCTTTACAAGTTAATTATGTCTAAACATACCTATAAAATGGACATATAAAATCTTAGGTCGGATTTTATTAATTAAATTACCCTTGACCTTTAAATACATAAATGTACAATGTTATTTGGTTCAGATTTCGAATTGATATTCCTAGCTTCCTACGTATCCCAATGTTAGGAATCAGAACCATGTAGTTCCAAACATACACTTTTTGTTTTGTCACCCTTTAGTATTAAGCTTTAGAAGTATTGTAATGCCTTATATTCGGCAAAATAAAAATCTAAATATTAGATCTCATAAGTTGATCCAAAACACTTAAAACTAAATTATAAAGTTCATTTAATTACTGAAATAAACCTTATTACAATCTTAATAGAAAAAAAGCTAGCATTTCCCCTACGCTGGTCACATTTACCCCCTGTTCACACAAGAAGATACACACTTATGTGTGTGCGTGTGTGTACATATACACATACATACTTAATCCATCACACACACACATATATATAGCAAATAATTCAAATGATTGCTTACATGACCATTTCACAATTTAAAAATTTCCATTAACTAAACATGAAAACCATGTTCTAGCCACTTTAACCAATAATTAGCATGAATATCTGCATAATTACAATTTTGCTACTAAAATGTTTAATGCAATTTAATATTTTCTTATGTCGTATTTACTTAGTTATCAATTATAATAACCTAACAACTAATATGAAGCCATTTAATCATGCAACCACCCAATTATCATATATATTTTATGAGTTTCTTAGAATTCTTAATCAATTAATTATAAGTTTAGTTATCCCATTCAAATTCTTATTTACATCATAAAATATTTCATAAATAACCATAAACATATTCAATAAATCTGTTAACATTTAATATCTTAACAAATTTTAAATAATATATATTTTTATACGAAATTTATCGAACTGACCACTTGGTGTGGCCAACACTCTAGCTAACTACTCAATCTTGCTGAAGTGACCACCTGGCATAGCTAATGTTTCGACTTACTAGTCTTGTCGAAGTGACAGACTGGTGGGGGGGGGGGGGGGGGGGGGGGGGGGGGGGGGGGGGGGGGGGGCCTACGCTTCGACACTACATGATATCAATAAAGTCCAACATCAAATTCTAATTTCCTTTCTCTTATTCACGTTATATAGCTTTTTTTTACTATCGCAACATCATAATAAATACATTGTATTCATGATTTAAGATCACAATTTGTTTATTGTATTCAGTAATGAGCTTCATTGATAACATAATTACACACAACCATTGAGGCTTTGAGCATTTCACCCTTGATACATCAATAACAATATGCATATCTAACTATTATTTCCATTATCGGTACACTGACAACTTTAGCTTACTAGGGAATCCTAAGTCATCATGCAAAATTTCTATATACGTTAGTTTACATATATTTTAAGCATTTTAACAAACATTTCTAATAAAGCTAGTTACCATTTAATGACATGTTCCATTGTCTAAAAATGGGCCATATATTAATTTGTCACATACATAAGCATAAGTTAATGTCACTTGACTTATTAAAATTCTAGCTTTTTATAGGCTTAAATCCTTAAGCACATTCCCACCTAAATTAATTACATTTACTAATTCAATAACAAACCAACTAAGTGCTCCTATCAAATATGAATGAATTTAATCGACAAGCTTAAATCACTAAATTGTCACTTTTCAACCTAAATCTTAATTCAATTCATCTCATCGAACCAAACTTTTATTCTTTTAAACCACATGAGATTTAAATCACACTTCTAATCATACTCAACTTATTCAATGTTGGCATTTTATGAGTTTAATTTCTTAAAAAATCTTTAATCATAATTTGTTTACATTTATCATGTCCATTTTCAAGTAAACAAGCAAACTAATATACCCCTATTAGGTATAAATAGATTCTATTAACAAGCTAAAGTCACTTAATTACTATTTTTTTAAACTAGTTCTTAATTCGTCTCATTTTCATCATTTAAAGCATTCTAACACACACACTTCAATTCCATTAATATGCATACACACACAAAGTTATAAGTTAACATACAAGACTATATTTCTAAACAATTTAAGCACGCCAACACATTTTATTTCAAAGTAACTAAATTAAAGTGTGCACAAACTAATTTGAAGTCAAATTTTATAATTTTTTACAATACAAAAAAACTGTAAATTTCCGTCGCTAATTACCAAAAATCCGTCGCTAAATTAAATTAGCGACGCCGCGACGAACAGTCGCTAATATATTAGCGACAGAATTCAAAATCAGTCACTAATTTAGCGAAGAAAATTTGCGTCGCTAAATTTTTTTTCCGTCGCTAATTTATATTCCTAATTAGTCGCTGAATTATTTGAATAATATTTAGCGACTACAATTTCCGTCGCAAATTTCGTCACTAATTATTAATTTACTGTAAAATTTAGCGACGAAATATTAGTCGCTAATTATTTGTTAAATTCTAATGTTTACACGGTAGCGAAAGTTGCCGTCGCGAATCCGTCGCTAAATTATGTATTTTTTAAATTTTCATCTTATTCACAATATAAATAATAATTTTACATTATAAAATTCATATATAATAGATAGAAATATAAATAATAATCTTATATTTTCATATATATATAATTTGTAATCAATTCATTACAAATATAGAGTTAACATAAAAAAATAATATATAAAACAAAGTATTGTTTATACAATCCATTTCCCTAAAATTAATAACTAAAAAATTAAATCTTTACAATTTCCTACCAAAGTATTGTTTATACAATCCATTTCCCTAAAATTAATAACTAAAAAATTAACTCCTGCAAAGCCTTCATTCTCTCAGCAATTTCGCTCCCTACACAGCTGTATCCAGCAGTAGTAAATATCTCAGATGGAAGTTCCATCACAACTTCTATCTCACGGTTGATGTAAGTTCCAAAAAACAAAAAGTTGATATTCCAACCATTCTATATTTTTTAACAGGTGTTCTAAGCAGGATAACTAGAATTAAAACAACAACAAAATATTCAATTTTCAATTTAAGCATGTAAATATAAAATTACTTCAAAGTATGAAATACTCACATGCGCGAGTGTACCTTCAGATCAGAACAACAAATGTATCATATTGAGTACAAAAAAATATTAGGAGATGATAATGTCTTGATGGTTTGTGTACTCAATATGATACTCCTCAAACCATCAAGTCATTATCATCTCCTAATGTTCTTTACAGGAAATTACTCCTCAGTCAGATAAAGGCCCTGAAATGAACCCTATAATTGAGAATAGGATAATACAAGGCTATGCTTGGACAAGTGCAAAAGCAATTTCCAACACACAACCTCTAGCTGGAGGCAAATTCTAGAGTCAAATCACAAAGTTCACATTTTTCAGAGAGAGAACACAGACTACACAAGAAACTTTAATAATTACATTCTAAATATCAAATTATACAAACGCACATATAGAGACACAGAGAGAACAACAGAACTAGCATCAAAGTTGTCCATTTACCTCTTCCGCTTCTTTGGAATGGACCTTGGCCTAATTCACCTGCCAGCAATCATCATATTCCGTATCTTCTAACAACAACCATCAAGGGTTTCCCTATCAATCTCTTTCCTAAGCCTAGTTTCACATATCTGGAAGCTATTTCAGATAGGTTTAATAACTATGCTCAAATTTAAAAATCTATGGCATAACAAACTCTGTTATGAGAAAATTTACTATATAGCTCTCTTACACCTAATAAACATTCAGCAGCTTCTTCAATTTATTCTATTAAAATGAAAGGAATGATTGCACACAATTTATGCCTACAAATGATGGGATACAAACATTAACTGCATAAGTTGATCTTTTCGGTGGTTATATATATTTAAAGATTGACCTCAGCATAAATTCTTCCCACAATTTTAATAGTCTCAATGGGATAAAGGCCTCTAAGTGGCTCACCCAACAATATCCCATCAGCACCATCAAGAACTGCATTTGCAACATCAGTTGCTTCTGCACGGGTTGGTCGTAGATTTGCAGTCATGCTATCCACTACTCGAGAAATTATTACATCTTTCCCTGCCATGTTACATTTATACACTGCACACTTCTGAAACAAGAAAGCCTGCAACAGCAGCAGCACAAATGTTATAATGATTATATCAAGTCATTAACAATCCCCACTGAACAAGAAAATCAGTAAAAAAAATCTGCAAATGACCTTTTTCTGGGGGAAGCTCGATTCTTAAATTTCCACGGCCCAGGATGATTCCATCTGCTTCCTCCAAAATCACATCTAATTGTCTCAAGCCCTAGTGAAATATTGAACACACTTTAGCATAACCATAGTGCAAGTTAAACAGTAATAGCTGGATTTCTCACTTCTAAAGTTTTGATTTTGGCAAATACTTGTGTTTCATTCAGATTATGTTTTCTTAGGATTATTTTGCTTAAGCATCTACGCATATCCTCGCATTCACTAAGTGAAATAGAAGATACTATCCATGGCAGAAGCATTGCCACCATGTTCACAGGAATGCTGCATAAAAACTGCCAAATTAGAGATGCCTGCTCTTCAAGAGAGAACTTCTCAATAAGCAATGGAAACACCTGACATATTGAGGAGCCAAACAATTAAAACATTTCTGTTTTAATAAGATCAAAATAAACACTGTTGAATATAAACAAAAATTCCTGACTAGAAAGTTACTGACATCCTGGAGTCGATATTAATGCATTGGATATTAATTATTATGGTAAAAATGCATAAAAAGACACCCGATACCACTTAGTGTTAAGATTGGCATCTTCCCCCTTGGTAAACTAGTGTTTGAAGAGAAGAAAATACACATTAATCCATGGGAACATCACCAGTTTTAATTTTGTCAAGGGTTGAGAGAGCTCAAGGCGGAAAATTTTGAATAGTCTTTGGAGGTAAATTTGGTGGTCACATACCTATTTCTTCTGATTTTTGCATTATTATGATCAACTATTTGCTCACCGGAGGTCCACCGAAGCCTCACCGGAGGCACACCGGAGATGCATGGTCGGCGTCAGAATGGAGTTCACATCACCCCAAACCTGTTGGCGGTGGTCACGCGCCTTACCGCCGTCCTATTCCGACGAAAACCACACCGAAATGTCACGATCACCACAGCTCCGATCTGCCTGACGCCGGTGAGTGGGGAAGATCGGAGGGCACGAGAAGGTGCAACTCACTGTTGGAAATTCATCGGTAGCGGTTGTGTCAATAACAGCCACCGCCGCTTGCTGAAGAGGGAGAGAGAAGCCTTCGGTGATTAAAGGAAAAAGAAGAACGGTAGAGCAAAAATCCCAGTACCTTGATGATGGAGGATGGACACCGCACAGTGGCCAGGAGGAGGGGGAAGCGACGGCAAGGTCATCGGTGATCAGCGTCGTCGGTCAGCTTCCTCTGCCACCCCGATCTCCCTTATCTCCTTTCTTCCCTCTTTGCTATTCTTTCTTTTGTTAATTTTATGGCCACATATTTTGTTACCCCAAATATATATATATATATTTTGCACATTTTATTTAATTCAAAAGACTAAAATTAATTTTCTAATCTCATTATCAATATAAGACTAGTATTATATCACACTCTAAATAATTTTGATCTCTCATAAACTGGTATCAAAAAAATACTATTCACCATCTATTATTATTATTATTATTATTATTATTATTATTATTATTATTATTATTATTATTATTATTATTATTATTATTATTATTTCACATAAATTAATTTATGTTAATTTCTTATTTATTATTATAATGGGTTTACTTATTGAAAACAAAATTAGTTAATTTGAAATTTAATTAAGAATGCAATTTGAAAATTTTTTTACTTTTAATTACGTATTTCTCACTATACAAGAGAATCTTAATGTCCATAATTAAGAATTTTCGACTATACAAGAGAATCATAATACCCATCCAATTAGAAATGTTAATAGAAAGAATTCAAAACATTCTATACTTTTTTAATTTTAATTGAATATTAATTATTAGACTAACTTTTAATGGTTAATACTTAAGCCGATTTTAGTTACATACTTTTTTTTCCTAAGGGAATTAGGTGCATCCTATATATATTTTTTGCACTTATCCATAAAAACCCATTTTTCCTAAATCTTAGTTTCCATCTTATAGTTTCTTTAAGTATAATTTGTATTAGAAATTATTAAATTACATATCTTGAATACAATTCCACTTATTATTATTAAAAATATAAATTTTCTAAATAAATAAGTTTAGATTTTGGGATAATTGGCAAAAAATTATTAAAAATATAAATTTTCTGAATAAATAAGTTCAAAAAACAGATCAAGTATTCACATATTGAACTCACTTCAAATCTCTCTCGATTTTGCTCTACTGAAAAATGTATCACTGGTATAATAATCCATGTTTTACATTAACAAAAATTATAGAAAACCAAAGCTTCTATAAAGTATAGGAATAGAAACGTCTTTACTTATACTCCAAATAAAAATAAAATTTACCCAAAAAGAATCAACAATCTTTTTTTACAACAAAAACTGAACTTACAGACCTTAAAAACTAATCTTCACCGTTCAAAATTAACAACAAGGAGTTTTGAACGTACTCACCAAAAATCAGGCCAATCTAACGGCAAATGATTTTTTGATCATCTTCGTATACAAAACTGGTCATTAAATAAAAAATCCAGAAATAACCCCTTTTTTTGCAACCAAAACCGAACTTACAGACCTTAAAAACTAATCTTCACCATTCAAAATTAACAACAAGGAGTTTCGAACATACTCAACAAAAATTAGGCCGATCTAACAACAAATAATTTTTCAATCGTCTTCACATACAAAATTGGTCATTATGTAAAAAATCCAGAACATAGCCTTTTTTTTGCAACAAAAACTAGACTTAAAGATCTTAAAAACTAATCTTCACCGTCCAAAATTAACAACAAAAAGTTTCGAACGTACTCACCAAAAATCAAGCCAATCTAACGGCAAATAATTTTCCGATCGTCTTCGTATACAAAACTAGTCATTACGTAAAAAATCTAGAAAACAGCTTTTTTTTGCAATAAAAACTGAACTTAAAGATCTTAAAAACTAATCTTCACCGTCCAAAATTAACAACAAGGAGTTTCGAATGTACTCAACAAAAATTAGGCCGATCTAAAGGCAAATAATTTTTTGATCGTCTTAACATACAAAATTGGTCATTATGTAAAAAATTCAGAAAACAACCTCTTTTTTGCAACAAAAACTGAACTTACGGAACTTAAAAACTAATCTTCACCGTCCAAAATTAACAACACGGAGTTTCGAACATACTCACCAAAAATCAGGTCAATCTAACGGCAAATGATGTTTCGATCGTTTTCGTATACAAAACTAGTCATTACGTAAAAAATCCAAAAAATAGCCTCTTTTTTGCAACAAAAATTAAACTTACAGACCTTAAAAACTAATCTTTACCGTTAAAAATTAACAACAAGGAGTTTTGAACGTACTCACCAAAAATCAGGTCGATCTAACGGCAAATACTTAACCGTTGAATCTTTACTTACACTATTCCGTATAAAAGCTGTTCAATGTGTGTGTGTGTGTGTGTATATATATATTATAAAATTTATTCATTTAGAAAAATAATAGAAATTAAATTGAAGAAATTAAATTAGAAAATTTATTCATTTTGACTTGTATGAGTTTAAGTCTTGGATTGAACTCTATTGTCTTATTCAACTAAATAATAAATTAACCTTAAAATCATATATGTATTAAATTGAAACGGTGGAAAGATGTGAGGGAATAGAAAATGTTATTTTTATATGTAGGGTATATTTTTGAAATTACTAAAACGCCCCTACCAAATTTCATCATTTTATCCTTGTATTCAAGGATAATTTTATAAATATATATGTTAAATTTTTTAATAATTTAAAATTTGCTCAAAATTTTAACAAAATAAAAATAAATTATAAATTTTCCATAATCATTTTAAATGAAATAATAAACTTTATAGTATTATTATATAAATATTTATATTTATTATTTTTCATAATATGACTATATAATACTTACAACAATTACTTTATTATTATTATTAAAATTTAATTTTTTAAAACAAATAAGTTTATATTTGGGGATAATTGATAAAAAAAATCAATAGAATTCCTAATAATTTAATATTTGATTTAAATTTTATAAAATAAAAATTAATTACAAATTTTTTTATTATTATTTTAAATGAGATAATAAATTTTATATTACTATTTTATAAATATTGACTTTTATTAATTTTCATAATGTGATAATTATAACAAGTAGTTTATTATTATCAAAAATATAAATTTACTAATTAAATAATTTAAATTTTGAAATAATTGATAAAAAATTATTACCAAATTATAATATAATTTACAAATTTTTGTTTCAAAATAAAATATCAATTTCATATGATCTATAATAAAAAAATCCATGAAATAGTAAAAACTATTTTTTATTTATTTGCGACGGATTAGCGACAACTTTGGTTCGTCGCTAATAGTTTTAAATGAGATCTAATACAATTAGCGACAATCGTTCGTCGCTAAATCGTCGCAAAAAGTGGCGCGATTTTCCCCTCCAAAATTAGCGACTAAAATACGCGTCGCTAAATTTTCTAGTACTAATTTTCAAAATAAAAAATTAAAAAAATTAGCGACGGTAATTGCGTCGCTAATCCGTCGCAAAACACGGCGCATAATTTTCCTGCCAATAATTAACGACTGTTTATTAATTCCGTCGCTATTTCGTCGCAAAAAATGAAAAATAACCTTCCCACGATGGAATTGTAAAACAGTTGCTAATCCGTCGCTAAATTTGCGACGGAAATATGGCCGTCGCTAATTTTAGTCGCTAATTGACAGTTTTTTTGTAGTATTAGCTTATTACCTTCAAGATCAAACCATTTACATCGGTTGCTAGAGTTTTGCCGGAGATGCACCACCACTACTAACATTAGGCTCAAAGCCCGATAGAACTACTACTGGTGGTCACACACTCCAATGCTTTATCTTTTGACCGAAATCGAAGCCAAAATATTTCGACAAACCTATATTCGACCTCACTACCTCCAATGAGTGAGGATGATCGGTGGTATAGGGAGGAGCATCTAGTTACTAAGATTTCAGTGTGGTACTCGTGTCACCACCTATCGCCGACATTGGTTGAAAAGAAGAGAAGAAGATTTCATTTTAAAGAAGAAAAGGAAAACTTAAGATGGAGATACCAATGGTGGTGGAGTAGTGACTGGTCGAAGATAGAGGCACAGCGACGCAAGGGTCATCACTGGCAATTAAGTCCAGGCAGTGCTGGTAAGGATTTCGTTTCTCCTCTTGTCTCCTCAGTAAGGCCCCTACTTATTCCCTAAGAGGATGTAAGTGAGTTTAATCAATAATCCTAATAATGTATGCTTATTGGTCAATGAAAAATAGGTAAGAACCTAGTGGTAATTGTTTTAAGAGAAAAAGGTCAATTTCGTCATCATACATTAAGTCACATATGAACCTAATTAGATTAAAATGTAATTTAGAGGTTCAATTGAAAAGAAAGAGAGAAAGTTTTGGGGTTGGAATAGGAAATTAAAGAATATAAGAGAGCTAAGTGTAATTCCCCTAAGGTTGACAAGTGACCAATAGGGAAAAAACACCTATCTTTCCTAGAGTTTTCTTGAGAAATGAAGAAATCTTAAGGATTTAAGGGAAGGAATGGTCGGCCACTTGAAAGAACAAAAGGGAAACCAACCTTCTCCCTAAATAACCCCTTAATTACTCCTAAAAACTCAACACTAGCTTAGAGAAGAGAGAGAATTTAGTGCTTAGTATTTTTCTAAGGTAATAACCCATTCTTCTCTTTTTCTCTTGTTTCTTATAATTAAATAATGAGTTTGAGGGAGTAAATGAATCATTAAGCATGATAATCTGTAAATTTTCTATATAGAAGGGGAGAGAAGGAAAGGCAAGGCAAAAGAGGTGGAAAAAGCTTAAAGAATGTGCATTGCCACTAAGGTATGGGAAATTCTAACACTTTATGTGTGTGTGCTTACTTTTATAAAGTGTATTAAGATGGAATTAGATGTATTAGTAAGGTAGAAATATGGACATAATCTTCAATGATGCATAGAAACTGAAATATGAAGATTATCCTTAAGATAATAAGATGTTGTCCTTAGGTTCACTGGACCTAGCAAGATTGTTTCGCCTATAACTATAGTTTTAAAGCTGAAAATTGAATGATTCTAGTTGGGTAGAAACTAGACTCAAAACCTAGATTTCTTATAAAGAGGTAGAAGTCTAGTTTCCACTGTAAGATGATCAAAAATTAGCTTAAACCTGGACTATGTTTGCTGCCCTTTCACTAGGAGTAGTCTGTATTGTTTGAAGAAATATTTGTATATTTAGATGCTCAAATGGAATGATTTTTTATGATTTAGAAACTAAAAATATAGAGGAACAACTTTGTATAAGACCATTTTTCCCAAAAAATTCATCTGCTAGGTCAACAATTCATTGCAAAGTAAGGCAGAATAGTTACCAAATCAACTCGGTAGGGACACTCTTCCTTCCTAATCGAGTCATCAATCCCTAGACTAGGCAGAATGCATCATCTTGGTAGGGATACCCATCATCCCTATCGAGACCCCTTTTATCCCTATCGAGATTTCATTCATCCCAACTAAGACATGTGCTTCTAGATGGAACAAAATCAAATAACTCGGTAGGGACAAACCTTGTCCCCATCGAGACACTTTTTATGTAGAATTGATTTAATTTTTAAGCTTTAGAACACCACCAAAACCCATTTAAATATCCTTGAACCTAATTAGAACACTTTAGATATGAAATTAAGTAAAATAGATGACATGAAATATATATAGAATACAAGAGTACAAAAAAGACATAAATTCAAACATGGGAGCTTAAAGATGTATATGTATAGATATACATAACATGTATGACTAATAAATATTCAATTTGATGATGCACATGTATATGTATATCCATGTTCTTGAGAATGCATATATATTCATGGTTAAATTACACTATTATGGTTGGTTTTGAATGTTTGTAAATATGCATTGTGGTAAATTAGACACGGTGAATGAGATGATATAAGGAATGATCAAAGGCCTGCATTTAGAGCTTAGTTGTAGATAGATAGGCATGCTTATAGGGTACAGATGTAGTTACCACAATTTTGACCCTGTTTTGATCCACAATTTGTATCCATTTGGGACCACAGTCTTAACCCCACTTGCTTCTATAGGTTTGATACCTTCAGGTATCCATAAGACCAATACCTTCGGGTATTCACATGATTGATATCTACGGGTATCCGTAACATCCGTTATCCATACCCACAGAACTTAGGTAGCATTCACAGGGAATAATGAATGGTTAAGTGAATGTTAAGTAATTAATGCTAAATAATGATATGTTATACGTGGTTGACCTTGCACTGCAAATATTATATATGGTAATGTTTACCCAATTAAATGTGACATGGTTTCTGATTAATATAAATGTATCTCATTATTATTGGATATTGGGTGCTCAAGAATGATCACTATGAGTGGTTGTTCACATATTTACTATTTCTTACTAAGTTGTATAGCTTAGCATGGGTGTTCATCCATGTAGGTAATTAAGCTAGGACTCTCCAGTAGGGATAAGGTCAATAGCAACAAGGCCAACGCTAGTAGTAGAAAAAGTCAAAGTACGAAGATGTTGCCTTTTTTGTTTTTGCTTTTGTCATTGTAAATCTCATATTGTACTAAGTAAAGTGTAAAGTAAAGAATAAAATAGTTACAATTATAATGTATTAAAGGGTTTTCTTTTATATAGCCTCTTTCAATGTGATCATATGGCTATAACTTAGAATAACACGATGTTTGTGTAAATGGAATATATTACGATTAATATATGCAAGATGGTACATATGGTGATAGGAAACAGGAAAAGTTTAAAGTAGTCTTTATATCTTTGGTATCAGAGCATAGGTTTAGGCGATTATAGCCAATAGGAGTTTAAGAACATGAATGCATAGAATGTCATTATTGTTGGCCTAATGTTTATGTCTCTAATTGTTTTTAGATAGTAGATCATAGAGGGAAGTAGGGAAGCGATAGAAGAGATTGCTAAAAGTAACTTGCCAGTGAGATCAAATCCCTTCAACCTAAAATCTTTAGTGTCCACCCGAGGGGATATACTTGCTGCCATACTAAGGGAAGCATTGTTGAAGATTTCACAGGATATGGCCTAAATTCTATAAGAATGACGGCACCAAAAGTTCCCATTACAGAAATTAGAAAGCATGGAGTAGAGAAATTTTTGGGCACTAGTTTTGAGGAATAAAAAAAGCTAAATTTTGGCCGGAGAAGATTAAATGAGTCTTTAAGGAGATTTAATGCCCAGTCAACCAGAAAGTAACTTGTGCTGTGTCTTTACTATAAAGAACGATGTATGATTGGTGAAAGTTGATATTAAAATAACCTCAGTTACCCGATCCTCTTACTTAGGAGTTTTTTGAGGAGGAATTTAAAAAGAGATACGTAACTAAAGCTTATAAAAAAGAAAAGTTACGGCAATTCCTAAGTTTAAAATAAAGAGGGATGATGGTAGCTGAGTATAAGAAGGAGTTTACCCATCTAAGTAAATATGTACCAGAACCCATGTTAACTGAAGCTTTTAAGTGCCGATAGTTTGAGGATGGCTTAAATGATCGTGTCGGGGAGTGGTTGATTGGAGCTACTTCATTGCAACTAGTGAACTATTATCAACTTGTACAAGTAGCCATTCGGGTAGAAAATAATAAATTAGCTAAAAAGGAAAAGGAACATAAAAAAAGCTTTGCTAAAGGCGGTTCATCAACAGGGAAGAGACCCAGGGTTGCATAAGGAGATTAACCAGCAAAATTTGTTACTCACCCTACTTCTAGTGGTAGACAACTGGAAGCATTTACCACAGTTAGATCAGGTAAGGAGACGTCAATAGGACAAGGTGGAGGACAACCACTAGAATGTACTTATTGCTTCAGGAGGCACTAGGGCACCTACGAAATGCTAACAGGTGCTTACTTCAGATGCGGTAGTACTAAACACTTTATGGCCAACTAGCCATTGAGACAAAAGCAGGGGTCCGTACAACAGAATAATAAAAAAGCCTCTAATGCACCTTTAGCAGGCAAAGGACATGGAAGAGTTAGAGGCAAATCCAGTCAGTTTAGAGTATAGTCTAGAAATGCCTCTAAAACTGTTGATCGACCTATTAATTGCCCCTGCACCTCTAACTCGAGTGTATGCCATGAAAGCTCGTGAAGATGTGGATGCTCTGAAAGTTATAGCTGGTGCTTTTTCTCTTTTTGACATTGATGTGTATCTGCTTATAGATTTGACTTCTACTTATTCTTACACTACAAAAAAATTGATTTTACGGATGGACTCATATTCCGTAGATAAAATTAAGATATTATCGACAGATTACCGACTAAATTGATAATGCGTAGGTAAAAAAATGAATTTGATAAACGACGATATACCGACGGAATTAATTATTCGTTGGTATATTTGGTGGGAAATGTTGGTGCCAAGTTTTAGTGACCGATTTACCGACCGTTACTTCCGTCGGTAACTAATTTAATCATTTCACTATTGTAGCGACGGAATTTTTGTCAGTAATGTAAACATTTACCAATAGATTTTGCGATGAATTTATTCATTCGGTAAATAAATGTTGGCACCGAATATAGCGACAAAATATTGACAGAAATTTAAGGCGATGGAATTAAAGTTGTTGCGATAGTTTATTGTCGTTGATAATTCCGTCGGTAGGCTTTTAATAAAATTTTTATATTTAATATAACATAAATGACATCAGTTTTCTAATTATTTATATAATATGCCAATTTCTATAAATGAGGCAGAACCCTAACACACTCATTTTTCTATTTCTGTCCTCTTGGGTGATAGATCTGCCAAGATTAGGGGTGTTTAAAACCCGAACCAAGCCGAATAACCCGAACCGAACAAGCTATTCAGGTAGGGTTATTAGGGTAGGGTAGGGTTGTGGGTTTGGGGATAATTCGGGTTCGGGTCTGGTGAAACCTTGATTAACCCGACCCGCCCTATTAACAACTCAGAACTCACCGTTTTATCCATACTATAAAATAGACTCATTTCCTATCTTCTACAGTTACACGCTTCTTCTTTTCCACAGCCAAAAATCAAAATCCCTAATTTCTCATCTCATCTCACCCCTCACCACCCCATCCCATTCTTGTCGCCGGTGCCTCTCATTCTCGGCGTCGATTTCTTCATTTGCTTATCCAAACAAGGTATGATTCTCTCACTCTTTAAATATTATGCTGTTAAACATTTTAATTTTTAAATTTTGGAACAACTTGCGATAACAAAAATAAGGCATGGACCAAAAGCACTGTATAATTAGGAAATATATAGGAAATTAAATAGATGAAAAGGACATAACAAGAAAAATTTAGGGTTGACCTGATATATATTGGAAGAGATACAGCCAGAATACAAAAGGAATAGAAGATAGTAAGAGGAGAAAAAGAAAGGGAAAAATAAAAACTTAGGTTTGAATAGAAGATAGTAAGAGGATAAAAACTTTTGGGTTTTGTCATTTAAGGAAAAAAGCTTTGTAATTTCAGAAATATATTGGTGGAACGCAAACAATGCATTGTTTGTAAGCTGAATAATAAGAAAATGAGAGAAGATAGAAATATAAAATAATGAAGCAAACTTAAGGAAGAGTAGGAGAAGATATGGTGATGGTGGGAAAGAATCTTAAAAGTTGAATGCATTGCAGAGATCAGAAAGAAAAGATTGCAATCAATTACTTGGGCTCTCATAACGTAATATAGATGGTATTTAATTATTAATAAACTCTTATTATTTAGTATTATTTATTGTAGTAGCAGTACATAATTCTTGATATATATGGGCATATGAAATTGACAGATAGATGTCTATTCATTTGCTAAAGTTTGAATGTGTATCCTTAGTTTCGTTGCTAAGGAAAAACAACAACGTAGGAACCGTGTATTCTTAAATTTTAATAACCTAGAGTTTGCATCTTTTTTTAATTAATTTCCTGATTTATTTGTGTTTGAAAAAATTCATTTGCTTTCTTTGAAGTCTTAATTTTCTGGAAATGGAAAATTTACTTCAGGCGAGTCTTGAAGGCCAATGGTGGATATTTACTAAATATACCAATTCAACATACATATTATTAATGACACGTGAATTTTGTTAATTTAGTCATTATATATATTCTTATTCTTATTCTTATTATTATTATTATTTTGTTAATTTAGTCATTATTGTAAAAAACATAATTAAAACTAACGATCATTCCCAATACCAACAATATTATGCTTGTGGTCTAATTATTTTTCAATACTCTATAAATAATTCTAATTTTTTTTTATGTTTTCAATTTGTAGATGTCTCAATCTCATGAAGACAATCCCTCAGCAACACAATTCCAGATACCTATTGCACCCGAGCAACAAAGCAATACGCCTGATGTGACAAGCGCTTCTGTAGTTGGTGCAAAGAAAAGAAAGCCACCCCCACCAAGATCTATTGTTTGGGAGCATTTCACGCAACTATATGATGTTAATGGCGTCAGAAAGGCAAGTGTAAACATTGTGCTAAAGAATTTTATTATGACCCTAGAAAGCATGGCATTACTACACTTAAAAGTCATATCAATAATTGTAAAATGCATCCACATAGTGTAGAAACAAGACAAACACAACTGTCTTTACAACCAACTTCTTCTGTTGATGGAAACTCTACTAAGTCATTACCTAATTGGAAATTTGATCAAGATTATAGCAGAAAGTGTCTTGCTTTGATGATCATACGTGATGAACTTCCTTTTAGTTTTGTCGAGGGAGAAGGTTTTAAGAAATTTGTTGCTAGTTTGTGTCCTTGGTTCAAAATGCCATCTAGATCGACTGTGACACGTGATGTTAATCAATTGTATATTGATGAGAAAAAAAGTTTGGGAGCTTTCATTAAAGAGCATGCTTATTCTGTTTGTATAACTACAGATACTTGGACTTCCATACAAAATATCAATTACATGTGTATGACAGTTCATTTCATTGACAAGAATTGGATGTTGCAGAAAAAAATCTTGAACTTTTGTCCAGTCGGTAGTCATAGGGGTGAGATGTTTGCACAGGACCTTGAAAAGTGTTGTAAAGAGTGGGGAATTTTTGATAAAGTGTTTTGCATAACAGTAGATAATGCAAAAACAAATGATAAGATGGTTGACACTTTGAAACATAAGTTTGTTGCAAAGGGAATTGCTATGTCAGAGGGGAAATATATTCATGTTAGATGCATTGCTCACATACTAAATATTGTTATCCAAGAAGGATTAAAAGATGTTCAACTTTCTGTGAAAAGGGTTATAAATGCTTGTAAATATGTTAGATCATCACCTGCTAGATTAAAAAAATTTAAAGAATGTTGTGTGGCTGAGGGAGTGCATGTTCAAAATCATTGTGTTTAGATGTGCCAACTAGATGGAACTCCACATATTTAATGTTAACCACTGCACTTGAATATCAAAGGGTTTTTGAATATTTTGAGACTGTGGATCCATACTTTAAAATTGAATTGGATGCATGGATAAAAATGGATTTGGGTGCAAATAATGATTTGGGTGCTGTGCCTATTTGGGTTGATTGGAAGATTGTAGAAAGAATTTCATCAATGTTAAAACAATTTTATGTAGCTACTTTGCATATTTCTGGTTCGTTGTATGTCACATCTAATACATATTGGACCGAAATTAGTGATTTATATGCTAAGTTGTGTGATTGAAAAAGTAACACTGATGTTGAGTTGAAGGAAATGGGACAGAAAATGCAAATTAAATTTGACAAGTATTGGGGAGAATATGATAAAATTAATAAAATCATTTATATGGCTTCTATCCTGGATCCAAGAGAAAAATTTGAGTATATGGAGGATGTACTTGTTATGATTTATGGTGATCAGAGGGGGAAGTATCTATTTGATGGTGTGAAAATTGCCATATACGAGTTGTTTGAGGAATATAAGAAAAAAATGCAACCTGATTATAATCAAGAAATTGGAATTCGAACAAGCTCAATTTCAAGTCGAACTGATATTGGGGAAAGAGGAATTTTAAAAGAGAGAATCAAGCGTGCAAGGGTAGAAAGTGGTGTTGCAGGGGATAGAAAAAGTGAGTTGGATTTGTATTTAAATGAAGCAGTGTTTGAAGATGATAAGGGATATTTTGATTTGTTGAAGTGGTGGAAGCTAAATTCAGAGCGATTTCCTATCCTTTCTCACATGGCTAGAGATATTCTGGCAGTTTCAATTTCTATAGTGGCTTCGGAGTCAGCATTTAGCACTAGTGGTAGAGTGCTTGATCCATTTAGGAGTTCACTGACTCTTAAAATTGTTGAAACTTTGATATGTATGCAAGATTGGCTCTGAGGATCTAATGAACACATAAAGATCGAAGAAGATTTGGATGTTATTGAAAGACTTAAGGATGGTATGTATTTTTTATTTATTTGATTTAATATATTATATTATTGTTTGTTGATTATTGATTTTATAATTATTTATTCAATTTATAGAGTTGGAGAAATTTAATGAAAGTCAACTTAAAGCTAATCAAGAGGCCTCATCAAGTGTTAATCAAGAAACATCATCAAGCGTTAACCAAAGAACATCTTCAACAAATTTGGAGAGTATTAATCTAGATTATTGAGTCATTAATAGTAAGGTAAATTTAATTTAAGCACAATTTAGATTGCATTTTGTTTGCTATTTGTTATTAATTTCATATTTTATAATTTTTCATATATAATTTATATGCTAGGTGGACATGAAGTAATTGAAGATCGAAGATGATGGTGTTTCTTTATGGCATATTTTATTATTTGCGTTTGGATAATTATTTTTGAATTATTATATTATGTGTGTTTGAACAATTCTTAAATTATTAGTTGTTAAATATTATATAATGTGTGTTTGAAAAATGTTTACATTGTCAGTTGTTATTTATTATATGATGTGTGCTTCAAGAATTTATAAATATTTTATTTATTGTAATTTTTTTATTTGGATTTTAATATAATTTTTGTCATGTAAATAAAAAGAAATTTTTTTTATTTTAAAAATATATTTCGGGTTATTCGGGTGAGCCCCGAATAACTGCGGATTGTTCGGGAAGGAGCCCAAACTATTAATAGGATAGGATCGGATTGAAATTTATAGTATTTTTCGGATTTCGGATTATTCAGGTTCGGGTCGGATTGATCCGAACCCGCCCAATGAACACCCCTGGCCAAGATCACTGGATGCCCCCATTGCCCTCTCGCCAGTCGCCACCGTCATACGATTTCCTCCAGATCTGCCTCCTTCTGGTGATCGGTGAGTCTCTCTCTTCTTGATCTATTGGGTCTTCTTCCATCTTCTATGGTTTTTCATGTAGTTAAATTTCTTTCCCTCTTTCCAGTCTCTATTGTCTTCTCGCCACCTCTTCTCCTCCATTAGTCACCGGCGAAAGGAGTGAAGCCGAAGGTCCTTCATCAGGTTCAACTTCTGCTTTTCTATTTGTTTAAGTGATTTTTTTATTGTAAATTAGCTAAAGGCTTTACAACTAGAAATTTCGATTTTGACTGCTATTTCTCTCTCTCGTCTCTCCGTGCGAAGCAAAAGCTTCTCTTTATTTTTTAAGCATTAGCATTGTGTGGTGTTCGATCTGTGCATTTGGGTCTTTGCTTTGGGATGGACGGCTTCAATATTTTAAAATTTGATCGAATCTTATCCTCTCGTCGCTGTGAGTACTGTTTATCAATTTCTTAATTTGCTGGCTTGATATATGATCTTATTTGGACTTTGGTCATTCTCTCTCTAATCGGTTTTTTGTTTTTTGCTTGCTTCTAGTCTAAAGTTTCGGATTTTTAAGTTTTGGCTCCAATTTTTTTTATTTCCACTTAGATGGAAATTCTCTCTTTCCCTCTCATTTCCGCCAGATTAGTTGAGCAGGGGAATCCTTTTTCAATTTATGACCCCATTCATTCTTCTTGCTTTTAGTTTCTCAGTTGGTCCTCTGAAGCTACTTATTGCAAACCCAGTTGTTGTTTATCATCCGTTTTCTTTTTCATTTAATTGGTATTGCTTGCTGCTAGTCTATGAAGTGCGATCACTTGGTTGAATTGCCCACTGGAGTATTGCATTCTTGCCATTTTTGGGTTTTGAAACACGAAAATGGGATTGCTGGGAGTGCCACCATTATAGTTAGAGTGATAGCATGCTCTCAATAGGTTGTCTTTTCTTTTTTCTTACTGACAATGTTATAACAAGAAATTAATTTGATATTTGCAGTATTTAGTATGGCTTTTTTTTCTTTCCTAATATATATATATATATATATATATATATATATATATATATATATATATATATATATGATATATCTCTTGCATATGCAAGAGTTACTGCATCCTGTTTTGGAGATTGGGAAGTGGCTTCTTTCCTTAGCTGTTAGCTTTGAGAATTGGCATATATGTACGAGAATCAATGGTTTTGTTTTGTGTTTTTTCTTACTTTGTTGAGTTAGAAATTGTTTTTACCTGTTTTTTTTAAGATCATATTTATTATATTCATATTTTTTTTTTCAATGGTATTAATTGTGCATGCAGAGTAGCAAATTTGAGTCCATGTCTTTACATTTAGTATGTGCTCTGGTCTCTTTGATTCCAATCTAACACTTGTTTAGTTTTATTTATTTGGTGGTGGTTTAATTTTACTTGATCCCAGCATTTGTTCAGAAATTTAAATAAGTTAAACATATGAATAAATTTAGTTTGTGATAGTTAAACATAAGCTGAAATGTGTATGTGAGCAATTTCATTTTAAATTACTTGGTCACAAAATTCAACCTTTAAAATGGTTGTTCTTTCCCTTTTGCTATTATCACAAACTTTAAGGTAGATGGTCTCATTAATTAGTTAAAATCCAGTGTCCGACCTGCATGTTTCCCATACTTACTGCAGAATGTGTTGGCACTGTCAATAAGGAGTTTGCATTGTCTTTCTATGTTCTATTTTCAGACTCTATTGAATTTTGATATTGAGTCTCGAACTTTTTTGATGGTACTTGGTCTCAAATTATTTGACTTCTTTTCCTAATTTGTTATATTTCATATTTTATTTGCATATTTCTTGATAATGTTTTATCCTATCAGTTACATAAACTCAAAGTTGTGTTTGCTCAACCCACCTAAATACATTTGGTCATTTCACTGCGAAAGATTGATAGCAGTAGTAGTTGTCATCCTCTCTTTTTTTTTGGGTTACCTCATAATTATCCTGTAGTTCATGAAAAGGCTTTTATGCTCAAGATCTGGTTCAGATGGTGCATTAATAGATTTTTATTAGGTGATAGGGAATTTGGCTTATTTAATTTTGAGAGAGCTTAGGATCTGACTTCTTTTTTTGTTGGTTAGGTCCAAGCTTTGAGTTAACCAATGCAAAATTTATTCAAGGTGCTTTATTAACTATTGTCGCACACCACTTGTTATGTGTGACCTTAGCAAAACCAGCAAATTGAAAGCTCCTATAAACTTCTGAGATGAAGCTTTTCTCCTGATATTTGGGAGCATCCAAGGGCACTAATAATAAGCCCATAACAAGAACCTTCTTTTGCAGGTCTAGAACATTTTTTTTTCTTTTTTTAAAATCTAGTGTCTGACCTGCATGATTTCCATACTTACTGCAGAATGATATATTAGTACTTATAAAAGTATGTTAATGATCCATCTGCTTTTTGCAGTTGAAATGACTGGATTGCTTCAGTTAATTTCATCTTTTCGTGGGATAGGTTGATGCTGATTACAAGTTACAAGATCTGAAAAAGGCTTACAAGGAGTTGGCTTTTAAGGGGAAGGGTTACAAAAAGAAGCTTGATGATGCTTAACGAATTTGAAAGTTTCTGCTTTTGGTGGGTTTATATTGTCTTTTTTATTGCTTATTGCTTTTGGTGGGTTTATAACTTTTCCAGTCATTTGAAAGAAGTGTAGAGGCTATTATACCTTATTATGAGAATGCCAATGAATTATTGAAACTATTCTGCTAAAAGTCCTATAGCTTTAAGTGCTAAATGGTGAATCTTTTATGTAATGTTATTTATTATTGCCAAAAGGCAGAGTTTTTGCTTTCCAATAAGCAAACAACTAAGCTTTCATTGCCTTGCTTGTTTTTTGAATCCTAAAAAGCAGAAATGTATCGGTAATGAGCCATGTATCTGATTACTAGGGTTAATATACTAATCTGGAAATTTATGATTATAATCTGCTTGTGATTTCAATAAAGTAGACTCCATGTCTAAAAATGGTTATTTTATCTGATTTTGTAAAATTACAGTGGCTTGAGACTATCTTTTGAGTAATTTGAGCTGCATAATTTAAGCTACATAATTTCTTTTCTTGAGATATTGCTCTAAACCTGAGATATTGCTTTTAGCATGCTGTTGTAACTTTTTTCTTTTTCTTTTCTTCGTCATTCAAGGCATTGTGTCTGAATTCAGTTGGGACAATAAATTTGCAGGAGCTCAGACATTACTAGCCAATGTACGTGTATATATATATATTGTCTTCATTAAAATAAATTTTTTATGTGCTATTTTATTTTAAAAAACTGAGTGAATTTAGACTTGATCTGCCTAGATTGTCTAAAATATTTTGAATTGAATGGTAGTGTTAGTGTGTGTGTATATATATAGTATGTTTTTATTTATTTATTGATAATATGTTTTCACAAAAGCTTAATTAAGCACATGTTTAAACAAATAATAGAGCAATCCTGTCATAAGATTCTTGATGTTATAAGTAGTAGTAGACTTGAAGATGTGCATATGATTTATAAAATGAGAGCTTTTGAAAAAAAAAACAATTTGTTAGCAAGTGTATAAGTGTATCAATTTGTGGTTGAAAGTTATGAATTATTAGTTACAGTGGGAGTTTGGACTATGATATTAAAGTTTGGACTGGTATTGCAATTTTATGTTTATTATAGATGTGAATGCTTTACTTGATCTTATTTATGAAATTGCAGTTTGATTAATCATATTTATTGAATCTTTACTAGATTAGTAAATATAGTTAAAGATTGTTACTTACTAAAGTACTTCATCAAACTGGTTTGATAGTTTTGAAAGTGAATTGTTTCATGTTGAAGCTAAGTGAAAAGTGGTTTCCTATGGACAGGATATCTTTCTGTCATTTAATTTCTTACTCCCCTTTCATTTTTGGTTGCTTATCTTTTGTGCAACTTTATGCTTTTGATAGGCATATGATTTCACCTATTTTCTTGTGTTCTTGTCGGTAGATGAGAGCAGTGAATTTTTGCCATTGGTACATGATCCTGCTAGCATTGCAGCTTGTGGGGGAAAACGGCCACGTGCTATTGCAACAAGAACTGTCCAGTTGCTTTCTGTTGCTGGGGATTTTCTCTCACCTATTGCTTGGGATATCATAAATAAGAAGGTCAAAGAGGTGAATCCCTAGTTCCCAGTTTGTGCTTCATTTTGTTATTTTTTCCTCATCTTTTTGGAATAGCTGCACATTTTCTAGTTCTTGTCCTTGTGCATGCATATTTCACATGCATCTTTGGTTTGATAGCTGAACTGCCTATCAATTGATTTATCAGTATGTTATTTCTAGCTTTTTTATAGAGCTGGTGCCATTTGATTGAACTATAAAAGTAATGGTCTTATATCCTTAAAACGAAAAATATGGTGGCTTGATATACATTACTAGTTCACTACCTAATAATTTTAGTGGTTGGAAGACCTTCAGTGTCTGAGTTTTGGTGGTAGAATTAGTCCCTGGAAAATGCTAGTGAATAGGAACTCTTACATGAAAGAAAAAAAAAAGAGCAATAAACTTATCTTCTATGTGATGATTGCTCACTTGCACTCGATTGCTCCTTTAGTTGAATTTTCCATCCCACTGAAGGATTTGAGTTTTCTTACTGTCACCTGTTGCAATGACTGAGCTACAAAAGCTTTGTGATAAGGTAACCTCATGGTACATTCTTTTCTCTTTATCACTTTCCATTCCTTAGTTATTATTTCACATAAACAAAATCCCTCGTAGGACATTTCCACCTGAAAAAGAAGGCATCTATAAAGAAACAAAAAAAATACACTTAACAACACCATGATTGTGATGGTCAGCAGCACCGTTCAAATTATATTGTGCGATTATACCCAAAGTTGATACATTTTCATTATATAAAATATAAATGGAGTCCATGCTATGCTACACACACTTGCTCATTGCTTATATTCTCTATTTGATTTTGTTAAATAGTAAAGAATTAAAGACAATAGAAAAGTCTTTTTATTCTTTTTTTGTGTTATATTATACAATATATATATATATATATATATATATATACATACATATATGTATGTATATACACACACACACACACACGTACGTACATATATATGTGTGTGTGTGTGTGTGTGTGTATATATAAAGACCAAAAGCAAAGACCCATGTCAAGTACATATATATATATATATATATATATATATATATATATATATATATATATATATATATATATATATATATATATATATTACTTGACATGGGTCTTTGCTTTTGGTCTATATATATATATATATATATATCCCTTCTTCCCAATATTTCCATAAATCAAAAGCAGTTATTTTTATAAATTAACTCTTTTATTCTTGTATGCAATAGGTAATATAATCTCCTTTCTGGTCTGCCTTGCACCATTGTAGGTATCCTATGCATTTTTTAATTAATTATAATGCCTTGCTGTCTAGAAAATGACAATAAACTGATAAGGCTTTGCTGGACCAGAATTGCACATCTTCATCTCATTATGATTTGGATTATCTTCCTCGAGGAACAGACCTTTTCTGATGAGTTACACCTAAACACAGCTACTGAAATAAAAGTGTCAGATTCATGTTAGTCACTCTTGAATAATTGCAGAAATTAAAATCTCATCCGATATTTTGGTTTTGACTTCTGTTTTTTGTTGGTTTTTTCTACTAATGCTCAATGTTAGGATCATCTATTGAATTATTTATTAATGCATGTTAGAAGCGCATGTTCGGTAGGGTAAGTTCAATTAATTGTGGCTCATTATGGGTTTCTTGTTAATTATAGGTAAATCTTGAAATCACCTTTATAAATGTAATTATGCAGATTATGTCCTGGTATTAATTTGATTGGTTGGTTCAGTCTTCAAACTAAATTTTTTGAATGTTAGCTAATAATTTGATTTGTTTTGGCCTTTCTAAAATGAGAGTACTACGCACAGAGATACTCTTTAATATAATGGTAATAAAGCTTCAAAGTTGTGAGAGAGGTGGCCTTTCCTTGCTGTTGGCCCTTACTGTTATTTTTCTTTAATTTCTCCATTTGCTTGTAATACACACACAGATACTATGCTGTAATTGAATCTTCACATATCAATATACTCATTTGTTTTCATTCCATCTTGAATTGTTGAGGTGGCTGTGAGGACTTCTTTGATTTCTTGCATTTTGAGACGGGCACTTGTCTACTGTCTACTAACATGTAATTATATATCTAATAAAAGAAAATGGTGAGGATTGCATGAATGCATCTTTCTAATTGTTTGCTTTTGTTTGATTCGGTGTGCACGATACTAGAAAAGCATCATATTACAAGGATTCATTTCGATATTAAGCAGATGTTCCCATTGATAATCTTTGCATTTATGTTCTTCTCTTGTTTTCTTGGGTTAAAGTGAGATAAAAAAGGAAGCAGGATTTTGAACTGTGAAAGGTGATTGGTTCTTAATTCTGAAATGAGGATAAATATTGTTGTGTATTAATCTTAAGCAATCAAGACAAATATCAGTAATGTATGTTTCTTTTTGGTATTGAAGTTAAACTGCTGCTCCAATCATCTACTTGTAAACTAGATTTGATATGATTCATTGACGTCATTACTGATTCATTATCTACCTGCGTTCATATACCAAATGATGTGGATTATTTGTTACGGTTTCCTTGATGTTTCTCTTGATCCTAATACCAGAGAATCTATCATTTCTTGCAAATTATAATTTACATGTAAATAAAGCAAGAAAATTATCAAGAAGTGTGGTTATTTCTCCAGCACTGGGTGTTTTGCTGGTGATATTATTTGGTGTGTATTGGCCTATAGTGTGTTGGAGAGGCTTTGGAGGATCAGCAGACCTTTCTACCATCCTTGACAGCCACGGTATTCCTAGTTGTGATGCGATGAATTTACATGTACTAATTTACAACACTATAAAACTTTATGCAGAATACCGAAATTGGTATTGCTTGTATAAATTAGATAATTGTTGGTACAATTATAAAATATTGTATACAATACAGGTATATGTATATAACAATTCTAATTTATATATTATATATTAAAATTATTGATTAATATATATTTTCAATTTAAAGTTTAGATTTTTTGTATTGAATTTATAGTGTTTAATTTGGGCTTTGTAGCAAAAATCAAAATAAAATCTAATAAAATTGTTTTTAGCGACAAATTACCGACGGAAATTCCGTCGCTGCCATTTTAATAGTTTTAATATTTATACTAAAATAAATTAATAATTTATTAATTAAATATACCGGTAGCTGGTCAACTTGACGAAACATCTAACTGATTTTCAATAAAACTACCGACAGAATATTTTTAATAAATTCATCTGTAAAGTAGGTAATATGTACTGACGGAATTTTTCGTTGCTAAATTGGTACCTAGGAGCGTTTTAGGGACGGTGAATTCCGTCAATAAAATAATAAAAAACATTGATAGGGTCATTTTTCTTCGGTAAAAGGCAAATTTCGTCGGTAAAAATAATTTTTTTGTGGTGTTATATATGTATTGGGGATTTGGGTAAATATATGTCTACTATAGATCAATTAGATTTTGATATATGTGTGACTAGCACCCTAGCCCATAGTGTCTGTATGAACAGAGTGTGTAGAAATTGCCCTAATATAATACAAGGGAAAGAATTTTTGGCTAATTTAATTGAATTGCCCTTCTGTAAATTTGATGTAATATTAGGCATGGGCTGGTTAACTAAACATCAGGCAATAGTGAATTGTAGAGCCAAGACTGTGGTACTAAAGAATGCTGAGGGTAAAGAAATAATAGTACATGGTATTAGCTCTAAACCCCTAGCAAATATTATATCGGTTATAAAAGCTAGGCCTTTACTTGGGAAGGGATGTGAAGTATTCTTGGATTTGAAACTTAATTCCACGAGAGAGAAAGTAAACCTTCAAGATATACTTGTAGTGAATGAATTCCTTAATGTGTTTCTAGAGGAGCTAACTGGTCTCTCACTTGAAAGAGAAGTGGAGCTGTCCATAAAAGTCTTACTTAGAATGGCTTCCATCTCTGGGGCACCATATAGAATGGCACCATTGGAACAATAGGTGTTGAAAGTTTAGTTGCAAGAACTACTATAGAAAGGCTTTTGTTAGGCCTAGTATGTCATCTTGGGGTGTGGGTGCGCTAATACTGTTTGTCAAAAAGAAAGATGGCACATTAAAGATGCGTATAGATTATAAGTAGCTCAACAAGATAACTGAATAATAACTATCCTTTGCCTCTGTATCGAAGATTTATTTGACCAATTAAAGGGTGTTGGTGTGTTTTCTAAGATTGATTTATAATTGAGATATTATCAACTCTAAGTAAAAGTTGTAGATATCCCAAAAATTGCTTTTAGAACCCGATACAACCATTATGAATTTTTGGTCATACCTTTCGAGTTGACGAATGCACTGAGAGCTTTTATGGATTTGATGAATAGGGTGTTTAAACCCTATTTAGACTAGTTTGTAGTAGTATTTATTGATGATATATTAGTCTACTCTTGGAATGAAGCTGAACATGAGGAATATTTAAGAATTGTGTTACAAACTTTGTAAGATAACAACTATATGACAAGTTGAACAAATGCAATTTTTGGCTTAAGGAAATTTCTTTCCTTAGTCACATCGTATTATCAGAGGGCATTAGAGTTGATCTTAAAAAGATTGAGGCCATTATCAACTGAAAACCACGTTGAAATGTGCAAAAAGTGAGGGAGTTTCTCAGGCTTAGCGAGTTATTATCATCAATTTGTGAAAGGATTTTCAGTTATTATCTCTCCACTTTACTAGATTGCTTTAGAAAGGTGTCAAGTTCGAGTGGACAAATAGATGCCAAGTGAGCTTTGAGCAGTTAAAGAAGATATTAATAGAAGCTCCAGTCCTTACACAACCAATATCAGGTAAAGAATATTCTATGTACAATCACTACAAAAAAAATTGTAAATTAGCTACTAAAATTAGCGACGGCCTAATTTCAGTTGCAAATTTGTGACTGTTTTTCAACTCAGTCGTGGGAAGAGTATTTTTCATTTTTTAGTGACGAAATAACGACGGAAATGAATAAACAGTTGCTAATTATTGGTGGAAATTATACACCCCATTTTTGCAACGAAATTAGCGACAATAGTGCCGTCACTAATGTTTTTAAAATTTTTATTCATAAAATTAGTTTCAGAAAATATAGCAACTAAGACGACAGTTTTAGTCGCTAAGTTTGGAGGAAAAATATAGCTCCACTTTTTACGATGGTTTAGCAACAAATATTTGTCCGTCGATAATAGTATTAGATTTCGGTAATATTAGCGACGAATTATGTATGCTAATCCATTGCAAATAAAATAAAAATAGCTTTTTATTTCACTCACGTTACTTATGTACAATTTCAATTAATTTTAATATAGGACGTATGAAATGGATATTCTGTCTTGGAATAAAAATTTTAAATAAATATTATGATTTGATGATAACTTTTTTTATCAATTATCCCAAAATTTAACATTATTTATTTAGAAAATTTATATTTTTAATAATAATAATAATAAACTATTTGTTACAATTATTATAATTACATTATGAAAATTAATAAAAATAAAAATAAATATTTGTAATATAGTAATATAAAACTTATTATCTTATTTAAAATATTTATGAAAATTTTTAAAATTTATTTTTATTTTGTAAAATTTTGATCAAATATTAAATTATTAGAAATTTTAATTATATATATTTATCAAACCATCATTGAATATAAAGACAAAATAATGAAAATTGACATGCATATTATAATTTTTTTTTTAATTTTATTTTTTTACTTGCAATCGTATTAATTATATTATAATTGTAATGCCCCAAAATTCGAGTGACCTAAGAATTTTGAACAGTGAAGATTAGTTTTTAAGGTCTGATTTTTATCGCTCCAAATCGTATTAATTTCTCTTTCTCTTTCATCTTTTTTGATAATTGGGCAGGTATTTGCCATTAGATCAGGTTGATTTTTTTGTGAGTACGTTCGAAACTCTTTGTTATTAATTTTGAAAGGTAAAGATTAGTTTTTAAGGTTTGTAAGTGTAGTTTTTGTTGCAAAAAAGAGGTTGTTTTCTGAATTTTTTATATAATGATCAGTTTTGTATTCTTTGACGATCGAAAAGTCATTTGCCGTTAGATTGGATTGATTTTTGGTGAGTATGACCGGAACTCCTTGTTCTTCAACATGAACGGTGAAGATCGTGTTTGGATAATTCTAATCCTATCCGATTTGCTTTGGACAGAAGTTGCAATTACACACAAACTTATAGTTGCATTTGAAATCAATAGCTTTGCTTGTCTGTGTTAGCCATTGAATATTGTTTATGAAAAGCTTATAACAAGTGTTAAATCTTCAAAGGATGTAAAACATATCTGTTGATATAGCTTTATCTCATGGAGGATTAGGCTGTTGCTTTAAAATTGAGTCTGTTGCTGTTCTTTTAAAAATAAATTGTGTTAGTTTTAGAATCTAAATTTTTAAGATGAATAATTGGTGTATATAATAAGTGTATAAATAATAAGGACTTCTTGATAAAGCTCTCATTAATGTGTTTAGATTTCCTTACATAATTCAATTTAGATTACCACTAAGGAAATCACATAGCTGATTAAGTTTTTTGATTTTAATATGTGCTAATTTGATGTGTTTAATGTATTATAAATTATTTGATGCTATTTCCATGGGTTACTTAGATATATGAAGAGACAGCTTTGCATTTATTTGAAAGATATTATATTGATAAGTGAAAATTGGGTAAATGAAATAAATATAAATTTATTGTAAAAGTATTGTAATGTAGTTGTATGTTAGTTAAAAATATAAATTGATGAAGAAAAAGGTTGTTTGCATGCTGGGAATTCAAGGAATTTAATATGAGATCATGTAACGTTATGGGATAAATAGGTAGGGGCTGTTCATGTATATAATTAGGATGAATGTAACTCGTGGGATAAATAGGTAGGGGCTGGAAATAACTTTTGCTTGAATTCAGACCCATCCTATACTTGTTGAGGTTGATCAGGTTTGATTTCTTCTCTTAATTGATGAATTAGTGTACTTATTTTACTTATTGATGAATTCAGACCCATAAAAGAGATGCAACTGTCTGTCAAGCTATCCTCAGCCAAACCTTTGCCTTTCCCTCTGTTTTATGGTATTCCATGCTCCATTGTCATTGATAATGAATTTTTGTTGTTCTTATTAGATATTGGTTGCTATTCCATGCTCAATTGCATGTGGTTTTTTCTAGCGTGGGTGCTTTTGTTTTTATTGTGGTTATAATGTTCTTTTTCTTGGTTCGTCTTTTAAATTGAGTTTTTTGCAGTTTTGGTGGTTTTAACCATCTAAACTACATTCAATCTCCTGATAACCTTGCTGTCACTGTAAAACCGACTCTGATATATTAATAACAGCACAATGATTTAGGTAGTTTTGTAACTTTGAAGACTAAATATGTTTACCTTAAGCAACACTATGATCACCCGTACTTACCTTCCATAATCTGCTTTATTAGATGCATTTACCTTAATTATTTTGTTTTCTTTCTTTTTGGTTTGCATGTTATAAGTATGTTTTTTTGTTTATTTATTTAAATCAATGGTGTGAATTATGACAATTGAAGCACCAAACTTTTTGTTTAGTGTTTACCTTGCAAGAGTGTCCCCCTTTTCTTGAAACTTGGCTTAGAACTTGATTATGAGCAATATGAACTTTGCAGATTGATATGTTGATTCTGGACGCCATATCTATTCTTTTTGCATCCTGCTCTTGCCCCACTATAGAAGGTTACAAGACAAAAGCTAATTTTGCTGTTTGCTTATGGAATTTATAGAAAGCTTGTTCTAAAAAGTATAGTTAGGCTATAAATACCTCTTTTTCTCGTTCACTTTTGCACCAAGTGGCTTTTGTTGAATTTTTTTACTTGGTATCTATTCCTCTGCTTTATGGGTGTCTCTTTCACTTATGCATCAATGTTTAGCACATTAATTGCTTTAATATGTTAGATTTTCCTTTTCAATTACTATCATTGTTCGCTTTCAAATCCTATCTGCTAATTCATTAATTTTCTTTTCACTGTTTTTCAAGGCAATTTGGACTTGGCAGTAGCTGATCTTCAACACACCAGCTACAGTGTTCATTAACCTCCACAACAACTTTGTTCTGTTCTAGGAGTTGTAAACCCTTCCCCTGCAATCTTTGCTAGTTCTGCCTTTGCAGCTTGGATTAGTTTGTTAGTGAAGTTATATTTAGCTTGGATTAGTTTTTTTTAAGTACTTTTAGGATACTATACAATTTAATGTATAATTTAATTATACTTTTGTTGTATTATATTTTTTAAGTAATAATATTGAAGAATTGTTGTTTTTATAAATTAAAATTTGGATGTTACAATAAAAATAATAATAACAAAAGAAATAAATTAGAAATAACAATAATAACAATAATAAATAGCGACGGTTTTGCACTTTAGCGATGAACTATGTTAATTTAGTAAGCAAAATATTAGCGAGGAAAATATATTACGCCAAAACTGTCACAAAAATAATCCAATTCTTAGCGACTAAAATAGCGACGACGTGCGTCGCTAATATTTTCTTACAATATTAACGACTGATTTAGGGATTACTTAGCGACGAATTTTCCGTCGCTATTATTAGCGATTGTTTTCCATTTTAGTCGCTAAATTTGCCAGCGACAACAGAATAGCGACTAACAGTTGTTTCGTCGCTAAAATTAATTAACGACAAAAATTGCCATCGCTATTTCCCTGCGTGAGTGACGCCTTTAGGAATGGATTAGTTTGTGTGTTAATGCAAAATGGCAAGATAGTGTCATATGCATCAAGGTAAATAAAGCCTTATAAACAGAATTATACTACTCACAATTTGGAGTTAGCAGTAGTGGTATTTGCTTTGAAAATATGGCGCCATTATTTATATGGAGGAAGCTGTAGGATCTATACCGATCATAAAAGTCTCAAGTATCTACTTACACAGAAAGACCTCAACTTGAGATAATGCAGGTGGTTGGAATTGTTCAAATATTATGATTGCATAGTTGATGAACACCCGAGTAAAGCAAATATGGTAGTTGATTCTTTGAGTCTAAAAATGGTAGCGACCTTAATGTTGCAGCAATGTAGATGGAGATTTGCATCAGATAGGGCATTAATCGCTCAACTAAAAGTATGACCCAACATAAGGGAAGCAATAATTGATGCCCAGAAAGGTGATGAAAAACTACAGCAAATGGCCCAATCGATACATGAAGGAGGCCTATTATAATATTCAGTAAGAGATTATGGTAGTGTGTACTATTGGAATAGATTGTGTGTGCTAGATGATAAAGAGTTGAAGAAAATTGTATTGCAAAAAGCATATAACATGGTGTTCACTATGCATCCTGATGGTAACAAGATGTACCAAGACTTGAAGTAATTTTATTAGTGGCCCATGATGAAAAAGGATATAGTTGAATATGTTTCCAAATGTTTGACTTGTTAACAAGTGAAAGCTGAACATAAATTTCCTTTGAGGTTACTGAATCTTATTCCAATTCCAAAGTGGAAATGGGATAACATCACAATGGACTTTGTTACCAACTTAACCCCCATGCAAAGGAAGCATGATGTAGTATGTGTGATTGTGGATAGATTGACTAAGACAACTTATTTTATACCAGTTCGATTAGATTACCTGATGGATAAATTAGCCAAATTATATGTAAATGAAATTGTTTGACTGCATAGGATACCGCTATTAGTAATTTCATATCAAGAGCCAGGGTTCACTTCTGCACTCTGGAAAAGTTTACAGTAAGCTTTAGGCACAAAACTCCACTACAGCACAACATTTCACTTGCAAATAAATAGTTAATTCGAGAGGGTTATACAAGTGTTGAAGGATATGTTAAGAGGATGTGCCTTAGACTTCTCAAAATATTGGGATAAATATTTGGCCTTACTGGAGTTTGTATACACTAATAGTTACTAAGCTAGCGTTGACATGCCACCTTACGAGGCTTTATATGCTCATAAGCTCCAGTTTGTTGGACAGAATTAGCTGAAAATAAAATGATTGATCTTGATATCATTAAAGATACTGAGAAAAAGATACAAATTGTCAAGCAAACATTGAAGGAAGCAAACGGCCAACAGAAGTCATACGCGAATTTAAAGAGAAAAGATATTGAATATCAAGTTAGAGCTAAAGTGTTTTTAAAGGTGTTGCCATGGAGGAAGGTGTTACAGTCTGGAAAGAAAGGAAAACTCAGCCTAAGTTTTATTTGTCCTTACGAAATTATGGAATGGGTTGGACTTGTAGCCTATAGACTAGCTCTTCTGTTGGAGTTATCAAAGTTACATGATGTCTTCCATGTTTTCATGCTTCAATGATATCGATCCGATGAGTCTTATATAATGCCATTGTAAAAGATAAGGGTTTAATTTGACTACATATATGATGAAGAACCAAAGGAGATTTTGGCCAGGGAAGTCAAACAATTACAAAACAAATAAATTCCCTTAGTTAAAGTGTTGTGGCAATATCATGGCATACATGAGGTCACTTGGGAACCCGAATCGGTCATGAGAGTACAATATCCGTAATTGTTCAAAGCAGGTATGAATTTTAGGGATGAAATTCTTTTAAGAGGGAGAGAAACGTGAGTCCTCTACTTATGCCTTAGGAGGATGTAAGTGAGTTCAATCAATAATCATAATAATGTATGTTTGTTGGTCAATATAAAGTAGGTAGGAACCTAGAGGTAATTGCTCTAAGAGAAAAAAGGCAATTTGGCCATTTTAGATTAAGTCACACATGAATCTAATTAGAAAAAATGTAATTTAGGGGTTTAATTTGAAAAGAAAGAGAGAAAGTTTTGGTGTTGGAATAGAAAATTAAAGAATAGAAGGGAGCTAAGTGTAATTTTCCTAGGGTTGACAAGTGGACCAATAAAGAAAAAATACCTAGCTTTCCTAGAGTTTTATTGAGAAATGAAGAAATTTCAAGGATTTAAGGGAAGGAAAGGCCAGCCACTTAAAAGAACAAAAGGGCAGCCAACCTTATCCTTAAATAACCCCTAAAAATTCAACACTAGCTTAGAGAAGAAAGAGAATTTAGTGCTTAGTATTTTTCTAAAGCAATAGCTCCTTCTTCTCTTCTATTCTTCTTTTGTTTCTTATAATTAAACAGTGTATTTGAGGGAGTAAATGAATCATTAAGCATAATAATATATATGTAACTTTTCTACATAGAAGGGGAAAGAAGCAAAAGAAAGGAGAAAGAGGTGGAAAAAGCTTGAAGAAGGTGTATTGCCACTAAGGTATGGGAACTTCTAACACTTTGTGTGTGTGTGTACGTGCTTTCTTTAGTCTAGTGAATTGAGATGGAATTTTAGATGTATTGGTAAGGTATAAATATGGACATAATGTTCAATAGTGCATACGAACCTAAATATAAAAATTATCTTTAAGTTAGTAAGAATCTATCATTGGATTCATTAGACCCAGCAGGACTATTTCGCCTATAATTATAGTTTTAAAGATGAAAATTGAATGATTCTGGTAGGGTAGGAACTAGAATCATAGACCTAGATTTCTTATGGGGAGGTTGAAGTTTGGTTTCCTCTGTAAGATGATCAAAAATTAGCTTGAACCCTGACTATGTCTATTGCCTTCTCACTAGGAGTAGTTTGCATTGTTTGATTAATATCTAAAGGTTTAGATGCTCAAATGGAATGATTTTTGATGATTTAAAAATTAAAAATATATAGGAATAACTTTGTAGAAGACCATTTTGCCCAAAAAATTTGTTGCTATGTCAAAAATTCGCTGAAAAGTAAGGCAAAATAGCTGCCAAATCAACTCGGTAGGGATACTCTTCCTTCCCAACCGAGTCACCAATCCCTGGACTAGGTAGAATGCATCATCTCGATAGGGATACCCATCATCCCTAACGAGATCCCCTTTATCCCCACCAAGATTTCATTTATCCCAACTGAGACGTGTGCTTTTGAATGGAACAAAATCAAACAACTCAGTAGGGACAAACCCTATCCCCATCAAGACACCTTTTATGTAGAACTAATTTGAGTTCTAAGCTTTAGAACACCACGAAAACCTATGTAAATATCCTCAAACCTAATTAGAACACTTTAAACATTAAATTAAGGAAAATAGATGACATATAATATATGTAGAATACAAGAGTACAAAGAAGACATAAATTCAAACATGGGAGCCTGTATATGCTTATTTCACAATCCAAACTGTAATCAATTTGTATTAGTTTAAATGATATATATAAATATATATGGAGGTAAGAAAAGTGAGGCTCGAACTTGAAACCTTCCAATACTATGGCACCAGCATTTACTATTGTGATGCTTTCTTTGAAATAGTTTATATAAGATATCGATATTTAACTAGATACACTACAAGAAAATTTGAAAATAGCAACGGAATTGGATTTCCGTTCCTAAATTTGGTTGAATTTTTTTATGTTTAGCAACTGAATAAAAATGGTGGTATTCCGTTGCTAAAAAAGGGGGGAAATTTTAGTGCCAAAATATAGCCATGAAAAATAGCAACGGAAATCTATGACCGTTGCTAAATATGGCGGCATTAGATGAAGAAAAAATTTTGGAACGAAATTTAGCAACGAAAACTTAATTCCGTTGCTATTTTGCAACCGAAATTAAATTTCGTTGCAATTTAGCAACGGAAATTAAATTCGGTTGCTATTTAGCAACCGAATTATTATTCCGTTGGTATTGTGGTCCCAAAGAGGTAAAAAAAATTTGGGTCCAAAATAGCAACGGAAATTAAATTTCGTTGCTAAAATAGCAATGAAAAATATATTTCGTTGCTATTTAGCAACCGAAATTAAATTCCGTTGCTAAATTAGCAATTGAAATTTAATTCCGTTGCTAATTTTGGTTTTCAATGAAAAATAGCAACGGAATTAATTTCAGTTGCTAAATTAGCAACCGAATTTAAATTCCGTTGCTAAATTAGCAACCGAATTGAAATTTCATTGCTAAATTAGTAACCAAAATTGACTAGCTTTAGATGTATAGTAAGGACAGCTTTAATTAATTCATGGAAAACAAGAAATTACATTTCTACATAGAGATGTCCCTTAGCAGGTGTGGTGGTAATGAAAGTTCTAAGAATGCAGGAAAAGGAAAATCAGACATACCTTTTGCATCAAACTAAAATTTCTACAAAGCTTTGATAGGAAAAGTGCACAAATTCCTATCAAATTCTTCTAAGTGGAACCACTAGAAACAATCTCTTGCTCTGCTCTTTCTGAAAGAGCATCAAGAATTGCATCTTCTGAGGTAGTAACACCTAACTCAGCGTTTATATTGTTATCCTGTAATTAAAAATCAAAGGAAGAAATTATTTGATTGAAAAGATTAAAGTTTTGTCAAGCACGACAAAAAAGGTGCTGATATAACTTCTAACTTACATTTGGTGTATCGGTATTATGCGCTCTCGTCATCAACAATCATTTTTTCTTTTGTTGTCTTCTGCTTCTGGATTTTTCGAACATAGGCTTCTATGTAAAGAAACTAATTCATAATACCAAATATGCGGCCACCATTGCTAGCTAACAACTTTTTTGATCCTCTACAGGCAATCTTTGAATTGCAATGCATGCCACTCTAGCAAGCAAAGGATCCACTTTAGCCCAGCGGTCAAAGCCAATATCAATAATGTCTTACAAATGAGATCCAAGAATTCCAGTAGATGATTTTGCAGCCATGCAAAGCACAGATAAAGCACTGCGGCTCTGCTCTGCTATGGTTCCACTGACATTAAAGCAAAAAAAAATCCCATAGTGCTGCTATCTTCAAGAAAGAAAGAAACAATAATGAATAGGCGACTTCAAAACAACAAACTTGACACAAACATACCAATCCTATATGAATTTAGCAACCAAAACTGACAACAAAAACAGTGTAACCTAGTCTACAAATGAACAATAACATCAAAATGTTATCTGTATGAAAATTTAACAGAAATTGCGGGTTTAGGTTCAGCAGTAGCACTGAGTAAGAGATGTCAACCCCATTTCTACATAGTAATTTGCATCCAGGGAGCTGTGGTAACTTAATAATATCATATAACAAGGAAACAAAATAATCATATAACATCATACTTGCTTTTTTTTTTTCTAACTGTGCAATTCCTGTGTCACTAAATTCCATAAGATCATTTGCTTATCTGTGAAAACCACTAGTATCACAAACAACCATATATAATTATTCTATAAACCGTATCAAATATTAGAAACCCTCAATAAGAATGAACTGCAAATACAAGTAGCTTACCGACTTTAAAACAGCAGTCATGCCCAAAGAACCCCAAAGACAACCGAATTCTAAAACTCAGAAAAGGTACTGAGGAATCTTCTTTTTCAAAATCACAACTTTAAGATTTTGGTGTTTTCAGCTTTACACTTGTTCAAACCACCAGGATTAACAGGCAAATTCACCTGTAGAATGAGACAAAGATCAAAAGTACAGATAACTTCAACCAAAATAATAAAACATTACAATTTCATGAAAATAAAAACTAATTTCATGAAAATAAAAACCAATTACAAAGGAAGTTTTCTACAAGCCAACTTGGGTTGACATGCCATATTTACAAGAGAGTAATAATGTAATTATAATTAATGAACATAAAAATTACTTATAAAATATCAGTAATTCAGGATGGAAATAATTAAGCATCTCAATTAATTAATTAATTAGATAATATTTTTGGTTTTAGTACTAGTATATCAGTTTGCCATTTTCATTGAAGAGAAATGAAATGGTGCAGTACAGAAATCTACATAGCACTATTGACACCGGTGCAATTCTTCATCAAATGAAAGCAGAGAAAGCCCCCGAGAACTAAGTAAAAAAAAAGAAACTTTAAAGGTAAAAAGCAGTTGTAGCGGGCAAACCGATAAACCAAATCAAAAGAAAAAAGCAGGAATAAAATGCACGCAAACCATCTAGATAGAAGAAAGCAGCCTAGTTAATACAATGCACGCAAACCATCTGGATAGAAGAAAGAGAAGCCTAAATATGAACAAAATGGCAGCACATCTGATCAAATCAATCACATAATTGAACCGAAGAAAAAGCAACAGAAGCAAAATTTCAAGATGTATCCATATTAACCAACAATATATTATTAATTAAACATAATGAACTAGTGATTGTTCATGCTAAGGTTAACATTCAGCTTAAAAATAAATCCAACATTTGCCTAAATCAAATGCTCAGTTAACAAGGTTAGAGGGTAATAGCCATGTACCTAGTAACGCCCCTGTAAATTGAAGTTCGCTGGCCAAAAGTATCAGCAACCTTTTTAGGGCATTCAGATTCAACAGAAACAATGGCTTTTTCTGTGGAACTCCGATTATTGACCCCAAGTGATAGTGCATTATTTGCACCTCTGTAATTAGAGAACCCCAACTCATTCCCAGTCGACTCAACCGAGTGACCCAAAAGTAAAGTTATCGATCAAATAGTGAGGAGAGGGAGTAGAGGAACCCTCATAAGATATGAACTGAGATTCGGATGACCTCAACATTTCCATTGGAGAAAGTGAAAAAGAAAGCCAGTTAGTAGTTGGTGCCATTATTTCCATTCCTTTTTTTTTCAAAAAATAAAATCCCTGAACAACAAAAAAAAGCCCGATATTAAAAACAAAATTTCTCTGGAAACAAACAAATTAAACCCCAACAAACTCTGCCAGCAAAACCCAAAACTAGAAATTAAACCGAATTAAAAAAAATTACCTTAATCCGTTACTTAAAAACCTCCCATTTCCAGATAATATAATTTGAGATTTTTACAAAATAAATATTGAGAAGTAGCCTAGTTAATACAATGCACGCAAACCATCATTAAAAAAATTAATGAGAACTTAAATGTTGGAAAAACTCACTTGTGAACAGTTTCTTTGAATTTTTCCTCATCTAGGAACTGCAGGATCAAGAAGACAAGCTCTCTACTGAAAGACGACATTTTAAATGCCCCATTTTTGCTTAGAAATGCAAAAATACTGTTGTATTTCCAACTAGATCTGGAAGCCACAACATTTTAAATGCCTCATTTACAAATTGCATTTTCGTTCCAATTTTACTTCCATTATCTGCAAGCCACGATAGCTAAAAGAAATTAGGTTACAATGAAGATGAAGGTGATGAGGTGAAAACAAGAGAAGAGAAGCGATGATAGCTAAAAGAAAGAGAGAGGGGGACTAATTTATACCTAGGGCAACAAATAATAAAAATACTTAAAAATCCCTATATTAGCAACGAAATTTGATTTCGATTGCTATTTTAGCAACGAAAATTAAATTCTATTGCTATTTTTCATTAATAATGTAAATTAGCAATGGAATCAAATTCCGTTGCTATTTATAATTAAAAATGAAAATTAGCAATCGAAATTTAATGTCGTTGCTAATTTTGCACCGAAATTTCATTTCGATTGCTATTTTAGCAACCAAAAATATATTCTGTTGCTATTTTTCATTGAAAATGCAATTTAGCAATGGAAATCCAATTCGGTTGCTAAAATAGCAACGGAATATAAATTTTGTTCCGTTGCTAAAAGAATTTTTTTTCCGTTGCTAAATTTTGTTTCAAAATTTTTCCTCCATCTAATGGCACCATATTTAGCAACGGTTATAGATTTCCGTTGCTATTTTTCATTGTTATAATTTGGCGCTAAAATTTCCCCCCTTTTTTAGCAACGGAATACCGCCATTTTTTATTCCATTGCTAAATATAAAAATTCAGCCAAATTTAGCAACATAATAGAATTTTTGTTGCTAATTAGCAACGGAATACAAATTTCGTTGCTAAATTAGCAACGAAAATAATTCCGTTGCTATTTTGATATTTTCTTGTAATGAAAGATGTGTCTACCAATACAAATACAAAACAAAGACTTGTTAGATCCTCACCTATACCCAATTCCTGAATTTTATTCATATCACCCAAGAACATAAAAGATTCATTTATAAAATAAGACTCCTAAAACTTCAATTTTGGACTAAAAATAATTTGTTGAAAGGCTCAATTCATTGCACTACAAGAAAAAAGCAATTTAGCAACGGAAATTGATATTTTTCGTTGCTAATAAAAAATAGCAACGGAAATTAGCAATGAAAATTTTCGTCGCTAATCCGGCGGTTGCTATTTTTAGCAACGGAAAATGAATTCCATTGCTAAATTCAACCAACTCATTTTCGATGAATTGGTAATTTTTAGCAACGAAAAATGAAATCCCGTTGCTAATTTTAGCAACCAAAAGTCAATTTTATTTTTTTATAAGCTGTAAATTCCAGTTGTTGTTCTAATGAAAATCTCCTTGAATTAGCCAAGTTTACACAATACTGCTAGTTACACTTTAGTCTCCAATCAACTCTAAAAAAGAATGCAACTTATTATTGTTCATTCATCTGAAAATAAAAATTATATCAATGTATGAAATAACATATGACATACACTGGTTGTTCATACATATGACATACACTAGTTGCTCATACAAATTAAAGCACAAAAAAAGGTAACCAAACCACCAAACATATGTAAATAAGCAACAAACACATATAATTCAATAGATTATGGATAAAATCAACAATTACCAACAATTTATCATCAGAAATATAGATAATAAAAACCCTAAATTAAATTAGAATTTTAAAAGATATCTAACATAAGGCCTAAATGGATTATTTTTACGGTACAGACTATTTTGGTCATAACTTTTGCTACAAGTGTCAGATTTCTTATTATAATATATTTTCGGAAAGCCTGTTTCGAGACTGTCATTTTTTACAAAGCAAAGCTCTGATACCAGCATTTTTCGGGCCCAAAAAATGATGTTTAGGTTGTCATTTTTCAGTTTAAATTTTTTAGGGTTTTTCGAGGACATTTGGTCTTTTCTTGTTTTCACTCATAACAATTATTTTCTTTCCCTAATTCAAGTGAAAGGAATCCATATATTAATCACATAATGTAATAATAAATTTAAATATATTTATTCATTATTTATTATTTTTAATTAAATCTATAGAAAATCCTAACCACTATCTTTTATATACCAAAATTATGGACAATGTCATATCACAAAATATAATCTTTGGCAATACCCAATATGCATAAAGCCATAAAATGCTCAGAAAGGGGCAGATCATTGGCCTAATGCAACTAATTTGATAGAAATAATTGTTTACAAACAAAATTGCAATTTATTTACTATAAGTTAAGAATTTAAGTTATATATATTATATACTTATCCTATTAATTCACCAATTCAGCAGAATAATCAACTGTGCAAATTAAACCATATATAATCTATTAAGGTACTTATAACATCAAATCATTTAATGCAAGGCATATTACAATCTTCCTAGACATTTCCTCCCCCACTTCATAACAGTAATATTTTAAAGACATACTTAACCACAAATATGCTATACAAAATGAGTTTCACAAGAAGCAGACCTTCAATTCGGAAGCAATTTGCATTCTTTTCTCACTAATCAAGCACCCACACAGACATATACATTACCAAGACATGAACATTTTATATTGTATTCTATAAAAATCATTCAAAACATGTATCAAAAGAGGCAGATTTGGATTTTAGTAATTAAAATTAAATATATTGCAAAGAGCAGAGGATGAAGAGACGAAAAATGAAAGAGGAAAGAAGAAAGATTTACTGGTCACCGAAAAGGGGCAGATCTGGGGAAGATCGAGTGGAAAGAACTAACCACAAAGCACTGACCAAAGAATAGAAAATGGCAGAGAGTAAAAGAGAAGAAGAAAATGAAAACGGAATAAACACAAAAGATCAAATAGAGAAAGACTTACCGAAATTTTTTTAGCAAACAATAGATCTGAGGAAGAACAAACGGTGAGATAAAATGCAGAATGTGAAGAGAAGAACAACCATGGTAGATCATGAAAAGAATAAGAAAAATGACAACGAAACGAAGATACACAAAAGATCAAGCATAAAAACACTTACCGATCATCGGAAAGTGGCAGATCTAAGGAAGAACGGACGACCATAGAAAATGGTTGAGCGTGGAGAGAAAAATAATCATGCCAAATCATGAAGAGAAGAACATAAATGAAAGAAATAGGGTTTTTTCTTATATATATTCTTTTTTAGCAACGGAATTTAATTCCGTTGCTATTTTACAATGATTTTAAATTTAGCAATGGAATGTTGATTTCATTGCAAAAATAGCAACAAAATTTAAATTCCGTTGCTATTTTATGTTGAATTAAGTGATAGCGGAAAAAATTTGGGATGAAAATTAGTAACGAAATTTAAATTTCGTTGCTAAAATAGTAATAGAATTTAAATTTCATTGCTATTTTATGTTGAATTTAGTGATAGCAAAAAAAATTTGGGATGAAAATTAGCAACGAAATTTAAATTTCTTTGCTAAAATAGCAATGAAAATTAAATTCTGTTGCAAAAATAGCAACGGAATTTTACTTTTCGTTGCAAAAAATTATACCTTCACTAAATTCAACATAAAATAGCAACGGAATTTAAATTTCGTTGCTATTTTATGTTGAATTTAGTGATAGCGAAAAAAATTTGGGATGAATATTAACGATGGAATTTAAATTTCGTTGCTAAAATAGCAACGAAAATTAAATCCGTTGCAAAAATAGCAACAGAATTTACTTTCCTTTGCAAAAAATATACCTTCTCTAAATTCGACATAAAATAGCAACGGAAATTAAATTTTGTTGCTATTTTAGCAATGGAATTTAAATTCCATTGCTGATTTTCACCCCAATTTTTTCCCATTATCAAGTGCCGCCATATTTAGCAACGGAATTTAATTTCCATTGCTATATTTTGGCCCTCAAATCTCCCCCCTTTTTTAGCAACAGAATACAACCATTTTGTATTTCGTTGCTAAATCCCTAAAACTTCAATCAATTTTAGCAACGAAATTGATTTTTCGTTGCTTTTTAGCAATGAAATTGGTATTCCGTTGCTATTTTGCTATTTTCTTGTAGTGGAAGCCATATCATTTGTTAGTTTGCTACCACAATTAAAGGTATTACGCTTAATTGACCTACCAATGCCGACCCAATTATGGAAAAGATATCCTATGGGAATTTTAGATTTCAGCCAACTTGGGATTCTTGAATTGGACAAATGCAGCAGCTTGAAATATACATTTACTTCATCAGTGGCATCATGCCTCATTCAACTTAGACAAATAATAGTAAAAAATTGCAAGATGATAGAAACAATAATAAAAGTAGATGAGGCAGATGAAAGGGGAGCATTAGCTAATATGATGATTCTTCCTTCGCTAGAATCCGTAGCCCTCAAATGTTTGCCCAAATTAAGAAGTTTATACTCATGAATTGGCATTTTGGAATGTCTTTTACTGAAAAGGATTAGCATAATCGACTGTCCGTACTTAAAGGATTTCATTTCCTCACTGTCAAGGACACAAAATCCTATAGGTGATGAAGGAAGGAATCAAATACAAGATATCCACTAGGTTTTTTCATTACTTCCTTTCTCGAATATTAAATTTAGATTTTAAACAATGTTATATCATATTAATGTTAACAAAATGGATATGATTAAATTACAAGATTGCAAAAATGTTTTGAATTTCTATTTTATTTTGTAATTCTAAGAAAAGAAACAAGGTGAGTGCCCTAATGGTCCCAGAGACAAATACTCCAAGACTTTAGTTAGTTTGGAAATCAAACATAATATTGTCTTAGAGAAAGAGTACATGGAGAGTATAGAAAAATATAACTTTTGAGATCCTATAAGCCTTCTGTCTATTGCAATTGAGTGCCTTTAACTATTGATGTTGACTATGGGTAGACAAATGAATCAATTGACCAAAGAAGTTAGTTGCTTGTGAGACTTGACTTATGACCCTACTTCATGAGCTTAATTATGGTCTCTTGAGCTTAGGTTCGAGTCCCTTAGAATGTAGATGGAATATGAGATAATATGAGTATTATCATTTATCTAATTTAAAAATAAAATAAAATAAAAACTTAAAGAATGGTATGACGAAAAGATCTTTGTTATTTTTTAATGTACAAATATGATTATTCATTGTTTGATTTTGTTAATTAGTACCATAAAGGCGATAAAAAAAATTAAAAACTTTGGGTTCAGCGATTTGGTTGCAATAACGAGAGCAAGTAGCATGCAGTAATCCTAAATGGAGAGCCGCAATGCAGGGGGAGCTCAGAATGATAGAAAAAAATTAGACTTGGGAGCTTGTGGAGAAACCTGAGCACAGAAAGGTGATTGGCATCAAGTGGGTGTTTAAAACAAAGCTAAACATAGATGGTTTAGTTAACAAATTCAAAGCAAGGCTTGTGCTAAAAGGGTATACTCAAAATTTTGGTGTTGATTTTTCTAACACATTTGCTCTTGTTGCAAGGATGGATATAATCAAATTGTTGTTAGCTTTATCAGCACAAAAAGGATGGAGAATCTACCAGCTGGATGTTAAGTCAACATTTTCGAATAGAGTTCTAGAAGAAAACATATAAGTTGAACAACCTGAAGGCTTTGCTGTAAAAGGACAAGAAAATAAGGTTTATTTGCTAAAGAAGGCCTTGTATGGTTTTAAACAGGCACCAAGTGCCTGGTATAGCAGAATTAATAAGCAATTGCTTGGTTTGGGTTTTGTGAAAAGCCAAAGTGAATTCACACTTTATGTTAGGCATTATAAAACTAACATTATGATAGTTTCTCTATATGTGGATGATCTTTTGGTGACAGGAAGTGATGTAGCACTTATTAAACAATTTAAGAGGGAGATGATGGAGGTCTTCGAAATGACAGACCTTGGTGAGATGGCTTATTTCCTTGGCATGGAGATCAAACAAAAGTAGTAGGGTGTGTTCGTTTGTCAAGGGAAGTATGCCAAAGAAATTCTTAAAAAGTTTTAGATGGAGGATTGCAAGCCAATGAGCACTCTAATGAACCAAAAAGAGAAGCTCACCAAAGAAGGAGTTGAGAAAGTGGAAGAAGGTGTTTACAAAAGTCTCATCGAATGCTTGATGTATCTCACAGCAACCAAATATGATCTTCTATATGCTGTGAGTGTTTTATCAAGATTTATGCATTGTGCCAATGAACTGCATTTCAAAGTAGCCATAAGAGTTTTGAGATGTGTCAAAGGAACTCTTGATTATGGAGTTCTATTTTGCTACTGTCAAAATTTTCAATTTCATGGCTATTCTAACAGTGACTGGGCAGGGTCATTGATGACATGAAAAACACATTAGGGTATTGTTTCACTTTGGGTTCAGGTGTTTTTTTGTGGAGTTCAAAGAAGCAAGAAATAGTAGCCTAATCAACTGCTAAGGTAGAGTTCATTACTGCCACATCAGTTGTAAATCAAGCATTATGGCTCAGGAAAATTGTGATTGACCTACAGATGGAATAAAAGGAAGGCACAAAAGTATTTGTTGATAATCAAGCTGCAATTGCTATCTCAAACATTCCTGTTTTTCACAGGAAAACAAAGCATTTTAATATCTAACTATTCTTTCTTAGAAAAGTGCAGAAGGAAGGTTTTGTTAGTTTGAAGTATTGCAAGTTTAATCTTTAACTAGTTGACATATTTACAAAGCCTTTTTCAAGGAGCAAGTTTGAGTTTCTTAGAGAGAAACTAGGAGTTTGCAGCAACCAAAGCAAGGAGGAGTGTTGAAATTATGCTTCAGCTGCTGCAACATTATCCAAGCTGGAATTTTATTTTATTTTTTTAATTATTGACTGCTTTAATATTCTGGTTAGCAGTAGTTGCTGTTTTTAGGAGTTTTTTAATCATGGAATCATTCTCCATGTAGTTGCTTATTGTTAGGATTCATTAGTTAAAATTTTTGCATTTAAACAGTTGATTAATTCAATAAAATGTAGACATTCCAGCATATATTTTCTCTTGTTTATTCCAACCTATATTTTCCCATGTTCTTTGCTAAGTTACAGTAAAAAATTCACCTGCTTAATTGTTTATTTCCAACAAAAACTATGGAGCATCTTATGGAATTGAAAGTTGAAGATTGTCACATGATGACACAAATTATCATTGATGATGGGAATGATGCAAAGAATGAGATTACATTCAAACAACTGAAATGTTTAGAGCTTTATGGGTTACACAGACTCAACAGCTTTTGCACGGGCAATGATTGCACTTTTCATTTTCCATCCTTGGAAGAATTAGTAACCAACAAATATAATGAATTATTAATGGCGATTTTTTCGCATGGAAATTTAATTATACCAAAACAACAGGGAGTAAAATTCATGGAGGAAGAACACTAGGAAGGAACTCAATGCAACCATAGCATCTATATTCATGAAACAGGTGCTTATTCATTGGTTATTTTTGGATTTTTTATTTCCCATAATATTGTTTGTTATTATGAGATTTTCTTATTTTTTCTTTTGGAATTGAAAGATGTCGTTAAAGACCAGAAGTTCATCTTCCTCAAAAGCTATATCACCCATTCAACTGCAATTAATGCACAATATGAGAGGGATAAATGTACAAGACTCTGACAAAGTTCAAGTAGTATTTGACTTTGAAGCTGTATCTTTTGCTGGTTTGCTACAACAATTATAGGAATTGTGCTTAATTGGTCTACCAAAGCTGACCCAAATATGGAACAAAGATCCTATGGGAATTTTAGATTTCAGTCTACTTCGGATTCTTGAATTGGACAAATGTAGCAGCTTGAAATACACATTTACTTCATTTGTTGCATGATGCCTCATTCGACTCAGACGGATAATAATAAAAAAGTTACGAGATGGAAACAATAATAAAAGCAGAGGAAGGGGGAGCATTGGCTAATATGATGATTCTTCCTTCACTAGAATCCATAGACCTCGAATGTTTGCCCAAATTATCAAGTTTTTACTCAGGAATTTGCACTTTGGAACCAAAATTATCAAGTTTTTACTTAGGAATTAGCACTTTGGAATGCCCTTCGCTGAAACTTATTTGCATAGATGATGGAGGAAAGAAACAAATACAGGAGAACTATCAGGTTTGTTCATTACTTCCTTTCTCTAATAATAAATTCATACTTTTAATTGTGTTATATTATATTAATGTTAATGAAATGCATATGATTAAATTAAAACATTATAAATTTTTTCGAATTCATATTTTATGTTGTGCATGTGTTTCTATGTCCTTAAGGATTTTTCTTTCCTCCTTCGAACTTTAATTTATGATCAATCCATATATATATATATATATATTGTAATGACAAGCTTAGAAGAACTGATAATAGACTGGGGCTTAATCAAGTGCATATTTAATAGCAACAATTAACCAGATTTCTTATCCAAATTAATAACACCTGAAAAAGCAAAACCAACAACCCAAAATAACTGAAAAAGGCCCATTAAAGACTCCCCCAGTTGAAAGGGAAAAACCCAACAATCGAGGCTGTCCGATCGGATTGGACGTCTTACTGACAAAGACTGCTACACGCCACTGTCCAATCACCACTGTCTACAGAAATAGGCCATGCCTATCACAGAGTAGGGACACTATTGTGCACACTGCTTCAAGCTCTGCCGGAACTATAAATAACAGGTTCCATTCTAAGAGGGGGATCCCTTCTAGCTCTCTCTCTCTTAAAAAAATATAACTCTTTACTTTCTCTTATCTTGATAGCTAACTTGAGCGACGGAGTGTTGAAACTCGAGTCCACCGGGCTAGGCATCCTTGCAGGTTTCACGGCTAAAGGATCCGATTAGGGCTAGCCCTTATTTCTCAAATCTGTCTCCCCTATAGTATAAGGTGGAGACACCCATTTCCATGATAATTTTAGACTTATCATTTCGGTGTTATCACATGTCCCCCTCCGAACAACTTGATGGGAGATCAACTCACCAATTATATGGCCAGCTTGCTTGCGAGATTTTGCAATCGATGGTGTTCCTAACGTTCTATTCTTTAAAAGTTGAGTGAGGAAATCAAGATGGTTTATTGATTTTTAAGAAGATTAATAAACCTTGGGGTGTCCTAGCCTTAGGCCGAAATTGGTTAGCCTTGAAAAGCATTTTTTAGAACATCAATCGAAATGGTTTGTCGATCGAAATTAGAGAGACATCAGCCTTGGGCTGGAATTGATTAGCCTTGAGAGGCATTTTTTGGAATATCGATCGAGATGGTTCGTCGATCAAAATTAGAGAGACATCAGTCTTGGGCTGGAATTGATTAGCCTTGAGAGGCATTTTTTGGAACATCGATCGGGTTTGTTTGTCAATTTGAATTAGAGAGATATCAACCTAAGGCTGGAATTGATTAGCCTTGAGAGGCATTTTTGGAACATTGATCAGGATGGTTTGTCGATTGGAATTAGAGAGACATCAACCTTGGACTGGAATTGATTAGCCTTGAGATGTGCTTTTTGGAACATTGATCGAGATGGTTCATCGATCAAAATTAAAGAGACATCAGCCTTGAGCTAGAATTGATTAGCCTTGAGAGGCATTTTTTGAAACATCGATTGGGATGGTTCGTCAATCGAAATTAGAGAGACATCAGCCTTGGGCTGAAATTGATTATGCAAAATGCCTTTTATTTATCATAAATTTTATATTTTGCTTTCTAACTTGCTTAAGGAGCTTTATCGGCTTTTCTTTGCCAATGGCCTTTTGGATTTCAACCAATACGCCTTTCCTTTCCTTGAGGGGCTCAACGACAAATGAATTAAGGGCCTTTACTTTCCTGGTTATTCTCCTTGTATTTGTTGTAGGCATAGATTTGTAAACATCAATATTTTGAGGAGGAGGCAGAGTTTACCTGACAAGGTCGCTATCTGCCTCGTATTTGCCCGACGCGCTCCTTTTGAGGGGTGTGGGTGCGACTAACAATCTTTTGGATATGTGTGCCAACCGACTCATCCCTTTCTCTCGTCTACTCCGGATCATCCTTACGATCAGTTAGTTGTTTAGAGGTCATTTGTCAAGCGTTGTTTTGTTTTCTTGACTTGATGGCGAATGCTTCGTTTCTTGCATTTTGGTGATTGGTTTTCCTTTTGACGTTTTGATTTCTGTACATGTATTAATGAGCCCTTGACACGTGATGTCCTCATTAATGCCCATAAAAGCAAATTTGGAGTCACCTATAAAAAGGGTTTCTTTCTGTTTTTTCCATGCTATCCCCTTCTATTTCTTCTTATAAACACTACAAAAAAAACTGCAGATTAGCGACGGACAATTCCGTCGCTAAATACCATTTTTTCGTCGCTAATTAAAATTAGCGACGCTGCGACGAACAGTCGCTAATAGGCCAGTCGCTAATATATTAGCGACGGATTTCAAATTCAGTCTCTAATTTAGCGACGAAATATGGCGTCGCTATTTTTTTTATGTCGCTAATTTATATTCCTAATTAGTCGCCGAATTATAATAATAATATTTAGCGACTACTTTTCCGTCGCTACGCTGTCGCTAATTATAAATTTATTTTAAAAGTTAGCGACAAAATATTTGTCGCTAATTATTTGTTAAATTCTAACGTTTGTACTATAGCGACAGTTGCTGTCGCGAATCCGTCGCTAAATTATTGCATAATTTAAGTTTTTTTTGATATTTTTAAATTTTCATCCTGCACACTATATAAATAATTTTATATTTTCATATATATATATATACATAATTTATAATGAATTCATTACAATAAATAACAATATATAATACAAAGTATTGCTTATACAATCCATTTCCCTAAAACACAAGTAATTAATAACAAAATATTCAATCTAACATAATAAATTCGATTTCTTATCCCAATTTTATCATTACAAATAAGAAAACTGGAGCAAAAACTGGCAATAGGAAAAGGAACTTGACAAGCAGCTCATAATTAGGATTTTTACCACCTTCAGTTCCAGGAAGGGATTCCTCAAGCTGTTCCCTCGCATTCTGCAGCATTAGCAAAAAAATCATGTATTGACTCGCTTAAAAATCCATTCCACTGACCAAAATATCAGTTAATAAACAAACGCAAACTTGAGGCACAATTATGCATGAGCAATGCAACCTAGACTAAGAAGGGTGCATTTCCTTATTGTCAGAATAGCTGCATTACATGTGTTTATTCTTCAAATTCTTTCTTCAACAACAACATTATCCAAAAGTTGCAGTAGATGTTGAGGGGAGTGGTGAAATATTAGGATAAAAATAGAAGAATGCACATTTTATAGTGTAGCTCATGTAATATCTTTGTACCCATTTATTTTCTTTGGTTAAGGCAGGGCTCTTACAGCAATGTAGCTTGGAAGTGTGTACCTGTATAATAGGTGTTATTGTGTATGGCTATTGTTGCCAGCCAGGCCCCATTCTCCTATATAAGCTAAGCTAAAATCATTCAAACTCCTTTATGATGCTTATGAGTAGGATAATGCCTATTGCTAATTAATCTCTAAGGGCTAACAAGTATGAAAAATGAGGCACAGTTTGATGTCATTCAAATTCCACAATCATCCATTTTTAGACCAATATGGGGAAAACCATAATCACATTCAAGGCATCTACAAAATATTCCATGGACACTTAAACAAGGCACACTAGTACTTGCTGCACACCAGCTAGAGATTAAATATGTCAGTACAATATGAATGGTAGACTATCAGAATGTTTTCAAATAAATATCGAGTTGATATTTGCTAGCTATATGAGCGTGTTGCAATCAATCCTGAACATAGAAATAATAATGGTAGCTTACGTACTTTAATTTATGTCACAAAATTGATCTGCAGATCATGCAGCTTTTTCCCATACTACAAAACTGCCAGGATTGATTGTAATGCTCTTAGTGCAGTTGTCCGCTTTATAGATTCCAACAAGTCGATCCGCCAACTCGAACATGTTGTTTCTGAGGCTGCATTTGGCAAGTAACATCAAGTGCAATTTAAAAAAAACAGAGTAACTATAACATTAGAGACTTCGGTGTATGGTTCTGTGAACTTGAACTAACCTTATGATAATAAATTGAGCATCCTTTGTTCGGTCTTTCACGTAGTGTCCCACAATAGAAACATTCTTAAAATCTAGCAATCCATATGAAATGAGTTAAGAAGAGAGAAACATTCCAAGGTTACTTAAAGCTTTTCAGGGTCCACCAGATCCTTTTGAATTCTGCAAACAAAACTAGGTTAAACATAATTCATTAGGACAAAATGCCTCAAATGCATCATTTATAAGCACACATACTGCTCCATATGGTTCGTAAGAGCATTTTGTAGGTCATCAAGCTTCTTTTTGTAACCCTTCCCCTTCAAATCCAACTCCTTGTAAGCCTTTTTTCAGATCTTGTAACTTGTAATCAGCATCAACCTGTCCCATGAAAAGATGAAATTAACTGAAGATCTAGTCATCTGAACTAAAGAGCATAAAATTACCCAAAGGATTGCATATGCTAGTACAGTACCTCTGATCTGACCAATAAGCTGCAAAATAGGCAACTCATCGTTAAGTGGAAAAAGTTAGATATTAAAACTTTAAAATGCAAGGACAAGGTCAGCTACTGAAACTTTAAAATGCAAGGAAAAGGTCAAACTTCTTGTGTCTTCTTATAATTCTCTTGAACTATATCAAGCAATGGTCAAACTTTGTCTTGGACTATAATTCTCAAGATGAGGATTGATGGTAATTTGAACAATAATCCAAGCTTTAACATATTAGAAGCAAATCAACAAAAACTAAACATAAACCAAGCAAACAAAATCGTTTTGATGGTAAAGTGAACAATAATCCAACAAAAATTCCCGCAATGCACAAGGCAGAAACACTACGAACCCACCTCAAAGTGAAAGCTCTCAACTGATTATAATCCTCATCAGATTCTAATCCTCATCTTAACTTCAACCGAGTTAATAAGAATAAAAATAAAATAAACAAATAAAAACACAAGTTCATCAGGTTATAGGAGGCATGCACTCACAAAATGAAATTGACAGCGCTGCAAATGCTCAATGCTTTTAAAATTTGCATACCTCCACTCTAGGATGTTGTTTTCTGCCAAGTGAATCAACAAAAGCAGGCACAAGCCTTGGATAGTGAAATGATGTCAAAATGATATTCACAACTTGATTCAAATAATCATCCAACAATATCTACAGCAGTATAAAGAAACAAGAGAATGCTGATCAGCAAAATTCAAATAACTGTTGACAACAAGAGAATGAATAATCCTAATGGAACAGACCAGCAACCACAAAAGCAGGCACACAAAACAACCAATGCTGCTGACTATTGACAAACATGACACTATCCTTACCCGGAATGCTATTCGAGTAGCGACCTCTTATTCACTGACATGGATTTGTCGTCTTGTAAGAGCATCCAGTTCCATAGAAACTCAACTTAATGCCCAGCTGCTATAGGTTCTTGCACCATGGTGGACTGAGCTTGCTCTCCAACTTCTACATCCTCAAGGACCTCAACTGTTTGTGGCAGAACTGCACTATTAGCAGCCGTATAACCCTTACTGTGCATTTTAAAACTGACTTACTAAAAACCTAGCAACCCTGCTGTGCAGAATCAGCAACGAGTAGCTAGGCTATACAAATATAGGATTTCTCGTCATAATCTTTGATACTGTTGTCTGCTCTGGTCTCAATCCCTCCGCAATTACTCGAGCAGCAATGTCCTAAGCACCACATAGCCCAAAGAAAAAAAGTTAATATAATGATAGAAACCAATCACCAAAATAACAACAAAACAAGAAACAATTACCTTGTCAGTTACAATCCCAGAAAGTAAAGCATTGGCATCAGTTAATAAAACAGCATCCACACGCCTAGCTGCCATTCTCCGACAAGCATCAGATACAGTAGTACCCTCAGGAATGGTGAGAGCTTTTGACAACCTCAACTTCTTCATTGTCCGCTCTCCGCCAACTGGCCTTTAAGAATTATATATATATATATATATATATATATATATATATATAAAGCATTAAATTTTAATCAATTACAGTAACAAACTCCTAATCCAAATATCTTGACAGTCAAAATAATTTCTCAATAACAACTTCCATGTTAAACATTTTACATAAATTAAAGACAAATAACTTCAAGGAGAAAACAACAATAGAAAAAGGCATTGCTCATCTGTAGGGAAGAGAAACAGTTGAACTAGGAAGGCATACGAATCTAATTTGTCAACAAAAAATTATCATATAATTTGTTAAAGCCTTCCCTATACCAGCTTGCCTCTAATAACTTTGAGCTCGCCGGAGCCTAGCCGGATCTTGATTGGAGCTTCACCGGCGTGAAACCAATGACACCTGGAGGTAGCCGACGTCAAGAGAAGTCCAACAACAGCGGTCACACACCCCAACGCACCTGCATTTGATCGGGATCTACTCTAAATCGCTGGTTTTTCCTTCTCCAATCTTCAAGTTGTTGTCAATTGGAGGCAGACGAAGGGTGTCGAGGTAAATGCCTTGCCTTTAGGGATTCGTCGGTGCCAGGAAAGTCGCCATCTGACGTCGTGGCTCGCCGAAATAAAGGGAGAACATACCTCAGTTTAGAGTAGATCCCGATCAAATGAAGGAACAGATAGACGATGAAGGGAGGGACCAGCAGCGGCGGCGAAAAGAAAACACCGATGGTCTGCGCCGTTGATCGGTGATGAGAGCGGTGGCATGCCCTTTTCCGTTCCCGATCTTCTTTTCTCCCTTTACCTCGTTCTTCTTCCTTCCTCTCTTTTATCTCCTTTTCTTTTGTTCCAATAGTCATATTATTTCATCCGGGCTTGTTTTCAATTGACAATATTATTATTATTATTATTATTATTATTATTATTATTATTATTATTATTATTATTATTATTATTATTATTATATTTAACAGTTGAATCTTTACTTACACTATTCCGTATAAAGCTGTTAAATGTGTGTGTGTGTGTGTGTATATATATATAGAATTTATGTTTAAATAAATCGAGGAAACCGTGTTATATTATCGTTCTAAGCTAATAATCATGTATTGTTAGAGAATTTGATAATGACCAAGAATATAATTTCACGAAAGATTATTTTATTTTATTAAATAGTGAATTTCATGCATAATTGAATTATTAGAACTGATAATTGACTAACACGTCTAGCAAATACATACATATAAAAAATACTCATTTATTTATGGGTTTAGTTGCATATATTTGATAAGTCATTATTTTGAACTTGTTTACACTTTACACCAACTAAACTAACAGTTATTGAGATATTGCAAAAACCATCAACAATGTATACAATAGCTATGCCATGAATGTCTTTTTTTTATAAATTAAATATAAATTACAAATTTTTTTATTATTATTTTAAATGAAATAATAAATTTTATATTATTTTTTATAAATATTTATTTTTATTAATCTTGAACACACAAATATATAATAATCTTAATAATTAGTTTATTAATATTATTATTAAAAATGCAATTTTTCTAAATAAATAAATTTAGATTTTGGTATAATTCTTAAAAAATTATTATCAACTAAAAAAATAATTTCTAATTTTCAGTTATAAAATAAATTTCTAATTTCTAAAAAAAATTATTTTTTACTTTATTTGCGATGGATTAGTGACTAAAATTTCATAAGCGACTAAAATTTTCCCTCTTAAAATAGCGACTAAAATTTCGTCGCTAAACCGTCGCAAAAGAAGGCATTAAATTTTTCCTCCTAAATTAGCGATTAAAATTTTCGTCGCTAATTTTTCTTGAACTAATTTTATGAATAAAAAATTATAAAATTTAGCGACGGAACTATTTGTCGCTAATTCCTTCGCCAAACATGGCGCGTACACTTCTCGCCAATAATTAGCGACTGTTTTTTCATTCCGTCGCTAATTCGTCGCAAAAAATAGAAAATATACTTTTCGCGACGGAATTATAAAACAATCGCTAATCCGTCACAAAATTTACGACGAAAATGATGCCGTCGCTAATTGACAGTTTTTTTTGTAGTGAAATATGTTTCCTCATGTCTATTGCATCTTGGCTATTGGGTTTGACTATGAGGCCTCCGGAATTTCTACGTGTTGTCATCAAATTTACCATTTTAAGAAGATGAATGAAGAAAAAACCCCTTGTCTTGTCTGGATGTAGCTTGTGTTAGCAAGCTATGCGATCTGCTGCTCCAACGGCTCTTTTCTCTTGTCCCAGGGCTTTCACCTAATCATGGTTATGGATACATATCCGTGCTTTCGTCTTCATTTATCCTGGTGTTGCTTTACTGTCAGGAGGCTGCTATAAGAGGTGGTCTCATTGTGGAGGCGATGACGAGGCTCTTTTCCCCCTTTCTTCCTGTTGTCTTTCTTTTCCATTTCTTCGTTTCTTGTAATTAGCCTCCTTCTTCTCTTCCTTTTTCTTCTTCCCTCTTTTTTCCTTTCTTTTGTCTTTATTTTTTGTTTTGTGGGAGGGAAAGCAGGGAGTTTTAGCCGCGTACCTTTCCAGACAGGAAAAACGGAAGTCGATCGACAATAATGCTATTTATGTAGATCATAGGAAGAGCACTGTCTATGTACTTTATACTTTTTGAATGAATATAATTTCTTTATTATCACATATCTACTCTTTTTTCATTCTTTTTTTTCATGTGTTGTAATGACTATACTAGATAATCCTGATTACTGTTACTAATTACATTCATTAATTCCATTAATGCTATGACTTATCTGTTTATGATGCATATATGAGCATACATACATTCATTCTATGCAAATCATGCATGATCATAGACTTATACTTTCACCTGCTGATGATTATTCCTTACATAACTTTAAAATTACATGCCTTTATATAAACAAACACATTAGATGTAACCAAAAGAGATACAAAAAAAAAAACCAATCTCATACATTTTCAAGCTACTTCTAATCTGGTGTTGGCTTTGTCCCTGAACAAAAGTTTTACCCTACGAACCTACACGGATGAACACCCGTGCTAAGCTATAAAGCTTAGTGGGGAACAACTAATAACATGCTGATAACCACCCATAGTAGTTATTACTAAGCATTCATTACAATAAATAGCATGCATTTAACTACAAATATAGCATTATTCATTAATCAGAACAGTAACAAGATTTTAAACGGTGTATGCATATCATTATTTGCATTAATGGCCTGTGCAAATTTCTATGGGTGTGGATAACGGGTGCAATGGATACCCGGAGGTATCAAAACAGAAGGATACTCGTAGGTATCTAAATAGAAGTCTCACGTAGAGACAAACAGAAGACTCATATGAGTCAAACAGAAGCAGCTGCGATAAAACCCTATAGGCATGCCTATCTATCCACAACCAAGTCTCTAAGTACAGGCCTAACATATCATATTTCATATATTGTGCAATTTCATCACAATTATTCTATATAGCATTAACAAATGCTAATCCTTATAATAATATGCATTTTTCCTTTTTCATAGCGTAATTAATAATCATATACTGTAATTTCTTTAAAATAAACTCATGTATGTTTCTATTTGAGTAATAGAAACTCACCTTTTAATCAATAAGCAACCTTGCATTTATAGAGAACACATTTTGCTACCTGACTGTAATTTAGGATGATTTATAAGCTTAGGAAGGGCTTAGACAAGTCTGTACCTTAAAGAAATCTAAGAAAATACAGTTTTCAAAATACAGGGGAGGGTCACGGTTACTAACAATTCCTAGTAACCATGAAACCCAACTTGCATTAAGGGTCACAGTTACTACAAATTTCCTAGTAACCGTGAGCCATATTGCTCTAGGTCTCTGGGCTAAAACAAACTATCTCACGGTTACCAACATACTTGTAGTAACCGTGAAGTAGGGTGATGAACTCAGGTCACGGTTACAAAGAATTTATTGGTAACGGTGAGATAGTTCAGGTTTTGTTTCTGGACCAAAAGCTCATTACCTCACGGTTACTAAGCTCAGGGTAGTAACCGTGAAGTAATGCCACGAGACTGGGTCACGGTTACTATGAAACTTTAGTAACCGTGGTCCAGTAAATACTTTTGGTCTGAACTGAAAATTTAGGCACCTCACGGTTACTATGAAATTCATGGTAACCGTGAGCCCTAAACCGCCTCGAGACCGATTTCCAGTCTCGACTTCTATACCATTTTTGACCTATAAACCGATAGTTTTAGCTAAAACGGCCTCCAACAAAGTTGTAGGCCTAAGTTTCTAGTTTTCAAAACACCAAAAATCATTCCAATAGGACCTGTAAAACTCCAGTTATTCAAGAAAAACCACAGACTGTTCATGAAGGCAAAAGTCACAACTACAATTAAGTTTCAATACCGATTTTAACTATCATGCAATGAAAATCAGATTTCGGTCTCTTCTAACAAAATCAAGGCATGCAAGTCTAGTTTTTATAGCAACTGAAATTTCATCATTTGAACAACTATAGCTCAAAATATGAGCAAAAGTGTACAGACTAGTCAAATGATTTTTAAAACAAATTTTCATATTGTCAACCAAAACTCACATGCTTTCAATTCTAAACCCTTCTAAGCTTCAAATCATCCATAAAACACATGAGAGAGGAACTCAAGATCTCTATCATGACAAGTCAATGTATATATATATATATATAAACACATACAAAATCCTAATTTTTGGGGAAGTAGGAGAAGATGGCATCTTGACCGTTAGATTTATTTGATTCCTTTTTGCCTCATTCATATTTCCTTTTCCTTTTCCTTTCTCTCTCTCTCTCTCTCTCTCTCTCTTTTTGTTTGTTTTTCTTGCAAATTTTAGCCTTCCTCTATCTTTTGCTTTTCATACCTCCTTTTCAGGACTTAATTTAGGATTAAGGGATCCCTCTAAAGACACTTCTTGAAATATGGCTCAAACTCTTTTGTAGGAAGGAGAAACCTTTTGCTACGATTATTTTTTATTTCGGATGACTCTTTTTACAAAACAAGCTGTCCTTTTATTTTTGGCTCATTACATTAATGTGTAATGATGATTTCATCGATCTTTTGATCGGGATAGTATATATTTTTGTCGATCTTTTGATCGAGATATTACATATTTTCATTGATCTCTCAATCGGGATAACACATGTTTTCATCGATCTTTAGCACGACTCTGTTGTCTTTTCATTCTTTTCTTAGAAAGGAGATGTCCCTTTAAAGCCTTCTTTACCTTAACAGCTTTTCCTATACGACTTATTTGGGTCTTATTCTACCCTTTCTTAGACATCCAAGAGGGGAAGCATGCTCCGTCACACCTTTTTCTCCTTTCCTTGGCCGGATCTCCTCCAGTTTTCTTCATCCACAGAGCGTGATGCCGGCGCTGCTTTTTCTTCGAGATCTCTCTTCTCCAATTTGACTTCCTCTTTTCAGTACTTTTTGTACTGGGTGGGCTTGCGGAAGGAAGGGCATCCCCAATGCAGTCTTTTGGCTCTGGTGTCGAGCTCTATCTGATTCGTTTGGAGACATAGAGGGGGGACAACCGCTTTCTTTTCCCCAAAATGTTTCCCAGTACATTGGTTTGAAGAGTCCCGCATTCCCTTTGTGTGTTAGACCGAAGGAGGGATGTTTCGCCTCCTTTTAGCCTTAGCACTTGGTTTTTCGCCTTTTTTTAGTCTTAGAGTTCCATTCTTACTTAACCTAGTGTCCGCGCGCTCTATAAGACTTCCACAGAGTCTGCGCACCTTATTCTTCTCTTCGTGGCATTTTATACTTGCCACTTGACGATTTCTCATGTAGTCTCAAAGACTTTCATGAAAACTTTACATTTTTGCAGTGTGATGGCTAGTTCACATGTAGTCTCGAGGACTTTCATGGAAACCTTATATTTTCGCTGTGTGACGACGAGTTCGTATGTTACTCACAAGTTACAAAATTGGGACCCTTCTGCTCAATCGTCGACTCTCAACAAAAGCACCAAATGATAAGTCTAAAATTATCATAGAAACATGTATCTCCACCTTATACTATGGGGGAGACAGATTTGAGAAATGAGGGCCAGCCCCGATCGGATCCTTTGGCCACAAAACCTGCAAGGATGCCTAGCCCGGTGGACCCGGGCTTCAGCACTCCGACGCTCAAATTAGCTATCGGGATAAGAGAAAGTAAAAAGTTAACTTTTTTAAGAGAGTGAGAGCTAAAAGGGATTCCCTTCTTAGAGTGGAACTTATTATTTATAGTTTCGGTAGAACTTGAAGCAGTGTGCATAATAGTGTCCCTACTCTGTGACCGGTATGGCCTATTTCTGTAGGCATCGGTAATTTGATAGTGGCGTGTAGCAGTCTTTGCTAGTAAGATATCCAATTCGATCGGACAACCTCGATTATTGGATTTTTTTTCCTCTCAATTAAGGGAGTCTTTAATGGGCTTTTTTTTGTCTTTTCCTGTAATATTTGGCTGTTGGTTTTGCTTATTCCGGTGTTATCACAAACTAAAGACTTTTGGGCTGAAGGGCTTTCACGGAGAATGTGGTGTTTTTCCACTTAAGATTTTTCCAAACATGTAGATGCTTGTTTTGAGTGATTCTTTAGTCGACAAAAAAATTATTCCTGATCTAAATATTAGCAAGGACAAACATCTAGTGGATGCTAATGACCCACAAACAGCCTCTAATTTTCAGAATTTGAAAGGATTTTAAGTATGTGAATATGGCAGATTGAAAATTCTTGTGCCTTCCTCAATGTGTTTCAAAATTTTGACTTGTTTGAAACTGTCACAGTGTGATGAGATGATAAATTTGTTAGTTGTCTCAACAGCTAAGAGTCTTGTGCTACTCAGAAAAATTATTATTTGCCAATGCAAAGTAATACAAGAAATGGTAGCAGTTGAATCAAATAAAGTTTCAAATTAATTAGAATTCTTATTTGATAAAAAGACTTTTCTCATAAAAGCAATAAGTTTGACGAATAGAGGTTAATACATGAACCAACATATATAGGCTCATAAACTTATCATCCATTTTTCATGTTATTTGCTGCTTCTTTTTTTTTTTTTTTTTCCTCTATTCCTTTTTTAATTGAATCAAAAGATGCTGATTTTTTTACTTTTGTCATCAAAGAGACTTTCGGTAAAATGCTGCAATAAAAAATTTGGAAGTACTAGATGATTTCATGAATTAGGTAATCATCACTTATTTAAGTTGTTTTTCTTAATTTTTCAGTTAACTATGGTTCAAGATGTACTAATTTTATTTATTTATTTATTTTGTTGTTATTTGTCTATATAAAGCTACAGATTTTGGATGGTTTAAGAAGTCTTTATCATTGAGAAAAATATTTATCTTTTTTTCATTAATTTAACAATTAATTAATTTTTATATTAATTGACATTTAATTTAATCAGCTAATTTAGTTGTAAAAAGAAAAAAAAAAAAAAGAAGGGAGCTTGCCTAGCTTATAGGTAAATTATTATTTTTTCTGTCTCACTTTAAGATGTTATTTTATTTATTTTGTTTGTTGCACTTTAAATTTTCTTTTCAAAATTTAAATAAAAAATGTACATGTATATTCTTATTTATTTCATATTTTACTAAATATTTCTCTTTTTTATTATTTTCTATATTTAATTAGAATTAAAAGAATATTAGAAATTATAATAAAATATTTTTATCGATGGTTGTAATTTTTTTTGTATGAAAGTAAAAATATCTATGAAAAAGAAATTATCTTTTAAAGTGAAATGGATATTGTAATATTTATCTAACTAAAAAAAAGAAAGCATGCCGAATAATACTTATCTAACGAGCTTTTTTTTATTAGCGTTTTAAACTATTAAATTTATAGTTGAATTTTTGATATTGAACTATACATATTATTTAGAAAAGCAATTGCTTTTAACATTTTAAAATATTCTGAATTAATTGTCAGGTATGCATCAGAGTGGGACCCACACTATACAACTGATGGAGCGCCAGAAATCGGCACAAGACATGTGATTTTCAATTAATTGTGGTATGGAGGGATTTTCAGAAAATGCTTTTATCATAATTATTTTCAAGATTTCAATGATAATGGAGATAGGTATTTATAGAAAATAAATTTGTTTAGAATTTTCAGAAATAAATATGTTATTTTTGAGTGGATAATTTACCATTTTGATTTTTTTAAGTGATTTGATTTTCAATTAATTGTTTTATTAGGATATTAAACTATTAATATTTATGGTTGAATTTTTAACATTGAAATTTACATATTATTTAGAAAAGCAATTGCTTTTAACATTTTAAATTTTTTTAAATTTTACATGAATAAAATTTAAAATAAATGCTATCATTCTATCTGTATCGCATTAAAATTAGATGTCCTCTAACAATTCTATCTTTGTCATATGAAAATTAGATTTCCTCTAACAATGCATTTTGATGCAAAATGCGTCATTTTTTTATGATAGTGTCCTTGCATAGAAATCTCCATTAATTATAGAAAATGGAATAACTTTAGGCCAGCGGATATTAAAGTGCATAACAATTTTGTTTAATTTTTTCTTTCTTTTTTTTTTCCCCTTTCACCAATCGTCACTATGATAGTTTTGATTAATATTATATTTTTTTTATTATTATTGTATTGACTATATTGCATTAATTAGTTGTCTGGATGAGTTTTCACTTCTTGATATCATGTGTTTTAGACGGTGGAATTGTTCTTTTTTCCGGCGTATTAGCTTGTTATTAAAAATTCTGTGCTTCTGCTTTCTCAAATGTAATATGTTTTCCTTTTTAATTGAATGATATAATTTGTTACGTCTATTTTTGTGCATAAAAATCCTTCATTCGTATCAAAGGTTAAGTTTTTGCGTCCTAAATAGAATAACATGTACTACGTTTTCGATTCTTCTACTACATGAGATAAGTAATTAATAAATTATTCAAAAGTATAAATACATAGAATAAAATTCTAACCTTGTACTCCATGTGAATCTAACTTTGCTTGCTTTAAGACTAAATTCATATAACATATTGCTGTGGCTTGTAAGAAATTCAGAACTGCATATTACTTATGGGTAAAAACATAAAATTACTCCATCCGAGGTAAACTGTCATTTTGTTACTTGCCTAACAGTGACGAGGAAATCATATAAGATCTCTTTGAAAGCGCCTTTTCAAAATAGGGACCGGTATTTCTTTCTTTGACATTATATAATCCAAAATAAAAACAATAATCGAAAGCAGCAATATCCAAATAAAAAACTTACGGTTTTGAAATCAATCAAAAGAGGTCTACAGACTTGTGATATTATTGCAACGCGACAAAAAGCACCGAGAGATTAATTAATTTGATTTCGATTCTTCTACTACATGAGATAGTAAATAATTGTTTTTGTTTAAACAAGTTTTGTTCTATAAGTACCACACTTACATATTTTATTGTATATGAAGTCCGGTGCTTCACAGTACTTTGAAAAGTGAACTTTATAAATACCTGTTAGTATAGGTAGCAAGCAAATAGGCTGTGTAACAAATTATATTTTTGGAAAAATGGAGTATTAATTTATAAATATTATGGGTGTGAAAATAATATTGTATTTTTTCAATGATTTTTATCTTAATACATGTGTTTGCTAAAAGAAATTTCCATGGATATTGACATTTGATAATTGCTACATGTATTTGTATTTGTACCCGTGATATTTTTAAATTTAACTAGTAATTAATTCAAAATTCATTTAATATTACATATCAATTTATTTAATATATGTAGGAGAAATGGTGACAGACGAGAAGAAAGAGGAACGGAGAGATGTGGAGAATTTGGATTTAGGCTATTAAAAAAAATGGGTTAGGTGGTTGGATTTAGGGGTGTTCAAATTTGAGGTAACCCATTTGATCCATTTAATTCAATTTACTTAATTCATTTTTTTTTATAATTATAGTGGGTTATTATAAACCATATAACTCATTCTAACATTTTAAAAATATACGTGTGAGTTATGAGTTATTATATAACCCAATTAATTAACCCACATTATACTCTTCTTCAAATACACTCTCACTTACATTTTTTTTACTCATCTATTTTTAATTTTTATTATTTATTTCTTACAAAACTGTTTTATATATTTAAAAATTGTATTATATTCTTTTAATTATTTATTTATATAATAATAATTTCAAAAATAATTATTTGTATATGTTTATGTAAGTGCATTTCTTTTATTTTGAATAAAAAACAAAAAATATAAAGTTATAAGTTAGCTAGTTTATATCTCGTGTATTTATAATATAACTTCGTAAAATAATAAACCATTGATAACCCCACCCGACATGTTTGCCGTTTATAGATACTGACCTGACATTATTGCAATAACGCCTAAAATAGCAGAAAATATGCAGATATGAATATAATTAATAATTTTTTTTTTTAAAAAAATTTTATGCCGCTGTAAGATTATACTTAGGGATAAAGAAATATACTTCTATAGTCGGCATCTCCTTTGTTAATATGCTATTGTTTTATTTTTTTTTTATTTTTTAACAAGTGAGACAAAATAAAGATCTTGTTTTTCTGCTTTTTTAAAGATTTTTGCGTTAAAAGAGATAAATATATATGTACATAAAAATCCTTCAGATATTAATGGATCGTGATTTCATTTTTTCCTGTGGATTTTAAACTATATTCTAGGAACATATATATAGATATGATGGATGTCATATATATGCCTTATGCATGGATGTCATATGACTTTTCATTATAAGGTTGATGGACAAAACCTTCTAAAGCCTAGCATTCAACATGAACAAGAACATTCACAAGATAGAGTTGGCAAAATAGTGATTCATTCAATCTCATTGGACAAAGTCATTGACATCCAAATGCTATAAATATTGAAAATGCTAATTATTTTATTTCACCATGTAGAATATTTAAAAACTTTTTCTATTTATTTTTTAAATATATACAATATTAATATTGCATATAGTATATTTCTTTATCTTAATATGGAAAAAATATTAGTTTCTTATACCTTTTTTTTTTCTTTTTCTTAAGCAAATAACAAAATAAATTTTTTTAAACATAAGAAATTTCAAATTTTGATTTATTTTAATGAATATAAATTATATATTATTGTTTAAAATAATAAAATTTTATAATTAAAATATTAATATAATTATTTGCAACCACGCACAGCATGGCCTTAAGACTAGTTATAATAGTTACACTCATATGCTGGAGTTAATTTCATCCATCATAATCTAATAATAACTCGTTTTAGAGGACGGGTTGGATGAGTTTGGGTTGGGTCATTAATGGATGGATCATTAATGGGTCAAAAAATATGAATCATTAATGGGTTGGGTCATTAATGGGTTGGGTTGATTTGGGTCGACCCATAGGTTTGGGTTAATTTTAAATATTTATTTTTAAAAACATATCTAATCGTAAACATATTGAAAGTTTTTATTTAATATTTCGTTATTTTGAATTAAATGATTAGAATATACTATACTGCATAACAGTTGGTCATTATAAAGAGTAATATTTCGATTATAATTTAATTTTTTAATGCTATTAACTTTTAATGCTTATTTTAATAATTGTTATTATTCAAAAAAATAAAATAAAATAAAAAGAGTTGTTATTATGTATATATATAATGAGATCTTTAAATTATTTATTTGAAATATAATTTTTTTGTATCAATTTTTTCTTTTTTTTTGTGTCCATTTTTAACATTAAAGTAAATTATTTAAAATATATTTTTCGTATTATTGACTCGCTACCTTTTTCGTATTTTTGACTTTTGAAAGCCTATTTGACCTCAAATTCACTTCAAATTTCAACCATAGGTTCACATTGACTATTCCTTTCAAATGATCCAATAAAATATTTTTGACTTTTGGATGTTATTTCGAACCCGAAAAATACTCTTCACTGTCGAAAAGTAAAATAAAAGAAAAAGAATTGTTATTATGTATATATATAATGAGATCTTTAAATTATTTATTTGAAATACGATTATTTTTTGTATCAATTTTTTCTTTTTTTGTCAATTTTTAACATTAAAGTAAATTATTTAAAATATATTTTTTGTATTATTGATTCGCTACCTTTTTCGTACTTTTGGCTTTTGGAAGCCTATTTGACCTTAAATTCACTTCAAATTTCAACCATAGGCTCACCTTGACTATTCCTTTCAAATGGTCCAATAAAATATTTTTGACTTTCGGGTGTCATTTCGGACCCGAAAAATACTCTTCACTGTCGAAAAGTACTATTTAGGGCTGGCCCGGTGTTGATGTCATTATATACCCAATGGGTCAAGATGTTTGAATCTTGAAAATACTCATTGGGTTAATACTCAATGACCCAATAGGTTGGAAAGTGAGATGGGTCAATTTTGGATTGACCCAATGGGTATTGGGTTGGATTGAAAAATAAAATAGGTCAATTTTGGGTTGACCCAATGGGTATTTATATGAATTGGGTTGGATTTTGGTCAATTTTTTTGGATAAATTTGGATCGACCCATGAATTTGGGTTAATTTTGCCAGATCTAACTCGTTTGCAAGAAAAAAAAATTCATAAAATACTTCAATTGTTTAATTGCAACTAAAATCACTTTTACTGAAAAAGATGATTTCAACATCAAAATACCGAAAGTGATTAGACACGTTATACGAGTCAACTTACAATATTTCATGTGACATATTATGGAAAGTTAACATCACATCGTTTGAAAAATTTCAAGTTGACGCGATCTACCACGTTAATATCCTAATTTGTATTCATAATTATTCTAATTAAAATAATTTTAGTTATAATAATTAAAAAATTAAAGTATTCTTATGGAATGAAATTTTTTGTGGTTAACCATATTTTCAGTTTTTTTTGCTCACCCCTATCCAGCACTTAGTATTTACAGTAAAACAGAAAACTTTATAGTGTAGATGTAAATAATTTATAGTGTAGATGTAAATAATTTTTTGACTATTGGAAGAACTGCAAGTCTATGAAAGGTTCATATGTGAACCAAAGATGCCAATGGATAAGAATATCTAAAGTGGACTTTTTAGACCTTATATTAATTTACCCTTTAAAGAGCACCAAATAAACTATTGCTAGGAGTAGTGGTGCCATATGATAAATTAATGGGTGGCTCGTAATTGGTCTCACCCTCAATTACTATTTCCCACTTAAAAAATTCCATGGACATGAAATTGATTCAACACCAAACAAATTGCTAAGGAAAAAAAAAAGGAATAATTACAGAATATTACATTATTAATATTATTCTTGGCAGCTCTTCACATCATGATGTATGATTCTTCGTGCAATAACAATTTCTTACTTATATCCCCCATTATATTGCGACACCTCATGCAATTATAAACTGAATATATTATTTCCCTATTTATTAATTTATACAATATATATATATACACCCTCGTTCATTCGCGCCATACAAAATCAACTCGATATTTCAATCATTCGTTTATCAGTTCATTCATTTGGCTTGTAAAATCATCCCACTCGTTCTATTGATAATGTTTTAATCGCATAAATTCAAATATATATATATATATATATATATATTGTTTCGACTACTTTTCCTCAATTCAAAGATTTCTTTTTTCATATTTGCATAAATTATGGATATAAAATATCATCAATAAATTGATATCATTCTATAAGCATTCATTTTTATTTATATTGAAAATTTAATAGTAATGGCCTATATTAGTTTTCCCTTGAAAGAAAATAAAAGTAAAAAAAAATACTATGGTGTGGAGCTTATTAATTTATGAAATTTTTTATTTTTAAAGAGACATTTGAACGGTATATTAGCTTAAATTTACAGTAAAATTTTAGCTTTTAGTCTTCCATCACTTTTTTCAGAATGTGATAGCGTACGCATATGTAGTACGCCACTAATCGAACAGTTTAGATGTGTGAGTACTATATGCATGTGTGCACGGAATTATAATTTCTTTTCTTCAATTCATTTATAGAAAAAATGAAAATTCATAAAAAAAAAAAATGCAAATGGTATGCAAGTTGATGTGGTGGTCTTTCATTGGAAGTGGAATAGGAAAATAGTACGTTGAAAATCATGGGATAAAAACCAAAAACAAATCCCAATAGATTGGGGGAGCGAAAGATAAATTTTGCGCCTAAAACAAATAACATAAAGTAAAAAAATAAAATAAAATAAAATAAAATTTCTCTTCTCGATCTATTTGCCTAAAGGTGGGCTTTTGGTTCAGTTGCTTTTCTTTTTCTACACATCTATTCTTGATTACTGATATTTCTTAAAATATGCAAAGAAAAAACAGAGAGTTGGAATGAAAGAGCAACGATCCATCGGATAAAAAAATCAGATGAGACTTGTAAGAAAAAAAAAAGAAAAAAGAAAGTGTCCAGTTAGATCGAGATAAATATTTCGATACCTAAATTAGTAAGACCTCTAGAGAGAGAAAATATAGAGTGAGAATGTCCCAAAGTGGTATTATTTGGAGCCTGTGAGTTGTGACCTATTTATAGTGGTTTTGGCACCAGATATCGAGTCACTTGAGTGCCTATAGATATTCTGACAAGGTATGTGTGCCGACTGTGATGGGTAGACAACTCATGTTAGATGACATGATAGGAAGAGGCTCTGTAACGTCGGCTAGTCCAATCAAATAAAGTAACGATTGCGTCTTTGTCATGTCCCTCTATTTTGATCGGATTGCATGTTGAGGATGGTTGTACAGGGCCTAGATTATGGATATGTTTTAGGGCCTTGATCCAGGAATATATTTGGGCTAAAATAATAATATGAGCATTATCATTTGTCCCTCCCTCCCAAATAATATAATCAGTACTAGTCGAATGCTTCCGATCAGTTCAATTAGTCAAAGTCTTATTGATTTGGCTTTTTGAGTTTCGATCGAATTCTGGATGTTTCTATGTTTTGAATCCGAATGCCATTCTGAATCTGTCATTTTGTTTGCTCGATGAACAACGCCTCTTTAATAGCGTTATTTAAGAGGGGCATCTCATACTCCGCTTTCTTCAATTGTAGGTTGCCATGTGGTAGAATAGTTTTGTTATCTGTGCTTGGCTTACCTGAAAAAGCCATCCCCTGCCAATATAAATAGTCAATTTAGAAACAACTTTCTTACCTTGTTGGAGATATGCTCTTCTTTGCTTTCTCTAGGGCTTTGAATTTTCTTGGCTCCTTCCTTCAATCTTTCAAGCTCCAACTTCAAAATTTTCTTCACTCCACCAAAATTTTTTGCAAATTTTTGCCAAGAAGTTCTCTTTAGTTAGACGTCTAGTAATTTCATTTACATTTCAAACTCAGATTCATCTATATCTCCGTCTTCTATCTTTATCTCTTCATAGCCCTTTTTTTTTTAACATCTTAGGGTTTGCTTTTTGGGAGTATATTAGAGATTCATTTTTCAGTCACTCTACCTCTAAAAATGGCTTCAAGTAGTAATCCAAATGGATTTAGTGCCAATCAAAGTCTAGACCTCAGTTTCTTAAAGTCATATAAGACCAAAGACCCTATAGTAAAGCATATCATATTAAAATGCTCTATAAGTGAGAGAGTTGAAAGAAAGTGTAACACCCTCGATTTTTAGTTTAACTCAATTATATAGGAAATTGACAAAAAATATAAATATAAAATAATTTTGGGTGAAATTATAATTAAAATTTGGGTATTATTGAAAAGAATTAAAAAGTTTTGGGGCCGATTTGTAAATAGAACAAGGCTGGAGGACTGAAAGGGGAATTTGGGCCAAAACTATGTCGTTTTGGCCATTCCCATTCTTTTAATTTTAAGGAACCAATGGTTCCTTTTCTTGGTCCCCATAGAACCCGACGTTCCCCTCTCCCTCTTTCTCCCTTCCCCTTTCTCGGTCCGGCCAACCAACCACCATCGTCGCCCTCGTCGTCGCCGCCAGCAGCTGCCGCCGTCGCTTCCTTCTCCTCCTCCTCCTCCTCCTCCTCCTCCTTCTTCTTCTTCTTCTTCTTCTTGGAAGGGCAACAACTTGGTTGGGCTTCTCCTCCCCTCCATCTTATTTTTGTGTTGCTTTTTTCTCTCTCTTTGGTTGGGTAAGCATTTATTTACTCTTAATTATTAATTTATGGTGAGAAATGTGAGGTAGAGTTAATGTAATTTTAGATCTAAGGTTTTGATTAATTGGGAAAAAATGAAATTATTGGTAATTAAGTGAATTTATAGTTATATAATTGTTGGAATTTGCTATAAACCATGATTTGGTAGATGAATTGTTGAACAATTCTTGTGAAATATGAATTTTTTGTAAAGAGAGGAAATAGAGTAGATGAAGAAAATAGAGAAAGAGAAGGAAATTGATGGAGAATTTGTGTCTTATAAGTTGAAATATTGAGAAGAGATCATCAAGCAAGTAAGTGTTCTAGCAATTTATTTTTCCTTTTTAATTATACATTATGTATGTTAGAGAATTTAAATTTTTGGTGGATTTAATTATTGCTAATTTTCTTAGGTTCAAAATTATATGAATTGAGTTCAAAATTAAATGAAATTATGTTATACTTGTGACTTTTAAAGCAAAAATTAATAAGTATGCATTATACACAAAATTTGTAGTTAATATGTCTATTGTACAAAAAAGCATTTAAATTATACTTGAATAATTATGGATGAGATTATAAATATTAAATTTAAAACTTGACAAGTGGTATGTATATATTATATATATTACATATATGTACACATATGAATTGGTTGTGAACTCAAAGACTAATAATTATGTTTTATGATTAATATAAGTTGAATGTGACTTAAGTTGGCTAATATAATTGGAGAAAGTTCTACTTGAGTTATAGTTGATGACATTAAGCTATATGCAATTTCTAGTTTTGATGCATATTAAGTTGATAAATAAAGATTATCTTGAAAAGCAAGGAAGGATAAATTTAAAGATTGAATTATCTAATTTAAATAAGTAAAGTATATTTGTTTAATGGAAATTTCTCATTTGCCCTTAGTAAAGCCAAACGGGAATTGGAGAAATTGGCATGCCAATTAGAAAAAATTATAATGCGGCGCCTTGATATGTAATATTGATTGGATGGCTTAGATAGCTAAATTCGGTGTATGTAATTTAATTGAGTTTGTGGATTGGATGGCTCCGAGAGCTGAATCCACAACTGCATATATATATATATATATATATTATAATATATATAATATATATATATATATATATATATATATATATATAGTATATATATAATATATACTATATATATATATATATGTGTGTGTGTGTGTGTGTGTGTGCGTGTGTGTGTGTAGAAATGCATATATTTAATAGAAACAATTGCGATGTTGAATGAGAAAAATCGTTAAAGAGGATTGGATGGTTCCGAGAACTCAATCCCCCGATTACATCTCGTTTATCCAGCTCGACACAATTCTGCTGGATTTACTTGGGGCAAAATACAGATCGTAGATTTATTTCAGACATTTGATTTCATTAATAAGTAATAAACCACATTTATATACTTGTTTAAATAGCCT
>JBBPFJ010000120.1:0-208564 GCA_037975025.1 Excoecaria agallocha
TTTTTGTCTAAAATATATAGTAGTGGCATTTTAGTAACATGCAGAAAATATGAGGGACAATTTTGTATTTTTTACTGATAAAATATCGATAATTGTGGTACCTTGACATCTACTCATAATTGATACTTTATTAGTAGCAACTAGCAAACATCAAAGATAATTATTCGGAAAAAAACAATAATTATTTAGCTGAAAATACATGATACTATAATATAACGCAATGGGACTTGACTAATAACAATATTGTACCTTCTTTAAAAAAATAAAATTATTTAATTGTATGCACATACAACTAATTAAGCCGTTGTATACAAATATTGAGAAAAAAATTTAGAACGGAATTATTTTGTTAATTTTTTTACATGATTTTAATCAAATTATATGATTTATTTTAATTTGAAATGCATCTAAATTTTTGTCAAAATCAGAAAATTATACTGAATTTAATCAAATTGTTTTGAAATTAAATTGTACTCATAGAACGAAAGTTATTTGTTAAGCTTACCATGTATAACGGGAATGAAATATTTTGTATGTACTATCATTTACAATTTCTATTACACACACATAACATAAATTTTGAATTATAAAAATATGTGTCTTAATTGAAGGAACTGAAATAATAATTTATAAATTAATTAACAATTTAATCATTAATAAAAGGAAATTATTTTGTGGTATTAATTATATTTTCTTACTAGATCTTTATCAAAATTAAAATTAAATTCTAATCATTAGCATAAAGCACTTATCCAAAATATTGAATTAACCAGATATTAGAAAAGATATAATTATTTCTTTATTTTTTTCTTTTTCTTAAAACGAAAAACTGTGGCTCAAGCCCAATATATGGATTATGTGTGTGGCCCAATGTGGACCAGTTCCTCATACTCATCCTCCCTCTATCGGTCACCCCAATTTCACGTTTCCCCAGAAGGACTAAACAAAAACTCAACCTAACTTCAATTCTTGACACACTTTCTCGTTAAAATTCAATTTTTGATGCAATTTCTCATTATATTTTAATTTTTGATGCATTTTCACGTCAATTTTCTGCTATTAAAGTTTTCCTTTTTGGAGCACTTGTCTCCAACTCTCAAAAAATATATTCTTCCTCTTGAGCTAAATTTGCCAACCTCAAATCTTGTTTCTATACCCATAACTTTCTCATCACTTGTTTCTCCTGTACTATTTTTTTACACAGAGACCTATGACCGATAATAGCTTTGATACCAATGTTGGAAAATTTTTAGAATTAAAAATCTTAATTTCATTTCCCGTAAAAATAAATAGCATATGCCTATTTATAGGCTTACATTTCAATGACAAATTTAGATCACTAACACATTTATAGCGCTTTTGTCTTTGCTTTTGGAGAGATAAAAAGCTAATTAGTGGATAAAAACTGATTATAGTATAAAAATATATGTTTGGTAAATGCTAATTTTTGAAAAAGTAATTTTGTAAAAAGTGAAAAAATTTTCTATTGAAAAAAGTTAGCAATTGAAGTTTTTTAAAAAATCTGAATTTTAGCTTTTAAATATAACTATTTTAGAATTTCTTTTAAATAAAAAGATCACTTATTTTATTTCATAATGACAATTATACCTAATATAAAAAAAATAATAATAGAAAAAAAATGTTCATTGTTGAGTTAAGATAAATAAATAAAATTTACAAAATAATAATTTAAATATTTATTGTAAAAAATTATTTTTAATCATATCATTTATCAAATAGTTGACAAATTACTTTTAAATTTATAAATTATTTTGAATTTTATTTACTAAACAGTTATTTATTTTTTGGAATATAACTTTTATCAATTGATAAAATTGCTTTTGAATTTATAAATTATTTTAAATTTTATTTATCAAATAATTATTTACTTTTTGGAATATAACTTTTATCAATTGAAAATATATTTTTGTAAATTTTACCAAATTGACCCTAATTCTACTAAATAACTAACCCGCAACTCCATTAATAAAATAAATCCAGTAACACTATTAACTTGAAATAACTCCACTAATACTATTACTCCACTTAACATTCATTTTCATAATATACTACCAGTTCGTGATAGACTGAATCAAAGGGAAATTGATATTAATACTTCTTGCTTGTTTTGTTCTCATTCGAAGGATATTCTCCATATTTTCTTTGGATGCCAATTTGCTAAGGATGTGTGGGAATCATTTAGGCTAAAAGTGTCAGATGTTACCGTCCAGTTACAAGATACTATTTGTAATTTGATGAATCATTGAGTCAGAAAAAATTTGAAGATGTGTGTATGATTATGTGGCAGTTGTGGAATGCAAGGAATAATTTGTTACGGAATAATATTTTGATAGCTCCTCATGTTGTTGTTCATAAAGCCATGACTTTGTTTGGTGAATGAAAGGCGACTAAGGAAGTGTATAATAGCATTTTTGTGCCTGTGGACAGTAATCCAAATTCATACTCATCATCGGTGCCTAATGGGAGTAGTGCATGGAGCTGCAAGGAGGGTGCAGTGGTATTTTCGATGCATGGGAGAAGTGGTTTTGAAGCAACTTTTAGGAATGCAAAAGGCTGTTTCTTTAAAGCACTTTCAGATCACTGGCTAGGAATTTTTCCTCCACGCACTGCAGAATGTTTGGCTCTCCGGGCGGTCCTCACTTGGATAGACAATAACCTTCCATTGAAGGGCCTTATATGCACTGATGCACAAGAGATTTCTTTTGGTTTGAGTAGTTGTTTTGAAGATTTTTTGGATTTTGGCTTTGTTCTTTCTGATTGTAAGAACATTTTATCTCATAGATCAAACATAGATTTAGTTTGGATTAATAGATCTAACAATTATGGGGTACATAAACTAGCTAGAGCCTCTCGACTGTTTGAACCCTTTTGTTCTTGGAAATTTTCCCCCCTGTTTCTTGATCTTTTCTCTCTATAAAGATTAAGTCTTTACTCAAAAAAAAAAAACAAATAACAATTAACAAAAATATTATAAACATGTTAAAATAAAATTTACTAATTTAGCCACTACATAAAATTAATGATTTTGAATCAATTCTCCAACAAAAACTAGCACTCAGCAGCTTATCAAAAAAAAAAAAAAGAAAAAACTATCATTATTTCTTGTTAGTAGACCCATAATGCTCCTCTAATTAGAAAAAAGATTAGATCATACCAGAAATATCAGAATTGAATTGTTTTTGCTATATTATAACGATTATCTTCTATCTATGGAGGTTTTGTTCCATTTTTTTGGAGTTTTACAACATAATTAAAGTCACCAGAGCACAATTATTTTAGGGCGACTCCCCTTTAAATTTATCATTAGTCCAGAATTAATTTGCTAATTGAATTTTTCGTTTGTTTAGCTCATTCGATCAACTAGCAGATGAAGAGATTTTATAATAAGCCTTTTGTTAAATTAGTTGATGTTCAGCACATAATTATATTGTACGGACTTGTATTTTCTTGCTGTAAAAAATAATACAAATCTGAAATCCAAGTCATTTTAATGTAATGCCAGTGGTGAACATGAAATAGTTAAATCCAAGTTGTTTATTCTTTTAGTGATGAAAAATAATTAAATAAATAAAAAAAAAGTGCAAAATGAAGAGAAAAAAATAACCATGAAAGGCATGCAAATGCAGCTCAGTGGTGGTTAGAGTATAAAAAAAGAATATCTTCTGAGGCTTGCTTGGTGGAGACTGTCAGATCCTCCAGCATTATATATATAAATATTCGTGATAGCTTCTATATATGGAAGGTGAGAATGATGGTGGATCGGCCATGTCTTGTTGATCAAATTAATATCATTATAAAGATAAATATGAGTGGGGTAGCATTTGTTGTAATTATTCTTCTGATTTTTCTAAATTTTGAAGTAGTAATTGCTTCACCTGGCCAAGGTCTTTCCAATTTCACTCGGTTTCTTTCAGTTTCTTCTTGCAATTCTACCATTTTTGATGAAAAGAGAGGCGTCTAGGGGTGTTCAAAACCCGAACCGACCCGAATAACCCGAACCGAATAAGCTATTCGGGTAGGGTTGTTAGGGTTATTAGGGTAGGGTAGGGTAGGGTTGAGAGTTTGAGAGTAATTCGGGTTTGGGTTCGGGTCGGGTGAAACCTTGATTAACCCGAACCGCCCGATTAACAACCCAAAACTCACCGTTTTATCCCTACTATAAAATGGACCCATTTTTTGCCTTCCACCTTCCACATTTCCACGCCTCTTCTCTTCCACAGCCAAAAACCAAAATCCCTAATTTCTCATCTCACCCCTCGCCTCATCGCCACGACGCCACCCCATCCCATTCTCGTCGCCGGCGCTACTCCACCGGCGACCAGCTACTCTCCTTCTTGCTATCCAGACATTGATTTGGCAATTGCAAAGGAGTTAATGGAGGCCAAAGGGATCAAGCAGTTGCCAGTGGTTAAGCGTTCAAGAGGCTCCTAGAAAGAAAGAAAGCGGAGGGTTGTTGCCATTCTTCATTATGATTCAATTCGGAACTGTCTAAGGTTCGTACTGTTTTCTGGTCTTAAGTAGACAATCTCTGTTTGATTATTGAGGTATTTTTCCTCGTAAAATTTCACAAAAAAGATTAAAATAAAAAACTTATATCATACTTCAGAAGCATAGTTATTTGGTAGTGGTTTCATTGTGGTTTCCTATCTAAATGGTAGATCTATCCATTATGATTCCATCACTAAACTTGTGCGTGCCAGTTAATGTGATATATATGAAGTTAAGAAAGAGAATTAGTCAAAATATTTTCCTATAAATTATTTTGTGTACCATTCGTTAAACTGTTGCTATTATTATACTGAACTGTTTTGTGCTATTCTTATACCGAACTCCATTTATTATCCTAAAGTAATTTGAAACGACCTTGTGTTATACTGTTGATGCTGCACTTAATGAAAAGCTCAGCTGTCTCCCATATGTTCCTAGTTCCTACCAGACCATGATTGAGGAATTTGATGATCTTCTTGTTAATTCTTCTTCTTGCTCTCTTACAAGCGTGCATGCACACACGCACAAATGGGGAAAAGAAGGGAAGAAAAGAAGCTTTCTTTTATGTTCTCCTGTTTGCTTAAAGTAACGCGCTTGGTGTTAACATGGCATATATTGAAAATTTGTCCTTCTGTTAACTGGCATAAATCTAATGGAGCTGTTGGCATCTATCACATGTTTAGTTTGATTTATTTCTCTGCATCTTTGAATTTTGCAAGAATTTTTATTTGTCTTTGCAGAGAAGAGATAAATCGTAGGAAGTCCATGTATCAGTCCCTTTCTAACCTATTACCATTTTGCTTGTTTTTCTGGGAATTATGTGCAAACGGAGGTTTGGCTCAACTTTCAATATTTTTGCTGGTAGCAATGTTGTTTAGAATTTGAGCACTTAAAGCTTTTGGGTATTCTTATTTTTCTTGCCGAGTTTGCTTTGTTGTAATATTGATCAATTTAATTCCTCATTATAAAGTAGTGGAATATTTACATTGCAAGGTTAAATAAAAATTTTCTTAAATTTTAGGTTTATCTTGTCATTTAAAATTTTTTGATAATTACATTCACAGATTTTGTCATTCACAGATTTTTAAAAATATTTGGATTTTAATATATTTTTATTTTAAAAATATATTTCGGGTTATTCGGGTTATTCGGGTGGGCCTCGAATAACTGCGGATTGTTCGGATAGGGGTCCGAACTATTAATAAGGTAGGGTCGGGTTGAGATTTATAGTGTTTTCGGGTTTCGGGTTGTTCGGGTTCGGTTCGGGTTGATCCGAACCCGCCTAATGAACACTCCTAGAGGCGTCCCAACTGTGCCAATCCTCTGCACAACAAATAGCTCTTTTCCTTCTCTTTTTCTTTTTCTTTTTCATTTGAATTATTTTCCAAACTTGTGAGATTACGAGTTCGAATTTCAAAGTGTAACACTTGGAGAAAAATTTACTAGTTAGGGTTTGAAGGAAGTGGATTATTTGGTGTTGCAGAAGAACTAAAGCTTTCTGCATATCTTCAGCTCAAAGCACTTAATTGTGATTCCTCTTTTTTTCGTTTTCTTTTTTCTTTTTATGTTATACTAATTATTAACATATTTTTAATTAAATCATTTTGTAGTTGATGTAGAAAGCAAGATTTAGTTATGTTATTCCCTTAATGGAGTTCTGACATGTATGTGCATGAGTTGTGTAGGGTGGGTTTATATATATTATTTTACATTACGGTTTACCTGTGAAACCATGATGTTCCTTTTCGCCTTGCATTATATTTTTTTAATTCATTCTTGGCCTCACCATTCTCATGCTTAGATGAACCATATAATTTTAAATTTTCCGTTTGTCTTTACTGGAACAAAAAAACATTATCACAATTCGCAAAAGTTATAGAATAAAATGTAGGATATAGAATTTTCTTACATTACATACAATTTTTCTCATGATGCATGCGTATTCCTTCAAGTGCCATTCAATTTAATTAAGATATATATGTTTTCTTAAACATTTTTGTCTAAATTAATTATGCACAACACAATCATAAAATCCATCTATGTTTTAGTAGGTAAAATTTCATGTATAATTGTTTATTTGTTTAAAATAATTTATTAGTTTCTACACCACGCCTGATATTTATATATTATATATGTAGTTATGGATAAGGTTTTGTAATAATATAAATATATAGTTTCTGACTTACTGTTGTGTTGTGTTTTGTTTCTGATGGGGCTTCCTAGCTTGTCCACTTCGCTGTTGGGGCTCTGTGTATGTTCCCTTTATTAGTTTATTTGTGTCATTTTGCTCGCCACCTTCTACTTGGACTAATTGTAAAAATATGTTATCTGCTCTAAAATAAATTCAGTAGTATAAGAAAACTGAGGATCCAGCTAAATGATCAAAATTTTCCCCCCCCCCCCCCTCTTACTATTTTCTTTCTTTTCCAGTGATGAACAGATCTTATAACCGACATAATAAACTTGAAATTGCAATCCAATGATTTTACCACACGAAAATTGGCCTATATTTAATCCAAGGTAGGGCTTTTTACAAATTTTTATAATCAGTCTAATTATATTTTACCGACTAAAACTTAGATCGATTTTATGATTATGTTGTCTAGAATTAATTTAGATATACCAAGCTAACAGATAAAAAAAAAAAAAAACATGTATTCATAAGATTTGAATGCTGGTTTATACTTTTAACGGTCGGTGATGATGGGATTTTCCTGTCGTTATAGAATTTTGATTATCGAAGTTAAATTTGTAACTAGATTTTTCTTCATTAAAAGGGCATTCTTTTTGTAGTTTAAGAAAAATCTTAAAATAGACACTATTAATAAGTAGAAGTTGTCTTGAAGGCGGATGCTCAAAAAAAAAATATAATATATATATAAACACAGTTAAATACGTAAATTGTTGATAAGAAATGAAACGGAAGATTAAGCAAAATGAGAAATTTCCATTAAAAATGAAGTAAGAAAGTGTAATTACGCTTAATTTAATTTCAAAAACTAATTATAGTATATTTTGTAAAAGATATGAAATACTTGATAATAAGTAATAAATTAAATTAAAAACTAAACGCAGCATAATAACTTACTGACAATTCATTAACACAATATATTAGGTTAACTAATTTAGAATAATGAGATAAGAAAGTAAGTAAAAAAGTTAAAAAAAGCATTAGATATTATAAGCGACGCAGTTGCATTTGCAAGTAGACATGCATGTTTTGCAATCAGAAAGAGTGAGCATAGCACCATCACAGTCGCACTTCTTAATGCATTTGGCCTTTGAGACTCCACGCCACAAGCACCGCGCCATGCACTGTAGAATCGGCCCGCACGACGGGCACCCTTTCTTCAACTGATTTCTTATGCACTGCTTACACGCGCCGCCGCCACCTATACCGCCCGTTGAGCAGGCCACCGTCGGATTAATCGTCACTAACAGAATCGCAACCGTTGTCAGTGATGCAGCTCCAAATGTAGACAGCTTCTGGTTTCCCATCTCTTGAAATTGCTTTCTGATTGCAAGAAAAGTGCCTTTTAATGGCTGCTGGTGCAGAAATTTAATTTCATTTAATAGCTACACATTACCTGTTCGTTGAACGTTGCATTTTCTTGAATTGCTCAATTCTTTTACTTTTATCTCCTCGTTTCTACATTTATTGCTTCCTCACAATTTTTTAGTATATTTTCTTTTCCAATGCTACCAGCCTACCATTAATTTTTTTTTTGTAATTTCTATTATCTAATTAATGAGAGGGATAAAATTAGAAAAAAAATTAATTAATTATTCATTGATTTTGTGAAGAGGCAAAATTTTTTTGATTAACTACAAAATTAATTTTGAATTATAGGACAATTTTTTTATTTCAGGTCTAACAAAAACAATTATATAATGTCATTTTCAAATTTTAAATCTTTTTCAATTTAGAGACTCCATTAATTTTTTTGTTAAATTTAAAAATAAAACATTTTTTTTCAGTTTTTATCTTTCAATTAATATTATAAAATTAATAATGATTTTTCTTGTTGCCATTAATCAATCTTTATAGTAATTAAAATAAATTAAATTTAAAATTAGAATAACTAATATTTTTAGATTAATTAAAAATCAAATTAAAAAATTAACTATTTTTGAAAAAAATTGAAATAATTCTTATTTTTTTGAAACAACTCTTCAATTGTATAATTGATAATTCAGGAAATTTTATAGAAGAAAGGGAAACCATTATTAATCTTTCCATATACCCACCTCTGTACCTGAATTCTCTTGCGAACTGTGAAGCTCCCTTTCCACGTAAGCAATGTTATTCATTTACCTCATCCATTTCAAAATACTTGACGTTAGAGAAAAATATATAATATTTAAAAATAATAATTATTCTATAACTAAAAGATTTTATTATCCTTATATTAATTGTGCAGTATAATTAATACATGTTGAAAATGTTATTTATAAAGGCAACTTAAATTAGGATATATTTGATAAAAATCAATTAATATATTTTGGTTATATTAAAACATTATGTATTATGAAACAATTTTTTTTTCTTAAACTATATATATTTTGAACCAGAGAGAGTATATTCTATGAGACTATCCAATTCTCTTTTGTAGCTTACTCTATTATTTCTAATTAATTTGGGAATATAGTATATATACTTCTTCTTTTGAATTTCTCGAGTCACAAACAAAACTGACTTCTTGGTTGTTTCTATTTTGACTTTTTAATATTCTAAATTTTTATGGGTGTTAATACAATTTGAATTTTCTATGATGGTACACATTAAGTTTATTCTGTAAATAAATAGAAAGCATATAACACCCTTATCTAAACAGTCTTTTTCGATACGAAGTTAAGTTGTAAGCCGAATTTTATTTTTTTTCAATATCGATTACTTAACCAAACAATTTATTGACGGTCAATACTTATTTACTACTCAAATACATACATTTAACTCAACTCATAACTATTTAAAATATTATTCATTTTATTAAAATTTTGGCAGTATAACGGCTATAAACTTAATAGCTATCTGAAAAATCAAATAAAAATACAGTCTTGTAGAGGCACAACAGTCTATAACAGACAACAATATAAATTTCAAACCCTCATTCACATGCCAAACATATCCATTCTAAATCACTTACTGGCAATCACACATCGACAAATATAACAATATTTGCTATCATAACAAATAGTGGTTCAAATGTAGTCCAATCTTTTACCTTTAATATCTAAGTATATACATGTCATAATACAAACTTAATTTATGATTATCTCTTCTCTTTGGACTTTGCTCCATTGTGTACTATGCTCCCGCCACATTTCAGAACTTGCACGCAGTAAGCACTACGTGCTGAACACTAAATATGCTCAATGATGACTATTAATCTAAAAATTTTTTAATTAAACATAATTACATAATTTATGCGAAATATTATGTTTGTCTTATCAAAAGTCACTTTTAATCTTTTTGACAGTATTTTCAGTTCATTGCCAATAATTTGGCAAACTTTTTACTTTGATTATCCAAATACTCTCTTTTTGCAATTCAATTACAAAATTGACATTACTTTTCTTACTTTTACTTAACTTTTGGGTATATATAACAAGTTATTGGGCTTTACATTGACTTTTTAAGCATAATTTTTTATTTAAACAGTCTAGTATAATTATTATATTATTTGGCATTTACCCTATTAATTGCCACCTGTGACACCCTAAGTTCATTCCTATGTTCCTATATTCCACATAAATCTAACACTGATATCAGCACAACAATCACATACATATACTCAATGTATATATAAGTATATACAAAATCAGTACTTATATTATCATGTTGATAATACTAATGACTTCCTTTAATACATGCCAGTCACCAATTAACATAGTCTAACTTACAATCATACTTTTACTCATCCTTGATATACATGCCATGCTGGTCTTCTATTATGTCTTCGAGTACTTGTCCCTGCACACAGTCAATAAACCGCGTGCTAAGCAACATTGTCGCTTAGTGGTGGATACAACTACGCAGAATTTCATTCAATTAAATTTTTATTTCCAATTTCTATTATTTTTATTATCCTAGGCAATTCTATTTGTATGACTGACTTTATCTTTTAATATTTTATTGATTTATTATAACAACGTTAATTTATATTTATGCTATTACCCTTGCAATTTTCGTTATTATTTACTGGTCCTTGCTTGTCTCTTAATTTAAACTATCCTTCATTTGTTACTTTATTTGTAACTCTATATTGGTTCACCTATAATGTATAAAGCAAGTTTTTACTAGTCAAAGTTCATTAGCTGTGAAATTTCATTCCTATTTTCTTTCCACTCTTTTTCTTTCATTTGTTAATTCATACTTTGTCTTATCTCATTCTTCTGTTATTTACTCTTTTTCTTTTATATTTTTGATTAGGTTCTTATTTTTGTTCGAATTACAACTTAAATTTTTCTGTCTAGCTAAATCAACATTTCTTTAATTATTCTCTCAAAATTGCTAATTTACCCTTCGTTTCTCTCTTTGAATAAATCTCACCATGAGACTTTTATTTTCTATCGATTTGATCCTTAATTCCATTCTTTGGTCCATTCTACCATTTCATGTTTTATTTTTCTTTCTTTGACCATGCTACAGTTCCATCCATTATTTATAACAATTTTTTCAAATTCTTTTTTTTACTTTTTCTTGTCTATGTTTATTACCTCTTTAATATCAAATTACAGTTTAATAATCAGATCCTCTATTTCACCATGTTTTACTTAATTAAATTATGAATTTACTTTCTTATCTTTACTTTCTCTTATATTTAATTCTTTAGCACTAAATGATATATATATATAATCTTTAGTCGGATGTAACATTTTGGTTAGACCCCTAAGCTCATTATCTATTGTCCTTAATTCTATTTATCTTCGTTTTAATTCATTTGATCTTCTTTACTTTTCTTTATCCTGATTATATAGTTTTTCTTATTAAATTTCATTTCTCTCCTTATCAAATAGAAAAATGACAATTAAATCTTTATAATTTCCTCCTATTCTATAAATTCACGATTTATTCTTATCATACTTATAATTTACTTTAAATTTCTTTATCACTCATCTTTTTGAATTAATTTCACAATTTGACTATAATTTTGACTTGTTGACTTCTTTTGATTTTTAATTTAAATTAAGTACATAGATTGCAATTTAGATCCTGAAATTCTCCTTATGGTGGCAAATTATTTTGGTTCTTAAAATTTTACTATTGAAAATTTTATTACTTATTAACTTGTCTAATCAATTTAATTTCTTTAATTGCTATATTAATATTCAAATTTACGATTCCATCCCTTCTTAATCACACATTTACCTTCTCATACTTTTAAGCCTATTAATTATGTTTTTTCACTTTAATATTTTTTTAATCGTATTTACGATTTTCTTTATTTATTTTCTTATTGAATTTCATTTATTTGCCAAACTTCATGTAAAAATTTCAATTAAGTCCTTGAGTTAACTTTTCCTCCAGTTTAACTTATATTTTGACTCATTTGAATTTATTTGACTTTTATTTCATTTTCAATGTACAAATTATATTTTAGTCCTTTGAATTTATCAAAGATGGTAAATTTACAATTTTACCCCTTTTTGTCATATTTAACTATTTTAACTTCATTATTTACTCTTTTTGCTTCAATTGACCAATTTACCCTTATTTTATCATGTAATTATGATTTTGCCCTTACTTATCATATTGATCTTATTTTTCACATTATTTATTATTTATTTACATTTATGACATCTAAGTTATCATAATTACTCTTTTATCCCAATTTTATACAAAATTATCATTTTACCCCTAGCCGTGGACAACTATAAACTGGATAAACAGGACGTAGATACGGTGTACTAAGGGGATTCCACCACTAGGTGCGATACCAAAACTCCAGTACTAATGCATATAATAAGCCGGCTATCCAATATCATATATTATAGTCATTCCTATGGCTAGCCATACTATCCAAAGAACTAGATTTTCTACTGACACTAAGGGCATTATTAAATCTTATTTCTTACCACATTTATGCATTAATATTTGTTTTCCATATTTTTATTTGGTCACATATTGCTCCCAACTTGTTCAATTAAGCTCATTACTCATACATTCATCTCATAGATGCTTATTATCATATAATTGTGATTAAACTATCACATTTACACATACTTATCATTCGGCCATTAAGAGCTTTTCCACTAACAAATTGCTTCTTACTCCAACTTCATGTTATACATAACTTTATATCCAATTATATTCATTTCATGGTGAAATGAAATAATTACACATGGTAAATTTCAAGTTTCATTAACTTTTTGCATTATGTAACTATTACATAATTAGATACCTTTCCTCATTTTTCATTCTAATCAATATTATTAGAATTCTTATGTCTACTCAACTAAACATCAATTACCCACCTTACATCCCATTAATATATTTTGGCCATTATATAATTTTTACAACCATAAATCTTTTTATGCTTTATTCTATGCCAATTACATTTTTAATATTTATTTATAAGATAATATACCAATGTATGCTTCATTTTTCTTAATATCAATTAATTTTCTATATGAACATTATTATAATTCAAACATAATTTCTTATATATCTATTATTTTTAACTCAATTTCACTATAATAACTTTAGCCACTATTATACATTAGAATTTCATTTAATACTTTATAATAGGAATGAGCAAAAAAAAACCGAAAATATGATTAACCGTAAAACTGGTTTGAAATCGAACCGATTTTTATGTTTAACTGATCCGATGGACTCGGTTAGGATTTTTAATTTTTATATTTTTGGTTAATGATTACGGTTTAGGTTTTTAGGTCCCGGTTAACTATTAGTCAACGGTTAATCGGTTCATATATATATATTTACTTTTTATATCTTCAATGTTTTCTCTTTCTCTATAAAATTTACATAAAATAATATTTTAAAATATATTTAAATTATATTTTTATTTTTATACCTTAATTTATATTATGTCATTCTCTTTAATTATATAGTAATATTTATATATAGTATACGATTAACTTTTATATATATTATTTTTTATATTAAATTAAATTTATATTATGTCATTCTCTTTAGTTATATAGTAATATTTATATATAGTATCCGATTAACTTATATATATATTACTTTGTTTATCATATATTGGTGTTCATATTTTACTTAATAGCATGTAATTATATTTTCTTATATTTTAGAGTTTATGTTATAACATTTGATATTATTCAAAATTTTATTTAACTTAAAATCAAATATATTCTAATTTTCAACAAATATCAAATCTATTTTATAATATCAGCTATTAATCTATATAACATGAATTTTGATTAGTAAATTATGTTTGTTTCGTAATTTTTATATTAAATTACTTTACACATTTGAAATTGAATTGAACTTTGTCTAATTTTTTTTAATAATTTTATGTTATAAATTTTAATGGTTAACCGAAAAATATTGGTTAAGCAAATCGAAAAACTGAAATCGATGGACTGATTAATCGAATGTAACGGACTGGTTAATGGTTAGTGTTTTTAAAAAACCGATATTAATGGACTGATTAATTTTTTTGCTAATGGACCGGTTAACCGGACCATGCTTATCCCTACTTTATAAATCATCAAAATTTCCACTTAATGTTCTTAAGCTTCCCATTCGGCCACTATTGCTTCTACTATTAATTAATTGTTTTCTTTGTATTTTTGATGTTCATTTCACATTTAACCATCCTCTTGAAATGTTACTTTAAATAATTACACACTACTCTTTCATTTTATATTGTTACATAATGAAAAATTTATACTAAAATTCACAATTTAAACGAAATTGAGAATAGTTTGTATCCACATACCTCTTGATGGTCTAAAATCTCATATTCTTCCTTTCTCATCCCTTCTCCTTCAAACTTTCTCCTTTACCCCTAAATTTTCTTTTTCCTTAGTGTTATTGGCTTCTTTTTGATACAAGCTCTTTTTCAGATGTAAAAAGAAATAAATTATGAGGCTAAGGTTAAAATTTGAGCTGAAAATTCAAAGGAATGAGGCTTGGTTAGATGAAAATGGAGAAAAGAGAGAGAAAATGGAGATTTCGGTTTGGCTGAAGAAAGGAGGTGAAGATGTTCGTTTTTCCAGGAGATTTCTAGACCCTTTGTCCCTTATATATGCTGCTTTAAGTGTGCCAAATTTGAGGCCAAGATTCATTCATTCACTATTAAATCCAAGGGCATTAAAATTGGCCACTTGTCACTCATATAGACACTTAGGCTTATCCTACCTTTATGAGCTCACACACACATGATCCTTACACCAAAATATCATTTCATGTAAAATATCATGTTCAAATTCTCGGATTTGACCCTTCTAATGATCCAATTTTGATTTTTCACTCTGAAATATGAAATTTTTGATCTTGATATCGGATTGCCCTAAAATTTTTCCCCAAATATCACTATATATTCAAAAATATATGATAAAAATTTCAACTCATTCCAATATTATTTCAGCATACTTTTAGCTTCAGAGGCCTGTGCAGCCGGTCTGAAATTCAAAAATTCTGAAACTGTCAAAACACTTATTGTTCACTTCTAATAGGTCATTTAAGTTATTACTAACATATTTATGAGATCAAAATAATTTTTGGAGGTCAATACACCAATTCAGAGTATGGTCAAACTTTCAGTCAACCCTTTCTACGATGCCGGATAAAAACTTTTTTGTCTCGTTTAAAGGTCGATCTAAACTCATTTTCAGCTCAAATTATACCACCGAACTTTGTTTAAAACCTTCTTTCATAAATTTCTCTTAGGATAAACTGCTTTTCGGGTCACCCATCATCGAATTACCCTGGATTGAGCATGCTTAACCTTTATATTTTCTTGAATTTCTCTATTCCTTTCAATTCATTTGTTCTGAAAACTATCTCAGAATTATCTTTCACGCTCTACAACATGTTAAGAATTTCGAATGTAAATTTTTGAGGCGTTACAGTACTATCCCTCTAAATAAAAAATTCCGTCCTCGAAATTTACCTTAACAGTAAAACTATAAATACGACTGCCTTAAGATTGTTATCTTCTTTTATTGTAAACCATTATTCTTATTATAAGATAATTTACTATGCTTTCTTATCTGCATTCAAAATATAGTAAACAACGATTATTCTTCTTTTCTTTTAATGACCCTTGCTTGTCGTGTCTGTCTAAATCCATACGATATTCCATCTACTAATACTTTTTACTATATTGTCTAAACCATTATTCTTAATACCACGTCTATAAAAGAGCTGGGGCCCAAAAATACCAATGTAGCAGACTCGCCGCCACCAATATAAAATGCAAAATGTGTAATGATATGACTGCATGTATAATGAATGCATAGATGTACTGAATGCTATATTTACAATCGTATAATATAGTATATAACTGTCTGATTGTATATAAATATATTATATGCCATGTCTATTTGTATGTATCATGAAATGTAAATGTATATGCAATCAAATAGTTATTGAACTAGCAGCGGCGCATGCTAACTGAATCAACGAGATTAATCAATGAGAGTCATCTCGTTAAATATCGAATTGGCTGGGCTCCACTCCAACTATGATTATTCTGCACCTCTCTCTTTCTCTTTTCTAATTCTAAAGCTATAATAGCCACTTGTAATATTGAAAGGGAACAGGTAACCCCAAAACTTAAGTTTACTTTTCCCTTTATGGCATGTACATGTGTCATTTTCACCATTCCTCTACTTCTATATGCCCACTCTGTAAGACCTCTAATGATACCCTAAGAGAGGTAGATGATTATTTTACATAAGACAGAGGTTGATTATGTGACTAATTAAGAAAAATTGAAAATTAGGGACTTGATTGAAAAGATAAAGTAAAAGAATTATGGTAAAACTAGAAATAAAGGAAGATGAGAGATAAAAGTAAGAATCATAAATATGAAGAGGGACCCAAATGAAAATTTTCCAAGATTTTTATTTAGAAACCAATAAAAATTGTGCAAGTGGATGGCTATGAGGGAAGAGGCAACCTTGGTCTTCTTTTGCTTGGGTGGCCGGCCATACTTGGCTAAAAGACACAAAAATAGTTTCTTTTATTTTCTTTTCTTTCATCTTTTGTGTTTTCTCTCTTCTTCATCATTTTATGATGCCTCTAAGAAGGAAAAGCTATAGATGGTAAAGCGAAGATTTTTACAGCAGCTTAGGATGAAGATCAAGAGAGGGAGAAGGGAAAGATAGCAAGAAGATAAGGAAGAAAGAGTTGGTGGAGTCTTTTAAGAGGTATGGGAACTTAACCCTACTTGTAGATATGTTTATTATGAATATGAGGTGATATTAGTAATATATTATGTTATATTAAGTGAATATCATGAAAAATAGAGGTTAGATTTGAATGAAAACTGATAGTTCTGGCCTAAGGGGTCCACAGATTTGATACCTTCGGGTATCCACAGAAACAATACCTTCGGGTATTTATATATTGATACCTACGGGTATCAACAACACCCGTTATCCACACCCATAGGACTTTAGCAGGCATTTCACAGTATGATCCATCTTTATACAGTAATATTATATGATTAATTATGTTATTTGAGTTATATTATAACTCTTACATGTTGATTATAATTTTTTGCCATTATTATTGTTTATTGTGTGCTTGAGAACAATCACTGTGAGTGGTTGTTCATATATGTATTGTTCTCCACTAAGCTTTATAGCTTAGCACGAGTGGTTATCCGTGTAGGTACTTGCAGTCAGGATGCTTTCTGTTGGGACAAGAGCTGCTAATGTAAAGCCAACTCTAGAGATATGAGAGAATCAATTATATTTGTAATTTATTTTCTTCTTATATTTATTATGTTGTACTAAAGAAACACTAAATTAAGAGAACATTTTAATTGATTATATAGAATATTAAATGTAATACTTTATAACTTCTCATAGTATATTGAGGTGTGCATGTATATATAATAATAACAACCAACAGGACTATAAAGGAAATAGATTATCCTATGTAAAAGAACTTGTAGAATGAAGAGTTTGGGTGGACTAGTGTGGTCCTTACACACTCCGATCTTAGGGTCGTCTAAACCTTGCTCTGATACCATTTACTGTGACACTATAAGTTCATTCCTATGTCCCTATATTCCACATAAATCTAACACTGATATCAGCACAACAATCACATACATATACTCAATGTATATATAAGTATATACAAAATCAGTACTTATATTATCATCTTGATAATACTAATGACTTCCCTTAATACATGCCAGTCACCAATTAACATAGTCTAACTTACAATCATACTCTTACTCATCCTTGATATACATGCCATGCTGGTCTTCTATTATGTCTTCGAGTACTTGTCCCTGCACACAGTCAATAAACCGCGCGCTAAGCAACATTGTCGCTTAGTGGTGGATACAACTACGCAGAATTTCATTCAATTAAATTTTTATTTCCAATTTCTATTATTTTTATTATTCTAGGCAATTCTATTTGTATGATTGACTTTATCTTCTAATATTTTATTGATTTGTTATAACAATTTTAATTTATATTTATGCTATTGCCCCTGTAATTTCCGTTATTATTTACTGGTCCTTGATTGTCTCTTAATTTAAACTATCCTTCCTTTGTTACTTTATTTGAAACTCTATATTGGTTCACTATAATGTATAAAGCAAGTTTTTACTAGTCAAAGTTCATTAGCTGTGAAATTACATTCCTATTTTCTTTCCACTCTTTTTCTTACTTTGAATTTTTTTTATAAAATTACGTTTTAATTCTTTTCTTTACAGAAGCTTATTTTTGGACTGTTTAATCATTAATTTACCATTTTACCCTTGTAAAATTATTTTTTATTTTCGCTTATTAAGTATAATTTTTGAAAAAATTATAGTTTTGCCCTAAATTTTTTTATTTTTTTCAATTAAGTCATTTTTCATTTTTAACTTTTACTTTTAGCTTACTTTTTAAAATTCTGATTTATTTTTATTAACATGCCCCCAGTACAATACGACAAAAACTCTTAGATAGGATATACGAGATATGAAACCCACAAGATTACATACATAACAGATTGAAAAATGATCCGGAAGGGTCAAATCTCACAGAGCAGATATCAAATCAGATAGATACAAATACTATGGAGATTAAAAATCCTACTATAGCAAAGCAAATCGCCATATTATCGCTAATTATTTCTTAAATTATATCTATTATACATTATCAACAGTTTCTGTCACAAATTCATCGCTAAATTATTACATAATTGTATTTTTTTTGCCGTATTTTAAAATTTTACTACCGTGATCCATCATATGCATTCTATCAATTTCACAAAAATTATATTGTATTTTCTATTCATAAAATCCAATAAATACATTATATTTTTTTTATAAAATAAATACTACATTTTATATACGAAAACCTACTAAAAATATAATATATTTTCTTTTTTAAATGTCAGAGATCCTAAATAAGTTGTCATCTCATACTATTATCATTGCAACTAATAAGCTTCTGATTTTCATTCAGTAATAAATTTTCAGTAAGTTGTTTTTAGGTGTCATTTTTTTGTGTTGAGGTCCAATTCACTCTTTCAGAAAAGTACGACTAAGGAACAACAAGAGTCGTAATAGTGATTACGAATCTTCTTTTGCTTATTTTTAGCATTATGAATTCTGAAATTTTTGGGTTTATATTATATGTTATTTATGCAGTTTTCAGATAATTGATTTTAAGTTTTTCACAGATCTACTTGTTTTCCCATCTGAATTTATCTCTTTTGCTCTTTCAAGTAGCAAGCTACTGATCTTTTAAAATCTGTAGGCAACTTCTGTACAGTGATCAGATGTTATAACATTATGACGATTACAATTGCTATTACAAATTTTTTTTTCCAAATATTGACTTTGTAAATAAACTAATCGTCTGACATTAGTAAGCATAATACTAAAAGACAATCCTCATATAAAAAAATAAATTTTACATCTACATAAGCATACACTAATCTACTGACTATACAATGTTCGGTACCTCCAATTTGTACATATACATACCATGCCACTTCTCTATCTTCTTTGTTCTTTATTATGTCGGCCACCTCATTTATCTCATAATGTTTTATCTTCAACGATCTGCGAGCAGTAACAAACTAATCACTGAACATTAAACATATCCAGTGGTGGATACAAAATCTTAGACTTTTCATTAACAGATTCATTCATGCACACACAAGCAAACACATTATTTTCTTAATACATAACCTTATTCATTCAATATTTTAGTTCACTTCTTTCTTTAATATTCGGTATTACTAATCCTTTACTTAACAGTTGCTTAACCTTATTTTTACTTTGTATTTTTAGTTTGTCATTATATATATTGACCTTTTATCTTACTTTAAATTTCAATCGATTTTCATAATATTGTCAGTGATTATTACTTTTCTCATTAATTCAGTTTGTTATTATATTTGGATCATTTTATATTAATTCCAACATACTCGGTTGTAAATATTTTTACTCTATTTTAGTTACACTGAATACATTACATTCGTTAAGTTAATAGAAACAGTAACTTTTGTTATAGTTGTCATCGTTAACTCCAGTATCATTTGTTTCAATTAAATTCTTTTCTTTAAATTAATTAAACTTTTTATCCTAAATTACATTCATTTTCTTTATATTCCTTTTGGTATTAATCTTTTTTCTGTTCATTAAATAATTTATAGTTTCCATGCATTTCTTCTTCCTTTATCCTACAGTACCTAAGCCATTTACATTTTTTCTGTTAATTTCTTCGTTTACAGTCATACGTCATTTTCGTTATCAATTCCTTCGTTACTTATATCTTTAAACATTAACCTTTATCTATACAGTTACGTTATCTAGTATTTCCTTATTCCGATTTTTACATTTATACTATACTCATTACTGAATTTTCTTTATATCTTATTCTTTTAATAAATGACATATTATTATCAGTTTCATAATTTCAATTATTATCCACCTACACTATTCAATATTATCATTATCCATTATACTTACTTTCTTACTTGTATTTTACTTTACATTTCAATCCCTTAATTAAGGTTTATTTACGATTTAGTCATTGAAATTTCATTAAATTACATTTCGGTTCCGTTTTTACTTCAGTATTCATAGTTATAACCTTACGTACCTAATTAATTTTATTATTCCTTTTAGTTTTCTTCTCTCTCTTTTCTTTCATATTTTCGTTCAAACACTTTGGTACAGTCTATACAATTCGGTTCCTATATTAAATTTGTGCCTATGAGTATTAATAATATTATAATTAAATGTCCGTACCAATATTGTGTATATATTTTCGTTAGTCAGTATTTTTCTAGTTATTTTATATCTCTAGTTCTTTTAAATTTTTCATTGTTATCCAATTTCAGTTCAGACTTTTTATTCAATTAAACGTACGATTTATATTTCTTTTATGCCTTTAGCCTCTTATTATGTCAGTGTTTAATTTTTTTATTTTAATTCATTATTTTGTAGACATCATTTTCGATCGGTTATCTATCAGTCATTTTACTATCACACTACTATCCTTATACCTTTATTTTGCTAATTAACTGTTCCATAATTTATCAAACATTCCAATATTATGTTCATACTTGATGATTGATTTTTCTTTTACTTTATTATTTTTCATTCCTTTATGAATAATTCAATTCAATTTCTTAACTTGGTTTGCCTCTAGTATCAATCCAATAAGAGTTTTTGAAACGGATACACGGAATCAATATATTTAGAGTGATTCGAAAAAAATATCCAAACATTTATATTCCATTCACATTTCACATTTCATTTATTCAGTAGACTGTCATTAGCTTGCTAAAGTGAGTCGTCATGATCCGTACCGCGACTATACATTTAATATCACTATGGCCAACCAACTATATCATGTACTAAATTTAGCTACCAGATTATTACTTAGGGCAATTCAATTGTTCACTTTTCCGATCATTTTTTATTTTAATTCATTTACTGATACATTCAAACCCAATCATACCATTAATTCATACAAATTTAACATATATTAAATTTTCACTAAATACATAGTACAATATTATCATTCCAATCATTCAATACTAATTTAAACTTTCAAATAGTTTCTATATGTTTGATCAATTATCCATTCATTCTATAACACTTATTTCCTTTTAGTTTTATTTATATCCAATACACTTAAAATTTTATTTATCAATCATTATCATTATTGTTATTAATTTATAGTTTATCATCATTATTATTATTCTAAATATTAATCTTACTACTATTTAGTCATTTACTCTTCAACTCCTAACAATTACTTTAATAATTTACATAAATATTTTTAATTATAATTTTAATCCTTAGGTTAGACACTTTAGTATCTTTTAACACTTTAGTCCCTAAACTTTTATTTATTTATAATTTCATCATTCACTTCTATATTACTTATATAAAATCAATATTTAACTACTTTTTTATACTTATTATATTATTTACTTTCAAATTACTTTTTACTCCTCTAAGCCGGGTCAAATTACCATTTAGTCCTCTTTTTGTTCAATAAATTACTAAAATTTCATTTTGTTCATTTTATTTATAATTTTACCACTACTTATACATTTTAACTATAAATTCAATATTTATTTTATAAAATTTCTGTTTGGTTTCTAAACTTCATTTCATGCTTAAATTTTATTTTATACTAATTTAAATATCCGTTTTACTCAATAACCTTAACTTTGCTTAAAATTACCATTCTATCCTTTTGCTTTCATATTTTGTAAAACTACCATTTTACCCTTTTACTTTCAAATTTTTCATTTAAGTCCCCCTTTTTTTTCCTCATCACTTGGCAAAATTATTAATTGGCTCCTAAATTTTTATTTTCTTCCATTTAGATCATTTTTCACTCTAATTATATAATTTTTCATTCTTTTCATTATTTCAACTTTATATTATGAAAATTAATGTTCATATGCCTTTAGTATTCACTAACATTCAACACAAATCTTGGTATTTTTATTTTTTTTATTTTTTATTCTAATTATGCTAACTTTTGTTTACATTTCAAATTTTGCCATTATTTCACTATAAATACTATTCAATCATGGTATAATTTTACATTAAATTTATTTGCATCTCTCATTTCTTCAATTCAACTTCATACTATATTAATTGTTGTTAATATACACTAACATTCAAAACACACTTTAATTACTCTTAAATACTCATTCGACTACTATACATATTTTTCATACACCATTTATGTTATGCCATTAATCACTCGTATTACTAATTTATATGTCCAATTTCATTTATTCATGGTTATATAGCATTAATTATGTAGAATTCTCAAAAAATCTAATATTTAATTAGGCCATAAAGTGTTCTTCACCTCAATTTTATTTTCTTCCATTATCAATTACTCAAATCATCTTTTTTAATATAATTAATCATATTTATGACATTTATTTCATTTATATATACATAAATCTTACACACATATAACATACATAAATATAATTTATACTAAATCAATGAAAATCAAGGAATTTATGTATCCACATACCTTAATTCTTGTTCTTCACACCTTATTCCTCAATTTCTCCATCTTTCTCTTTGAAAACTTTTCCTTGTTTCTTAAATCCTACCATGGCCGAATTGATCAAGGTAAAAAATCATCTTTTTCTTGCTTTCTTAATTCAATAAAACCTCATAAACATCATCTACACATCCTAATTTATCTATTAGAATCCTTGAACTAAATTAAAAATCTCAATTTTACATATCTTAATTTTGAGACATAAATTCTTTTCTTGATTTCTCTCACTTTTTCCACCTTAATTGTTCTTTTGGGACCATCATTAATGAAACGAGAGGCTAAAAATTTTGTAAGAAGGTTTAATTTGATGGGATTAAGGAAGAACATTGAAGAAAATTCCATGAAAATGGAAGAAACGCCATTCGACCATGAAGAAGGGAGAAGAGAACATGAGAATTGTGGCCAAAATTTTAGAGAATTGCAGATTTTTGAGGTATTTATAGAAGCTAATTTGGGTTGTGCCTGGTCCAACCGAGATGGTTAGGCCTAATTCAAGTCCAAATTGATTTTTAAGCTTACTTATATACTCTAAATTATTTCTCTCTCCTACCAAGCTTAAAGTCACTCAAAATTAGTTTCATAATTCTTAAAATAATAAATTAAGCCTTTATAAAAAATTTTGGTTCAATCAGAATTCGTTTCTGATCCGATTCACTCAAATCGGTCCGATTAGCTAATTTTCAGTATTACTGTAAAATTAATTTTTTACTATCAAATAATTTTAAATACCAATTAAAGTTCAACTGAAAATTCTTATAATTTTTGAAGATCATTCTTTTTTTTTAAAGTTTCGATCAAATTCATGGTCAACCGATTACTATTTAAACCAAAATAAATATTTTTCTTACTTTCTGTGTTCAAATCTCTAAAAAAATACTTTCAAAATTCTCAAAATATATTCATTAGATTTCATGAATATTTTCAGATCAATTGGAGACTATTTTTCGGTCTAATCTATTTTTACCAGTCCGATAGCCCATTTTTTCGTGTCGTTGAAAATTTTTTTTATTACCATATGATTCTACTCATTTAATGTAGATTTGAAAATCCTGGTGATTTTTAGAGATCATTTATTATTTTTAAAGTTTCGATTAAATTTTAATCAATCTGGACACTATTTAAATTAAAACTGCAACTTTTTCCTTATTTTTTATTTTTGATGATCCATTTGATTTCATATTCGGTCCAAATTAAATTTTTGGACTCCGACTAATATTTTCTTTTCAATGGTCTAATAAAATATTTTTCGATTTTGGAAGATACTATTCACACCGATATTACTATTTACCATCGAAAAATATTATTTACGACTAATCCGGTATTTGAGCCATTACAACTTCAGATTATAGATACCGGAAACACAAGTATTTATCTGTTTATTTTGCAAATCTTCAGCCACGCTTCTTTTAAGATTTCTTTTATTTTCTAAAAAACCTTATTGGGTTATGGTAACAAGTGAATACTTTATACGCACTTTGATTTTTTGAAGGATGGTAACAAATCATTTCTTGAAAATCTTGCTTCCATTTTGGAGATGGAACTACCAAAGCCCCCTAAATGTGCAAAAGAATGAAGAGGAAGGGGATTGTGGAATCTGTTATGCTCAATGTCTTCCAATTGGTAATGTTAATGTTAATCCAGATGAAGAACTTGGACCTATGAGTGGGACTAGAACTGTTTATATATGTGATAATATCAAGTGCAACATTCCGTGGTGTTCGTCTTGGGGACTGGCCGTGTTCTATCACAACAACAAAGGCAGCATGTTCACTTTCTAGAGCATGTCCTTTATTTGGTTCCGAGTCTCCGACATGTTTATGGCTTTTTCTCATTTTCTTCTTCCCAACTTATTATTATTTTGTCAAAGAGATAATTTTAGTCATCGCTATTTCGAATGTGTGAATAATTTCTTGCCGACACCTTGCCCTCATTGTCAGTCTCAGTCAATAAAGATTTTCACTTTTTTGGGTAATTTCTATTATTAATATTATTATTATTATTATTATTTTATAAATTTTAAATCTCAAAGGATTACTCAAAATAACCTTGATAACACTTGTTTACCAGCTTTCATCCTTTGGGAACTCTCCTCAATGAACTTTCTATGCTCAAAATCAGCTTTTATGCAATGTCTTGTTTAGGAATTGCCCCTGCTGTTCCGAGCCAATCACACTTAAAATGAACGATGCAAGGAATTGTTGTGCAGCGTCTCCTAATGATGCAATTTCTATGGCAAATTAGAGCATTAATATTAAGGAGGAAAGAATTTAACTTTACGCCTAGCTCCCACATTTATCACTCCTATCTTTGCGCTGCTCTTCACCAACCATGGCCTGGAATTGCAGCTTTCAATTCATTATTTCGTTGTAGCAGCCTTATCCGTTGGGGCTGTTTGCGAAATTACACCTTTATGCAATTGATTGAAACCTGCCAAGACCTTTAAGCTTATCGCTGATTTGTTAATTTGGTGTTTATTGAGTGACATTGACAGGTAGACCATTTTGGTTGAACTATTATGAAGTGAATCCAACCGCGTTTTTTCCCTCCTTTTTATTGGGTTGGAAAATCAATCTCAACCATTCTGTAATTTTTGGTATATTGGACGGTCCTCTATTTGGACAGCTCCAACACAGTTGCAGACTTGAGCCAAAAAGACTTTTAGCAGTGTACTAACTTAAATTTAAGATGTTTTACAGTTTTAGCAGTGTACTAACTTAGATTTATGATGAAAGTTTGACTTAGTTTTTTCTTGACATAAATAATCATTCATCATGATATTAAAATAAAATCCATAAACATAAAAGAGTATCATAACAAGAACTGGAAAAATATTGAAATCCTTTAATTTCTTGGATGTATGATTGTATCCTCGTATACATTCTTGATATTAGGATTGAGCTATCAATAACTAAGGAGGAATGATATATTGGGGGCAAGAGTCATATGATTGCAATAAACATTCTTTCTCATGAGTGAATATTTTGGACCCTATGTACAAGTTTCTCATGTTGAGATTAAATTTAGGCCTCATGCTTCGGGACCCCATTCGATGCATATACCAAGCGTAGCACTAACTATTCCAATCCTGCTTTTCAAGGACCAAATGTCCCCATGATTTTTTTTTTTAAGAATAAAAAGTGTGTTTGGTTGTTTAATTATTATGATTCTTTTACGAAATGTACATAATTTATTGTGTTTATTGAACCAACTTTTATAATGTCTTATTGAATTTTTTTTGCTAGTCTTAGTCCATATATATATATATATATATATATATAATCCAGAAAGACATCAAGTGAATTTATGATATAAAAAAATTATTGTCGTTACAAAACGAAATTACAAGATATTTATTTGTCCAACATGAAATAAAACAAAGTCTTCGAAATGTTATATCCCAAAATCATACAAAAAAAAAAAGTGATTTTCTGGCAAGTGTACAATGTAACTTTATCAACTACTGATTGCTGAATTAAAATTGAGAATTCTGCAAACTTTGAAAAAGTTGTGAATTATGATGAACTTTTTAAAAATAGTTGCAGGTCCATTTACTTAGATGTTAAAAAGGGAATGGATAAATATTTACATTGATGATGTTTCTATATATATATCAACTTTATAATGTTTTTATTTTACTATTGCGACATCAATTTATAAGTTCTCAAGAATCATATATAATAATAATTTCACCAAATTTTACTATTGCGACATCAATTTATAAGTTCTCAAGAATCATATATAATAATAATTTCACCAAACTTAGGGGACCAACTAGAAAACCAATTAAATGGTAAGAATTGAAATAGGAATCCATGATTTTCCTTATTAGGGACCCCTCAGCGGTCCAAACATTTTCACTGGTTCGAATTCAAAATTTACAAGTACAAAGATTTTCTTCTGCTTCACATTTGAAAATTGGTACATATATAGATAAAACCTTTTATTTTATAATGATGCACAAACTTTTTATTAATTTTGGCACATAAGATCACCATATACAAATTGACACGTACACTCACAATTAAAAGCATTTGACTTTAAAGTTTAAACCCCACTTATGGAGTAAGTACAACTTTTCCCTTAACAAGAGAAATTTATTTTCCCATTGTACCCTCTAAAATGCATGGCTCTTGGAACACTTGATCCCCTACAACAGCAGGATACATAATGTGACATTAATGTATATGATATGAATGTATATATGTACCAACTTGGCTGATGGGTAGTGGTTCTTTATGCCTGAAATCTTAGATTCCAGCTGCGCACTCCGCTGGGGTAACTGGGTATCGAGATTTATCAGTGCAGTAATCGTAAATCATGTGATTCAGACGAACCCAACGGTATCTTCTAGCTTCCATGGCATTAAGGGCTTGATAATTAGCACCTTCCCACCAATTAGTAGGATTAGAGGCACAATTTGCTGGTCCTGGCACTGGGCATCCTTCAATATCAAAATCCTTATAGTATGCATAAAATGGAGCATTGCTCCAATTAATTTTTTCAAGTCCTCCTCTTGTTGCCCAATCATCAGCTTCCCATAATGTTGAATAAACTCCCATTGCTTGAAGTTTAGGATATGGGATCCCTTTTGCTTCATTGTTCTTGTAGACCCTTATTGGCACATCATCTACATAAAATCTGTTACGTACCCCACCAAATTAATTCTAACATCATTAACCTACAACTAACATATTTAATAATAATACATGTGTACATTAACTATAAATGTAATTTCATTATCAATATTTAATTATTTAACTTACACAACATGGTGGTGATTCCAGAGAATAGAGTAGAGGTGAAAGTCAGCCGATGGGTCAAACCATAAATTAACTCTTTGCTCTCTATCTCCCTTTCCATGAGCATAGATATTTGTTTGGACTGTATAAGGTTGCCCTGTCCTATTTCCCAAGAACTCAAAGTCCAGTTCGTCTCTTACATAGTTGGTGTCTGAATTCATCTGTTAATTAATCAATTCATATCAAAATTTAACGCTGAAATAATAGAATTATTGTCTGTTCTTATTATTTTACTTACATAGAAAGCAGTAACAGTTCCGGCAGAATCACCAGGGACAAGCTTGATCCTCATGCTAACTCTACCAAACAAGTACTTCACCTTGGAAGCAAACCCATCTCCTGAAAATGCAACATATATATTTTTATCGGTTTGACTATATAATATAATGTTTAATTAACCAAATAAAATAAACCTGAATTTTGGTCAAGAATGAGTTGGATAGCTCTGCCTCCATCAATTTGCCTAATGTGTGAATCAGACCATGTGACTTTAAAATCCTGAAGGAAAGTTGCTGGCCTACCTGAAACTGAAACACAAAGTGCAAGCATGCAGCAGAAAACCAAACACAGTTTATAAGGATACATAGTTAATTAATTAATAAGAGACTCAAAGAATAGGAAATTATTAAGATTGGGAGTAGTGTGATTTTAAGAGAGGTTAGTGGGTATATATATATAGATATATAGAGAGAGGAAGATGGAGTAGAAGAAAGTAAAAATGGAGGTTGACTGACACAATTGAAATGGAAAGCAACAATAGGGGATTTAGCTTTCAAGTCCAGCTAATGGCAAGCCGTCATTTAGGCCCTACGACGCTCTTAACTATTTTCTGTAACATATTATTTTGCATCTCTTTTATTCTCCACCTCAGCATTTTTCTTCATCTCTCTTTTACTGTGTATTTTCTCGTCTCTTGTTATCTCAAAATCATCAATAATACTCGCAATAATAGTGTTTAACCAGACCCGGGTGTTGAAAATGAGGTCAACCATGGAAAATTTAGTTTATTCGATTCAATTTTTTAATTTTTAATTCATATACTTAGTTTTTTTAAAAATTTAAATCTTATAAAATCAAACCGATCGAACTTAAAAAATAATATCATTTTAAATTTTATACATTATATATGTGTATTGATATAATCTGTTGAACCAAACCAACTAAATATAATTGAATTAATTAGTTTTTCTTAAAAGTTTGATTCAATACTTAACATATTATAAATTTAATTTTTAATTTTATCGGTTCGGTTTTGTTCCAACTTGCCTCAAGAGAGAGAGAACTCAATTGACTTTTCTTACAAATAATATGATTAATTCCACTTACTTAAGACTTACTTTCCCTCCACCTCAAATGAAGTAAGTGAGTATTTCTTAAAAGAATGCTAGAAAATAGAGGTCCACAGAAAATTTATTTATTATACTTTTTTTCATAATTATTACTCTTAATATTGGCACTAAAAAAATAAATAATTAATAGAGTAGCAAATGATTCATAAAAAAGACATTATAATAAAGAATAATGAATAATGAATAACGAATAATTTAGAAAAGTGGTGGTAATTCTAAATTAGTGTGAAAAGACAGAAAGGGAACTTGAATTGGAATGGATTCGAGTATGTACTTGCTTCAATAATGTAGTGGACAACATTAAACTATAAATATAGTTAAGGGAATTACGGGCAAACTCCGTCATCAATGCCAGTTAGCATCAATCAATTTTCAATTTCGCAATAAATTTTCCAAATTTAACTAAATATTTAATTTTATTATATCTCTATTGCAGATTATATGATCACAAAAAAGGAATATAATTCGCAAAAATAGGTTCCAAATCGAGTCCAAAGCTAACTAAAGCATGAACCGGCCATTTATAATTCATCCATGCGAAGTACATCTGTGGACAGCCGAGAGATGGAGACAGACATCGAACGGCTCGATTGACAGCCACTTTCCTCTATGGGACCCATTCATATGTGGACCTCCTAGGTTAATTTTGGACCTATTTCAGGCCCATCATTTCGACTTCTTTTGCCTAACCAATTACATCAAATAATTTATTTATTTTTTCTTGCATACAACAACCAATAATTACAGGCTTACTCAGCAATAGTTTGTATACGTGGCATCTCCATTTCCAATCAAACTTATCCACCAATTGTCACTATTTCTCAGGATAACGGGGATATCTCTATCAATACATGGTGTATTAAGAAGTTTATCAACCAAATTAATGGTGCATTCCCAATCAAATAACGCAAATAAAAGTGATTATTAACCAATCATTTTATCACCAACAACTTAGTTATCCTATCCTTAGAAGTGGAATAAAACTTTTCTTGTGAATTTTTTGTGTCAAAAAAAAAAAAAAAGAAGTGGAATAAAAAATAGAGCAAAAGTTCAAATTCAATAAATTTCAGTATATTTAGATCAAATTAATATTTATGCTAGATTGTTCTTTTTGTATAGAGGCATATTTCTTTCTGAAATCATAACGTTTAACAAATTTAACTTATACTTATATAATAAGTCTAGTTAGTAAATCATACGTAAAATATATATATATATATATATATATATATATACACACACACACACACTTGATTTAATAATTTATTTGAACATTTAAAGTTTAACAATAATTTATTGAGTATATATGTTTTGTCAAGCAAAATGAAACATAAATTCATACTTATTCCGAAAAATTAAAAAGTGTGACACTCAATTATTTTAATACGGCATCACACAATAGGGACATTTTTTTTATTAATGTATTTTAAAAAATTAATTATCATTTTGGAGTGTGTCAGAAATAATTTACGAGTTTGGGATGTTAAACTGAAACCGTTGCTAGATTGATCGGTTTTTATTTTGGTTATTTATATACTTTGGTTCGGTTCGATTTGATAAATCCATCAAATTTTGATTTCGGTTATTTCGGTTCAGTTCGGTTAACCAAACCTACTGTTGCACAGGGCTTGTCCCACATGAGTGCATTTTCAAGTATTACAAACGACACAATACTATTTTATTGTGACTAAAATTAACCAAATATATAATTCAATGTCAATATTGAATATTATTGAGTTCTGAAAATTACTTGAAAGGACATTTGTGTAATTAAAAAGTTTAAAGCATCCCAAGCATTTGTGTGTTTGTCCATATTAATTTGGTAATTAAGTCTCTGCCTTACGACTTCAGATATTAATTTTTGATATGGAGAAAAATAGAGTGGAGATTCAGATACGAGATGCTGTATTTTTTTAGTTGTGGAGAAGCAAAACGGACGTATTGATTTAATGGATCGTCTTTTCTAAGTTTCGTGACCGAAACGTAGCTAAAGTCTTTTTTCAAATTTTGAAATATCTAATTTAAAAGGATAAAAAAAAAACTCAGTAGTTTCATTGCCCCGTCCATAAGGGAATAATTGTAGTATTTTTTTTATTAATTTTCAATACTTTCAATTAGCAAATGTGGCCTAAATTGATTAAAATAAGAATAATAATTAGACAGCTGTATACTGGTGTAGAAGCACTATTAAAAAGGAGCAATAACACTCTAAAATAGTCCTTTTCAGTTGCATCCATTCATGCACAATTTTGGACTCGTAGCATTAATCTGATTGACCTAATTATCTGCCTATTCCCATTTCATTATTAGTTCAATAATTTAGATCAATTTAATTTTTGTCTCAAAGGTTGTAGTGGTTGCCTTATACATACAAAGAACTTTTGGAAAATGCATAAGTAGATTGGATCATAATCAAATTAAAAAGATCATGAATAGATTCAAATACATTAAGTTTGGGTTAGTTTTACGAATTGGATTAAAATTTACGAATTGAAGCCGCGAAATAATACATTTTCCTTTTGTCTTTTTATTATATTCTGAGTTTCTATTGGATGCATGGGTTCTTTCCTTCATGCATTGTAGATTCATCGATTTGATGGGTTGGCTAAGGACACTTGTTAATTGGATATTATAAGGCTAGAAATTAATTGAACTATTAACCAAATGAAAAAGTGATTAAAAAATATCAAATAGCGATAAGTTTAATAATACTAATTTATTATTCATTTTCAGCATGCTACTTGATATTAATTTATGATCAATTTAACCTAAATTATGAAACTACACAGAAAGTTAAGGAAAAAAAAAAGAAATTTACCGTCACCATAAAATTTTCAATTAAGATACTTGTAAATTAACTTAAGAAATCCTATTAAGTGTAAGTTCGGTAATTATAAGTGATATTAACCATAAGCATCGATAACCAATATGGCTCAGCTCAATTAGTGCCCTGTAATATACAAGACCTTTTAGTTGGAGCCTTATTTTTTTTTGGACCACAATTGTTGTGCAAATCATCATTCGGCATTCATATTATAGATATGTAATCGAATTTGAAATAAATTTAAAAGCTAACTTGTAAAGTAAAATAGTTAAAGCATTATAAAAAATAATTCATATTTAAAGATAAATCGATGTGAGATATTTAATTAAAACAGTCTTACCTGCAGACGCAGATGCCTATACATGAATTCTTTTGTTGATTTGTGTGCTTGTTATCATAACAGTCGGTATATGTATTTAGGTAATTTCCTTTCATCTTTGAAGGCATGCCTTATGTGATTAGGGTTTCCAATCCAGGTTATATGAATGTAATTAATTTCATAATTAAGTTCTAACTAACTTATTAAACTCATTATCAAGGCTTCTCAGTTGCCACTATAAGCTTATCAAAAAGGGTCCAGACAGAGAAAGATTGGGAGATTGAAAGGTATATTAGATATATACAATTAATACGTGTATAGATAAAAATGACATTTTTGTTATGGTGTCAACATCATTAAGGGCTATTTGATCTGAATAGTGTGAAATACATGGACCGATGTAGACCTAATACAGTTCATGTATTTAAATGGCTATGGTTCATATACTTATTGCGTTTATCTCATTCATGAAATTCGGACTTTATTTCTCTTCTATCTTTCGTACCAAACCATAACACTATAGACCCACCTAAATTCATATTATTAATCTTGTGGAGATAGGGAGCTAAATCAAATTATATTTATACTAAGTAGTTTATTTCTAGGAAGAAAATAAAATAAATGGCAAGGAACAAAATTTTCCAGTTTTAATAGGTTGATTTTTTTTCCTCATTCCAGTAAGGTTGTTGGTATTTTGATAAAATACTACAAATTAAAATTTCATGACAGAAGGTTAACGAGGAGTTTAACGTATAAAACTATATGCCATTATTATGATGTGCATATGATAACCACCTCCCTTATTAACTCATTTTTATTATATTGATGGGATTAATCAACAGCTAGCTCTATTATTTGTGTTGGATGTTTTGTACAGTAATCGGAAAATATGTGTGTTGTCTACATAATAATGCGGACGTTTATTTATTAATTTAGATAATAACCTAATTAATTAATTTCTCGAGTTCCAAACTCTGTACATGCTGAGAGTAGAAAGTTGTGGGCATTACAGTACATGCTGAGAGTTGAAAGTTGTGGGCATTACAGTATCTCCTTCTATATCCTTATTCCTTGACCAAACATTTGGTTCAAATTTTCAGTACAATATATCTTTAAATATTTTGGGAGAAGTGATTTGCCTGCTTCCTTCGTAAATTTGCCTAATGCAAAATCGAACTAGTTAAGTCAATGATTTTCGAATACAATACACATATATACATGAATTCATATATATACATGAATTCATAATTTTGTTAGTTCAATTTAAAATAAATTTTGCTAAATTATTTTTTTTAACTATTCGATATTCAAAGTCCGCTATCGAATTATATAATATAAATTTACTAGACGTACCAAGGCAAAGTGTTTTTTTTTTCAAATATTTAAAAATACAATATGCACTTGAGATATATCGATTTAGGAGAGAAGAATTCATGTTATTGTATTTTATATTGAAAATATTTTTCTCTACTAATTAAATGCTTGCTTATTTATATATATAAAATATATTTTCTTAGTTGGATAAAGCAACACAATCGATATAATTGGGTTAAATAGCCAATGAGAGCTCGATCGGGAAGCCGAAAGGTGAAATGGAGAAATTAGGAGAAATTGACTAATTATGTCAACGTCTAACCAAAGGGCAAATGCATAAATCTTTAATATGAAAATTCAGTCACAAGAATATGGAATCGGTCCTTCTTTTCTTTTATTTTCTTTTCTTTTCTCTCTTTCCTTTTATTATTACTAGAACAACGATATAATTTTAAAATTCACTTATACGAGTAATTTAAATTTATCTACATGTCTACATATATAAAAATAGAATAGAATTAGAACAGAATTATTAAAAGGAGAAAAGGTTACCTCCCATTTGTTTTTAAATTTCATTTCTTTGTCTTGTTCATTTACTCATTTAATGATTCATAGCATATTTTTGGATCCTAATAAACCACAATTTAACCTTGAAAATCATACACACAAGTGAAATTAGGTATTTATCAAATGGAATGATGTAATTTACTCTATCAATCACAACTCTCAATCCATATGATATATGGTATCATCATAAGCTTGTAATTTTCCAAAAAAACGAGTTCCCCAATGATCCGTTTTAAGATTCAAAAATTGCACATTAGATACACAAAACTTGCAGTGTTTTATCATCTTTGTCGGTCAATGTCTTATATTCCTTTGCATGTCAGAGTTACTTATTCCATGACATAAAAATGAGTGAAATATAGGAAATATTAGGCATGGATGGGTGGGCAACGGATGGAAAAGAGACAATGAAGGAAAGACTTTCACATTTGTCTTTGCCGTCACTTGGTTACCTACGGTCCCAACATGAGATTGAAAATCATAAAAAGTAATCATCAACTTGCTAAGGTTGATTTTTTTTTATATATAATTTATAAAATATAACTTATCCATTAATGTTCAAAGATTGAATTGAAACCAATACCTTTTATGAATCTCCCATTATAAATTTTCCATATTTACTGCTGTAGTTTTCTATATATATAGAAGTGAATATAAGACTTTTCAATACAATAAAATCAAATTTATCATTAAAATGTCTCTAAAAAGATGCTATAAAGTCAATTACAGATGAATTTTAATTTAACTCCAATTCTTAATAAGTTTGTTTTGATAAGCCTAATAGGATTAATTAATTTAACTCAAGCACCATAATTTTGATTATAAAAAAGCATTTTCATCAATCAAATCAAATGGTGGACGTCAGAGGGATGTCTATGAGGCAATCAATTGTTGGGCCAGAGCCCATGCTTTGTGGCCTTGATAACCTGTTGAATATGGATAAGGCTGACATGGTACAGAAATCTAACATTGGGTAATGAAAATGAAATAATCCCAAGTTTTGTAGGCCACAACACAAATATGGTCAATCAATACAATACCCAACAATCCACTCACCAATATTCACAAAGCAGCACAAGTTCCAAATGTTTGTAATAAAGGGTAAAAAAGAGAAAAAGGAAAAGAAATTGAAGGTACGTAAAATATATATTATCAGAGAGTGATATGGGCATATCACGTGTGATTACAGTGACATGATTGAAGAGAGATTACTAGTATTTATTTACTGCTTTCTCTTCTCGTCTTCAGTGTGATTTAATGGCGTGATAGGCCAAAACAAAGCCTCATTTTCATTAATTTCAAAGAATGAAAGCGATAACCCTAAAATATTTACAGCTGTAATATAATGTCAGTTTCTGGTTATTTGTCTTTCATATCTGTTTCAATGAGAATTTTGGTGTTTGTTTTTGCTGTTTTGGGTTCTTCATGTCTTTTATCTTGCTCTTTCTACATGCTCTTAGCTAACAAACACTAACATTACTACTATTTTATTCTCTTTCTTCTGTTATATCTTCTTTCTCTGGTTTTTAATTTCTGGCTCAATAGTTTCTTCTTTTCTTTTGTTTTTTAAATATCTCTCTGCACTTCTCTTTTGTCCTTCGTTGTTCTATCACCTCAAACAACCACATTATATAAACTAAGAAATTATTATGTGTCACTCAATTGCTGATTGAATCTATCTTCTTCTTGTTTTATTCTTATATATAATAATAATTCTACTTTTTTATTCATTCTCTAAAACTTTCACCTCTTCTTCCTCCACCATTTTTTCTCTTCTACTTTGAAACATGGGTTGCAGTTATGGTCTAACATTGTGTCACAAACTCAGCATGTCCTTCATCTTTTTCATGATTTTAAGCTCAACCCAAGTGAGATTCAAGGCTCAAGGTAAATGGGTTCCCTCTGAATTTCTTATTTCAATGCCCAAAAGTTAGATTTTCTGGTGTTCTGAAGTGAAAGTTTCTTGCTTTTCTGTGTTTGCTGTAGGGAGAGCTATTCCTAAATCTGCTAGCTTTTCTCAGGTGAGAATTGGGTACTCTCTAACTAGCATTTTAATTGCCTAATTAATAATCTATTTCGTACTCAAATAAATAAATTAATCATACTTTTTTTTTCTGTTGTTAATTTTGGTTAGACAGTAAACGAAGAAGAAAAGATGTTAATGAGATCTCAGATAGGTTCAAGGCCACCAAGATGTGAAAGAAGGTGCAGTTCATGTGGGCACTGTGAGGCTATTCAGGTCCCTACAAATCCCCAAATTAATCATTCCAACAAAAATTATTCATCAAACATTGCTTATGCAAGAGGAGATGATGCTTCCAATTACAAGCCAATGAGTTGGAAATGCAAATGCGGGAATTTAATCTTTAATCCTTGATTTTGTTTCCTTAATTAGTTGTTAATGATTGTACATTTTTCTTTTTTTCTTTTTTGATTGTATATCAGCCAAATATTTTAATTTTTATTAATTATTGTTGTTATCTTTTACTTTTATCACTAATTATTGCTGGTTATGTTCTTTTCTCCTTTGTTCCCTGACATCCCTTTTGGCTTTCAATATATATATTTATTTCAATTTCCTGACATATTTGGTATACGTATTGGAATCAAATCATAGTGCAATCATATTGAAATGTCAATATCATTATGCTACAAATAGATTAATCGACCTTTTTACCACTGCACACTCCCAACAGACAAAAGGAACATAAAATTAATTTAAACAAATCAAGAAGTTGATTGCATACCCTCTATTATTATTTTTTACATTATTATCTGACTTTCAAGAAAAAAATAATTACTAGTTTTTAACTGATGGTAATTAATAAAGATTTTAATCACTAAAAATGGTTCTATTCGTGATATTTCTTGACTAGTAAGTAATAAGAGATAAAAATAGTTTCTCAAGCTTCCTAGAAAGAGTGTTATAAATAGCAGTAGTTTTATCAGCTATGACTGTAATAAACATGGATACTGGGATTTTATCTACTTATGTATGTATAGAGAGAGAGATTTTGCGAAGTCTTTTGAATAAATGATCATAAGCTTGATCTCTAACCAGGTCTGTCAGGTGGTTAAATTCAGAAATATGCAGTAGTACAACGTGAGTGTGGAGAAAAGATCCTACCGTTTATTTGTTGATTTTAAAGCAGTAAACAGAAGTTGCAGAAAATTGAGATCAATTTTGCACTATGAATTTTAGTTATTACCACAAAGGTAAAAATTAATGCAACTCTCTTGTAGACATGACTTAACAGAAACTCTCAATCACCAACAGTGAAACTATACTTCTTATGAATGACTAGTAATATTTTTTTTTTCTTTTTAATTTTTTTGTTCACATAGTTCCTAAAAGGTGGTATTTTATTTCAGTTAAACCCTTTCAGTGATAAAATATTGACCTGAATTTGACACTCGAGGCAAGCTCTACATTGGAAGAGATTAAATGGAACAGAGTGTAACTTTTGAGGGAGCTATATGAAAAGTGAAAACAAAAAGATAGAAAATGTATTAAAGCTTGATGTTAGAATCATGAACAATCATTTGCTTAACCCAGTTAAAATATTTGAAATTGTATAAAATATTTCTGACGACTTTACCTGAACCTGAGCTAAAGAACCTGAAAGAAGGTAAGGTACCCCATATCATCTGCCCAATTAATTCTCATCACGTTCATCAGATTATAAATTAATTATTATTCTCCATTGGAAAAGAATAGAAAAGCTAGACTCAGATGGGACAGTCACGTGTCAACATTTCTTCATACCCAAAAAACAAAAAAATAAAAGAAGGAAGAATGTTAATGCAGAGAGAGAGATAGAGACAAAGTAGAAAAAAGCTGATGGATTTTCCACCAAGTGCAAAACGGATTCTGATTCTGAGTTTGAGGATGTTTTTTGAAAAATTTGTGCCTTTTTGTAAATGCATGATAATGTATTAGTGTTGTTGTGATGATAATTTTGAATTTGGATGGGATTAATTAAAATTTGACATCTTGGAGAGATTCATGTAATAGTTAGTATACAGTATGCTATGATGTGGTCCCAACTCTTACCTAACAGAAACAGTCTCGTAGGAACGTACTTGACCACCCACGGGTTTTTGTGTTGTCTTGTTCAGCCAACGAAAAACCCTTCTGAGTTATGATTTCTCACGTCCTTTTTTTTATTTTTTATGGGCATAAAGCGTTTCTTTCTTTTTTCATTATTTTTTAGCTTTTACATACATAAAACCTCTCGATCGGTTTTTGAATCCTTGCCTAAACATAACCAAAAGGGAACAAAAAAAAAAAGGTTTGAGAATCTAACTAATAAAACTATAATACATTCTTTTGCGTTTGTTGAAGATGTTTGTTTAAAGAAGTTTGGCATAGAAAATGCAACTGAGTTTCCCACAAAACTAGTAATAGAAAGTCTCGCAACGGCACAAGACATGAGAATCTATCTATATTGATATATTCTACCCAGGCTTTGAGGACTTGATGAAGATTAATACTCTGTTCTCCGTGCCACACGAATCCGTATGAGCCAAGGATAATAACTAAAATAATGCTGCGATGTTTGTAACATTTTTGAACATTGTCTGCAATCAAGGGCCCCTACCATTAATTACGATGCTAAATGAAGTTTCAGGGTATTCCTACACCAGAACATGGCCTGCTTTCAAGCGTTTCACATAAACCTATGACCCCCCCCCCCCTTTTCCATCGTCATGTACAAAACCAAAACTACCAATTGCAGGATGGATTTCATCACAGTATTTCAATATTGTTCTGTAATCATGAAAAGAAGTAAACAAGTAGCGAAAATTATATCCACATATGCTTTGAATTGGCACGCCTCATACATCAACTACCAACTCAGACATGGAAGCACAAATCGCACTCGCATACTTTCACAGCGCAACAACACAATAATTGGCATAATGCAAATGAAATTAAGAAACATAGTATTTAATAAACCAAGTAATTCTATAATAACAGTACTGCACTTATGCCTCCTTGTTTTCCCCCGCAAACATCTATATCCACAGCCCCAGGGAAGCAAATAAAACAAGTAGTCCACCCCAAAGAAATGGGGTAGAGAACCAGCAAATACGGTACAGGGGCACAATCCAGTACTCAGAAGTTCCTGGATTCTAATTACAGGCAAAATGAATGTTGTTTGTCCATCAGCATCCAGTGCCTACAACTTGTACAAAAAGGAAATTTTACCTATCAATAGATGGCCAAGAGGGTGGGTCATTGAACATAGAGGCATTTCCGGGTAGCTAAAAGCAATTAGATCATTATATAGGAAGAAACTATCCCAACCGTTTTTTACTAAAGCATATTTAACAGTAACATACATATCCCATGGGAAGAAACTTTCCCTAGTCTAGGAAGAAACTTACCAATAGCATAGAACAACTGTTTGAAACATTTATACATAATACACTCACAATTCTGCAATTCAAATTTTGAAGTTTCAATAACTAGAATACATCCAGAATTTCTTCATTCAACAAAGGACTGCCTTCTTCTTATCTTAGAATGAGAAATATCAGAAGTTTTGTTGTAGCCATTACTCATTCTCTTTATAAGCAAAACTATACTTGTAAAAACGGATTTCCATATAGGACCCATTCCCCATCTTGCACTTGTTACACGGGGGAAAATCCTCTAATAGAGATAAGGGCACATTTACAATTTAATCCTCTTTCATCAGTAGCTTATAACACGGTTCGTGAGGTTTCAAGCGTGAAGACTTCCATTTTTCCAATAAATGCATATTAAAGTCTGCCAAGTTGCAGTGCCAGGTAGACTAAAAGTGCATGTCCCACTTTTGAAATTGCCGTGATATGGCTGCTCATAGCACATTAACAAAACAGAAGGTGCAACAATTATAGAGAAATATTTGTGATGATAGGATAATTTGGCTGTGTGCGTACAATAATTGTGTGCAAACATTTTAAAGCAATAATCGAAATAAATTAAGTTCATGAATATCCCCCCACTAAACCCAAAAATAGTGATAACATAGTAAGCTATGTAGATTATTTACTTCAACTTCTCATTTTATCCCTAAATAATAGGTTGAATACACTTAACCGATGGGTTCACCACTCACCCATGACAACAAGCATGAGCACAAAGAACAAAATACAAAATTCACTTCTCAACCTCAAAAAATTGTCCAATTAATAAACGGCTGTGTCATCACAGGCACAAAATTAATAACAATGGGCACTCAAACAAAGATATTTGAGAAAATACCTTTTCCTTCAATTCTATGCAAGCCCAACTCATCCTTCAATGCTTTCTTTTTCTGTTTGACTATGGGGTTTCCCCTCATATAAAGCTTAGAATTGCTCACGTAATTGGATGTGCAACAATAAATAGTTAGTCAATGTAAGCTTTCCTTCATCAATCCTACATCAGAAAAATGAATGGGACCTAACCCTCAAGAAAGAACATAATGTCTACCTTTATGAAGAAATTCAAGTTCGTAACTGACATTTTCCCTATATGTTCCAATACATCCATTCTAAAAAACCCTCACAGTGAAAAGTGCTTCAAAATGTATCATCAATTAAAAGTAAGCACTCAAGATCTCCACCAAGATACCTATTCAAGGGGTTTTCTATAATAATATGCATGAGACACAAATAAAGAAGAAAAAAGATGTCTGCTTCAATCAATTTCAAGTGAATTTTACCAAGAAATAGAAGAACATATAGCAAATCAGTAAATGTTCAGTGCATTAAACAATCGAAAGAATTGACTTTATTCAAAGTAGAAACAACCAAAAAGTTCCACACAATCTAAGAAAACATAACTTAGACATTCCTCATATAAATTTTGCAGAATAAGTCATTCATTAATCACACAAGGGGCAATTCAGTTTTCTTCACTAACTCAGGATTAATGCCCTCTGAAATATGCTAGCAACAAGCACCAAAATTCTACCCAAGTAAAAGACAATGCACATGTAAACCATTCAGTAGGGACATAACACAATAAATATAGCAATTATTTCAGAAAAGCCTCCATAAAAGAAATTTGGTATTACAGAAATAACAAAAATAACTATTACATCTGCAATAGAAGCATGGTTTATCACTCATGTTGCCAACCTTAGTATAGTTTGATAACACATATAATACCAAAATTCTACCCTAGATAAACTAGGAACCTGCTCAAGGGGATGCACAAGGATAGTAGAGAGAAAGAACCAGAATCGGCAAAACGTGCAAAGCCATACGCTCAGGCATGCTTACTAAGCTATACTCATCTGAGATGAAGTCCACATCTCGAACGTCTTGCAGACTCCACATTAAATCAGTAGCATCCTCTGCTTTTCTTTCAGTGCTGCGCCCATTGAATCTGCTTAATATCAATCCCTTCCTTCACCATCTCATAAAGTGGGCTCATTTCCCTCAACTTTTCAACCTGCTGCACTGTAAGCTCAATGGCCTTATCAATCTCTGCCTCTGTAGTAAACCTCCCAATCCCAAACCTAATAGAAGTATGTGCCATGTCCTCATCCACCCCCAATGCTCTCAAAACATAAGAAGGCTCCAAACTAGCACTAGTGCAGGCACTTCCACTTGAAACTGCTACATCCTTCAAACCCATCAACAAACTCTCTCCTTCTACATACGCAAAGGAAACATTCAAATTCCCTGCATATCGCCTCTCCGTACTTCCATTCACCACTACTCCATCAAGTTTAGCTTTAATTCCATTCAACAACCTCTCTTGCAAAGTCTTAATTCTCTTATCATCATACTCCATCTCCTTCTTGGCCAGCTCACAAGCAGCACCCATTCCCACAACTAAAGGAGTAGGCACAGTTCCACTCCGAATTCCCCTCTCTTGTCCACCACCATTCATTTGGGGCTCCACTCGGATTCTGGGTCGCCTGCGCATGTACAAAGCTCCGACTCCTTTTGGACCATAGATTTTGTGTCCGCTCAATGACATTAGGCTAACATTCCATTTTTCCACATTAACCGGAATCTTCCCAAAAGCTTGCGCTGCATCAGTGTGAAACGGCACATTAAATTCCCTGCAGATTTTCCCAATTTCCTCCATCGGCTGAATCACACCAATCTCGTTATTAACCGCCATAACAGACACAAGCCCAGTATCGGGCCTAATAGCAGACCTTAATTTCTCCAAATCGACAATCCCATCATTCCCCACAGGGAGGTAAGTGATCTCAAAACCTTCCTGCTGAAGATGACGACAAGAGTCCAAAACGCACTTGTGCTCGGTTTGAGTAGTGACGACATGCCGTTTCTTCTCTTTATAAAATTTCATAACTCCTTTGATCGAAATGTTATTCGACTCAGTAGCCCCCGAAGTAAAAATTATTTCTTTAGGAGAGGCGCCGATTAAATCCGCCACGTGAGCACGGGCAGTCTCCACGGCGGAATCCGATTCCCAACCATAGAGGTGAGTACGCGAGTGTGGGTTTCCGTAACGCGCGAGATAATAAGGAAGCATAGCATCCAAAACCCTAGGATCCACTGGAGAGGTTGCTTGCATATCCAAGTATAAAGGCCGAGCGGCGATTTTCACGCCTTTTACTGTCATGACTCCGTTATCATCATTCAGTTCCGGCACGGCGGCTGCCGCTGCTGCGGCGGTGGATAGCTGGCGGGGAGCCGATAAACCAGGAGTCTTCGCAATTGTTCGGCGAAAGCCGGTAGCCAGAAGCTTGGAGGCCATATCTCTGGAATAAATTTATTCGACGATTTTCGAAGATAAACAATTTATTCTTTTGTTTTGTTTTCTATATGTTGTCGAGAAAAAGAGAGAATCAAAATTGATTGGGGATTTTAGGGTCACCGACGGGCAGAGATCCGTGGAGGACACGTGGCGAGTTTCTGCCCTTAAAGGTACAATGTGCGTGTCATAGTAGGCCACTTAATGACAATGATGAAGGGCGATAATCATGGTTATTATGATAATGTTCTAAACGACACCGTTTACGTTAGCACGACGTCGTAATTTAGTGCGCAACCAACGAGACGCCGTCGTTTAAGGTACGTAAGTAAGACGCGGTTGAAAATTGAAATGATGGCAAAGGAGAGACGAGTAAGGCTTTGAGTAAGGCTGCAATTTGCGCTTGTTAATTAATTTTTGCTATATAAAGGAATAGCCCAATTATAGATTTGAAGTACTTGTGTGTGTATTACTTGCAACTTGCCAGATCCAAATCTGAGCAGCAAGGCGTTTCACCAATATAGATCGAATCATTTATTATTTCAAATACATAAACGGTTCCTAGTTTCTTTTTTCGCTACATTACTTTGCCGAATAAGGAACTCTGCTTTCTGCCATTATTTTGTAATCAATTTCCTCTGTTTTCTGAGTAAGTTTGTTTCCTAATCCTTCTTTTAATTTTGCTAATCTTCATTCAGGGAAGTTAGTTTTTGAGATCTCTTTTTATTTCAACTGTAGATCCATATTTTGTGTCACTGGATCCCTGAATGATTTATGGCAGTTATGCAATTCTTTTTCTCGTTACTATTTTTATTTTTTTGTTTTGTTATGGCTATAGTGTAAAGTGGTTGGTTTCGGAATCAGAAATCATCAAATTGGCGAGTGTGAGTATGGTTAGGATATTGAACTTCTGTGATGAACTGAATCCGTCTCATGCATACCAATGGTGGAATAAAATACTGTAGATCTAGATTTTCATTGGTCTCCTTTTTGTTAGTAATTAGTCATCTCTAATTTAAATAGCACTTTGTACTTTCGATTTCTTCTGTTAATTTTCGTGCCTTATCAGCATTTCTCATCTCTTGTTTGGATGGTCTTGCCTCTCCCTTGAGTCTCTAGTGTGTAGTTTAATTTGGAAGTGGTCTTCCTAGTGCATATATTGGGTTGTTTTATAGAACTCTTAGCACTGACCTTGATTAATTTGTTACTCGATTAGCATACCCAAGTAATTTTTGTTTAACTTATAGGCAGGTTGTTGGTGGAGATATATGTGATAAGGTTTAAACCATGGTCCGGTCATCGCCACGTCGGCATCAGAGATTAAAAAGTTTTAAGGTGAAGGATGCTTTACAGATATGTCTTCTGATTGGCGTTGGGATCTGGCTGCTTTACCAAGTCAGGCATTCTCATGACAAGAAGGCAGAGTTCGAGGACAAAACTGGGAGTGATGTTATGAAACTAGTGGGGAGAAAAGCCCTGCCCGAAGTTGAGGACACAGATACTAGAGATGTGAGGCAAAAGGAGGAAGAATTGGAAAACAAGAATGCAGATGAAACTAAGCCAGAAGAAAACACTGGAAATATGGTTGACGATGAAGCAATTCAAGGCCATTTTCAGGATAGAACAGAAGAGGGAGCTGAGTGGAGGAGGGATTCTGTAGACGGAGAGAAGGAAGTTGGAGAAAACAAGGAGAATGTGGGTGAAGAAAGAGAGGGGGAAGAGAGCACGGATAATGTTAATAACAAAACTGAGAGTGAAGAGATTAAGGAGAATGATACTGAAGAAAACAAAGGGAATGATGGTGAGGATAAAGAGAATGTAGAGAGCAAAGAAACTGATGATGAAAAAAGCAAAGAGGGGGAGAATGGAGACAAGGAGACTGAAGAGAAGAAGGAAAATCATGGTGATACTAAGGAGAATGAGGAGAGCAGAGAGACAGAAAGCCAAGAAAAGGCTAGCCAAGACACCCAACAGAACACAGTTGAAGGGAAGGAAAATGTGGGGGAGAATCAAAACGTAGAAATTAAAGAGGTTGTAGAAGAAAGTAATGGCACAGAAGCTAAAGAGACGGAAGACAAGTTACAAAAGATTGAAGGTTCATCTTCAACGGAAGCTCTGGTTAGTGATGGAAACGATGGGCACAGTAAGGAGGCAAGAGAAGAGCATTACAAGGGAGATGATGCTTCCAGTGCAGTTGTCCGTGAAACTCAGAACACAACACCGGTAAATGACCAAACTGATGTTGAGAAAACTAATGAGGCAGAGCAGGTGGAGAACAAAGAGAAGAACGAGGCAGTTGATGTCAATAAAAATGAAAATACAAATGTGTCAGAAAGTGAACAGGTGGAAAAAGACAATTCACCAAATGTGGCAAATGAAGAGGGTGGTAATGAAAATGGCAAGCAAGGGTCAGAAAATGGTTCCCAAGATATCTCCACAGAAAAGACAGAATCAAATGAGCAGCAGCAAGGCGAGTCTAAAAAATCAAATGAACAGCAGCAAGGCAATTCTAACTCTAATTCAGTTACTTCAGAAAGTCTCGAGTCGTCCCCACAGAATATTGCCAATACACGTCAGAATCAAAATGAATTGGCAGAAAACAAAGTGTCAATAGGAGAGGAGTCAACTGTGAACAATTCTGTGCGGGTGCAACCAGAGAATCCCAATTCAGATGTCAATGGCCAGCAATCAGATTCAAATGCAACACCTTCCATCACAACTGAAACTGTAAATTCAACTAATCAAGAATCAACAGATTCTAACAGTTCTGAGTCTATTGTGTCCCATGGACAAACTGTTGACGCGGATAAATATTCATCAGAAAGTCAGAAGTCTGAATCCGATGGCAATTCTGGAGAAAAAAATCAAGAAATTACTTTGGCGTCGAACTCAGAAAATACACATGCAGGGCAGAAAGAACATGTTGAATCTTCAAACTCTCAAGAAAAAGATATGACCTCCTACACAAACAAGACTGGTGGTGCTGACCAGAGTCAGAATGAGAATGCTGATCAAAGCAACAAAAACAACGGCAATGCAAATGGTAATGATAATGCTGATGGAAACCAGAAAGAACAGGTTGATTCCGGCAGTGGTGATGCTAGCCAGAATGAGAACAATGTCGTTGAAAGCAAGACAAGTGATAACAGCAATACAAATGACAACATTGATGCAGGTCAAGAACATGTTAGTTCCAATGAATCTTCAACATCCCAAGAAGGGAAAGAAGCGAACTCAAATACCAATAGCAGTGCTGATGGTACTCGGAATGACTCGACTTATTCATCTCAGGATGCCGATACTTCCAATTCTTCAGTTACTCAAGAAGAAAAAGAGGCTCATACAGATTTGGGAACATTGCCAGACACAGGAAACCAAGAAACCGCCGGTAGGGAGTCGGCAGCAGAGTGAAATGTCATCTAGGTCATAGTTTACTCAAAACACATATTATTGTCATAAAGATTTTGTTTTCTTGGTCCTTCTTGAGATAACCAGTAATATTTGTATGGTTCATTGTCTTACTGTTGTGCTTTACTACAACCATAGTGTATAAGAATTTATTACGGCTTTCTGTTTTATTGGGAAAAATGTTGTAAGTTAGAAATTGAGCTTCTGATAAATCAAATTTCTCTATACATCACTGTGTTTCCCTTCTATTTGGGTGCATATATCTAATTTGCTATTGGTTTCAGATCAAAGGCATCTAGCAGGGGTTGGACACACAGGAAGTTTTTACAGTCTAACATATTTTGAGACCTGATTGAGATGAGGTAACTTGCCTTCTACCTTAATCCTATATTTTTGCTTACAACTTACAAGCATATGCAAATCATCAGAACTCTTCTAAACATGAAATTGACATTGAAAATACTCGTACCTAATTCTGAATCTGAAAACAAAACCTCAGGCTTTATAATAACTACTGGGCAGATAGAGTATAGACATGATATCCAACAACTGCTTTCCTTCTAGTTTTTATTTGGTCCCTTACTTTGGAAAATTAATCTCTGCTTTGATATATTTGGTTGATTTGAGTGTGAAAATAATTATATTTAACTGTTTTATATCTATATTATGTGTTATTAAGAAAAACACTGAAAATCAAATTCTTTATATTAATTAATATTAGGTTGTAAATATATACATAGCTTGGGAAGTGGTTAATCACTTATTCAACTTTGTTTTGGGAAACAAGAAAATTGTAGATTTTATGTATTTCAAATTAAAATATTATAAATTTAAATTTTCTCGTTCAAATATATTATAGTCAATGCACATAACTCCGATATCTATTTCAGAATTTTAATGGGATATAATCAAATTTAATTTGGAGTTTTTAACTTCTCTCTCTATATATAAGGCATATAAACAAAGTTGAGATGAGGAGAATGACCTAATTGTAATGAATTTGTAGTAAAAAAAAAACAAGTTTCTTTTCACCTTTGTTCATCAAAAGGTTCAATTTATAGCCCCATGTTATTGTAGTTCCCGTGATATGGAATATTGGGCCAAAGCCCCAAAATATATGTGCTCTTTTCTATTACTATTCAACATTTTACATTTGAGAGTTTTGAATACTTTTCAAACTTTGAAAGTTTTCTTTCTGTCGGTCCATTTCTTTTTATGGCAATAATAATTGATTTCTTTTTCATTAAAAAAAATTGATTTCTTCATTTTTTTTGAAATGTCTCTTTCTCAATATTTTATTTAAAAATTTTTCTTAATTTTTTTTTTCATAAGTTGCTCATTGATTTAGAGTAAAATAACAATGGGTCAGCTAGGAGTGAGCAAATTTCGGTTCAAATCGAAAAATTGAAACAATTAATTTTTTAATTTGGTTCGATTTTTCGGTTTTAAATTTTAGAAAAAATTAATTTTTCGACTTGGTTCAGTTTTTAAAAGAAAAAAAATAAATCGAACAGAAATTCTATATAATTATATAATTTTTTTGATTTTTTAATTGAATAATTATTTTATACATGTAAATTATTTTATTTTGAATTGTAAATTATATAAGTATATTTATCAATTATTAATATCTATTTTTAGGTGATAATTTAGAATTTTGACGATTAAATTAAAAATCGATTAAATGAAAAAAATTATTTAATGATTTTGTTGTATTATTTATTATATATTTTGGGATTATATCTTTAATTTGAACTTTTATTTTATACAATTTAGATGTTTTACTTTAATATATTATGATTTATACTTTTTTATAATTTTTAGATATAATTTTTTATTTTTTTAAAAATAATTTTAATTTTTAGTTTTTCAGTTAACCAAATTAAACCGATTAAAAAATTTGATTCGGTTTGAATTTTATTATTCTATAAGTTTGGTTCGGTTTGATTAATAAAAAATATTGAAAGTTCGTTTTTTATTATTTTGATTTGATTATTAAACCAAACCGACCGTGCCACATGGCTAGGGTCAGCCATTAGTGGTTTCAATTAAAATCAGGTGTATGAAATTGACTTGAGTATGAAATGGGACAAATAAATATTGAAAGAAAAAGAATTATGACAGTTAAATGGTTACGATTTGGTGAGAATTTATAAGGAAAAAAAAAATCTTCAATGGTTTGAGTTGAACATATATTATTTGGATACTCAGTTTTTTTTATAATGTAAAGGGAAAAATAAAATTTTAATTCTGATCGATTAAAAGAGTAATCAAACTTCCAATGATTTAAATAATCGATGATTCTCGAAAATCTACACTTAAATTTTACTCACTTTTAATTAAATTCACAAATTAAAAAATTCTACAATTTAACACAACTTTTAGTTACTTATATTTCAAATAAAACAAATTATCGAAAAATTCGTCTAAAACTAGCATAATATTATATAGAATCTGATTGATGAATGTTAATAATTATTATCTAAAATATTTTCCATTATACAACATTAATGGGTGATGAGGAAACGTACTAAAAATTTAAAGAGAGTTGGTGAAAAATAAATCAACTTGAATTTATGGTCGCAGCCTTTTTTAAAAGTCTAATTATGAAATCTGAAAAGTGAAAATCAAAAATTAACAATAGAGGTTCAGAATTTGCCAAATATTTGCTTATAAAAGGGAAAACGTGTCCCATTTCCAATTAAAATTAATTTAATTAATTGTAATTTAAATATAAATCAATAAAGTAGTTTATAATTTTGGACACAAAAAGGTTTGGCAAGAAGGTCTGTGTGAGTTTGTGTTTTTATTAATTTTTTTTCTATTTTTTAATTATTTGAAATAAAATATGTTTTGAATTTTTTAATTGATATCTTGTGAAATTTAAAGAGAAAAAAATAGTTAGATATTACATAGAAATATTTCTTGATCCACATTAATACGTGTAAAAGAATAAATGGATCAAACGGATCAATTTGTGACTAAACTTTATTTTTTTGATTTGGATTGAATCTAATCCAACTTGGTAATTTTTTTTTTTAATCTTTGTCTAAGTCTGATTTGGCTCAGTCTGGCTCGGGCAGAAATTGTTTGAATAAAAAAATTAATTTTGTACAAATTGTTATCTTATGTTATATAATATTATAAAAAATATACTATAAAAAGATATAATATGATTATAGATCTATAAATTTTGATATTTATCAATAAATTTTATTTTTTTATGTCCATTTTTACATGTTTCAAAGTATGTAATTAATGTAAAAATATAAAAATAATATATAGTCAGGCTGAGTCAGATTGCAATTTATATGTAAAACTCAAACCCAATCCTAAAAGAAGCGAGTTTTTTTCAGATTTGGACTACACCAGACTTATTTGTTAAAATAATTATTCAAGTCAGAAAATTTTGCGGCCTACATCGGATCCCTTCGTCGCTAATTACGGACTACTTTTATTTTTTTTTAAAAAAAAGGGAAATCCCAACAACAATGTTCATAAAAAAATCTCAACAGGCTTCATTCTTTTTTTAGAAGTTCAAAATGATTTCAATTTTCAAACGGTCGCAAAAGTAAATTTGAATTCTAATCCAAACCTTTCGCCAAAGGAAACGGTGTCGCTTCGACCTTCCCCTTTTACTTGGTTCTCCAACTCGACAATTCAACTCAGTCTACGCTATTTCATTTGGCAAAAGTAATAGTGTTCTTCATCGCTGGGTTGGTAGCTGGGTCACACTCTCCCACTCGAAAGATCACAACTTTATTAAAGCAAAGGTGCAGAGAGAGTGACAGAAAGCGAGGGAAAGTCCCAGAAGAAAGAAACAATGAAATAGCAAAAGCCAAAAAAAAGGTTGGCTATTTGATTCCTACTTGCATAAGGGTACCAAATCGCGAATTTAGGGTTTTACACTTCTTGTTGGGTGTTTGGAGTCTGGATATGGCGAGCCCGATCACTCCAAGTATCGGTAGAACTTTATCTATAACTCCTGGTGCTAGGGTTCTGAATACTCCTCTTAGCGATGAGACGATCTGGAAGCGGCTTAAAGAATCTGGATTTGATGAAGAATCGATCAAAAGGAGAGACAAGGCTGCTCTCATAGCTTATATTGCTAAACTTGAAACTGAGGTACTTGGTGTTACTTGATTCTGGGAGTTGTGAATTCTTTGGTTAATTATATACCAAAAAGAAAAATTATGTTTCTTGAAATTTGAGTCAATTTTTAAATGTCGATAAAGTAATGGGGTTTTCGAGTTTTGGAAAAGAATGGTTGAAACAATGCAGAGGGTGGTATCTTGTTTTGTTGATGTTGTAACCAAATGAATGGGGTAGAGAATTATTCACAACCTTGATTACGTTAAGTCGAAAAATTCAAAATATGTAGCTCGCTGAGTTTTTTGTTGGTACTTCCTTTTCTTTCTTCATTTTCATTTATGCAAACGGAAACCTTTTCTTATTGAAATCTCTGGACTTTATTTGATTCTATGAAAAGAGGGTCATATTAGATGATTTGCAGGGAATTAACCAAGAAAATTACGGGATTTTATTGTAATGCGTGACATTTAGCTTCTATATTGACCATAACCTAGGCTTGTGAGTGATTACCGATTATGGTGGATTAGAGCAACTACCTGTAACGAGTAAAGAATGCTATCAAGTTTTCTGAAATTTGTTAAGGATATGATACATTCTATTTGGCATGTTATCAGTTTCATGTACCCTTGATTAAATACTTCCTCCGTCCCATGTCATCCCATGTCAGTTGATATCAACAGTACTTTAATATTTTCATTAATCTTTCTATTTTTTACACATTTTTCTCTCTTTTTTACACATTTTTTCTATCTTTTCTATATTCATTAAATATAAGCAATGATATTATAGTCTTTTTAATTTAATTTTTAATAAACCGAGAAAAACTAATGATTACCTTACTATGTGTGAAAAAAAAAAGCACAACTTCTATTACTGAAGTTTAATGTTTTATTAGCAGGATTAAATCCATCTTTTGGAGGTGTAGCATCTAAATTCTTGTATATGGCCTTAACTAAGCTTTTAATTTGGAAGGCATTGAATTTATTTCTTCTTCTTCTTCTCTCTCTTTTTTTTTATTTTTTTATATGATGAATGCTCGACGTCTTTCCTCCTAATTCTGTTTGCATTTTTATTTTTTGTGATGGTTAACTGTTATTGTTATACTCAATGTTATTACTCACTAGAATTTCAAAATGTTTATAACCAGGCACAAAATTATGTTTGTTTTTAGTATATATATTGTTAATTAAATTGTTGGCTGTTGCACCTAAATGTTCATCCTTCAATCATTTTACATTTCTGAAAAATGTCACTGCTTTGGAGAGCGTTGGTGCATTTTCAGGGATATTCTTTTTCATGTTTATTCTTCCATTCCAGATGGCGCTTGAATTTATTTCACTTCTCTATTTTAGTAATCTCGATTGAGCAGAATTATGAATCGATTTGAAAAGTTAATTTTTGATTCAAAATTGCCAGTTTCTTCTGGACATTTGCACCTGATTATAGGCTTTGTATTGTCTTCCTTCTGGTGACGTTTATGAGAAACTGTGAATTAAATGCACAAAGTTGAGCTTATACTCATGTGGCAACTTTGATTTTATATTGTGTAATCCTTGTTATAGTTGATACTTCTGCAAGTTTGTCACTATTGCTTTGGTTATATGTGCATACATTTTTTTTTTAAACTTTCCCTTAGGCTTCTTATTATACGTTTTGATAATGAAATGCCAGCTAGATTTGTCAATTGTTTTTTCTTCAGCAATCTAAACAGTGTAACTTTGCAGATCTTTGACCTTCAACACCATATGGGTCTTCTCATATTGGAAAGAAAAGAATTGGCTTCAAAATATGAGCTAGTCAAGACCTCTGTTGAAGCAGCTGAATTAGCACATAAGCGTGAGCAAGCTGCCCTGAAATCTACTTTAGCTGATGCAAGGAAACGAGAGGAGAGCTTGAAGAAGGCTTTGGGAGTTGAGAAAGAGTGTATAGCAAGTGTAAGGTCTTCATTAAGTTGTTCCTTTTGACTTCATGCTTTTTGTCACTGTATCATTCTTATTCTTTCTGATGTAATTTTGCAGATAGAGAAGGCCCTGCATGAGATGCGTGCTGAATCTGCTGAAACTAAGGTTGCAGCTGAGAGTAAATTGGCTGAGGCATACAGTATGATGGAAGATGCCCAGAAAAAATTTATAGATATGGAGGCAAAATTACATGCTGCTGAGGTTTTACAAGCAGAAGCTAGCCAGAATCGTCGAGCTGCTGACAGAAAGCTCCAGGAAGTTGAAGCTTGTGAAGCTGATCTCAGTAGGCGTATCAGCACATTCAAAGCCGAGTATGTATTTGTAGTCATCTCTTTTACTGTCTAAAATTTAGTTAGCACATGAAATTTAATGAAGAAGATGGGGGGCTATTGTTATATATCTAGTTATATTTGGCCTTGCAATTGGTTGGATTTTTTCCCATTCGTTCGAGGAAAAGATAGGTTTACTAATCCTAATAGTTTCTCAGGTGATGATGTCAAATGAATGGATGTCTAGACTTTTCCTAATAAGTTGCTAACTTTTCTTTTCCTTGTGTCCAGTTGCGATGCAAAAGAGAAGGAGATTGAGCTCGAGAGACAGACTTTGAGTGAGAGTCGGAAAGTTCTGCAACAGGAACAAGAAAGTTTACTTAATGGACAAGCTTCTCTAAATCAGAGGGAGGATTATGTTGCTAGCAAATCTCAAGAGCTAAATTGTGTGGAAAAGGAATTGGAGGCCTCAAAGGCAAATATTGAGAAGGAACGTCGAGCCTTGAATGTTGAGAAATCCAATTTGGAGCTGACACTGACATCCATATCTCAAAGAGAAGAGGTTAATATCTTTTTGTGTGAATTATTATCCTTCGAAAATTTTTCCATTATGGAAGATGTAGATATTCTTATCTTCTTTTTGGGCTAATGCAGGCTGTTATTGAGAGAGAAGCTCGGCTAAGCAAGAAAGAACAAGAGTTATTTGTTTTGCAGGAAAAAATGATAAGCAAAGAATCTGTGAGTTACTCTAGCTTATTCTCCATTTTATTAGAATTGAGTAATATATCATATGCTGATATTATGTGCTATTTTTCCACTCTGACTAGTTTTTTTTTTATCTTCCCCCAATCTCTGAGAGCTGTAATGTGTATTTGTGAATGACAATGCAGCTTGAAATTCAAAAAGTTATTTCCAATCATGAGAGTATTCTAAGAACAAGGAAATCAGAACTTGAAGCTGAGTTGGAGGTGAGCCGCAAATTGGTGGAAGATGAAATTGAGGCCAAGAGACGAGCTTGGGAGTTGAGGGAGGTGGATCTTAGACAACGGGAGGACTTTTTGAATGAGAGGGAACATGAATTAGAGGTTAAGTCAAGGGTTTTGGCTGATAAGGAGAAAGAAGTAACTGAAAAGACAGATTTTCTTGATGAGAAAGAAAGAAATCTTAATGCTGCTGAGAAGGAGACGGAGTCGAAGATAGCACTTATTCGACAAGAAAAAGAAGAGGTTAATAGAATGAAGTTGGACCTGCAGAAGTCGCTAAATTCTTTGGAGGAAAAAAAGAAGCAAGTTGATTGTGCCCAGGAGAAACTAGAGACTATAAAAACTGAAACAAGTGAGCTGTCAGCTTTGGAAATGAAACTTAAAGAAGAGGTTGATATGGTCAGGGCTCAAAAAGTGGAGCTTATGGCTGAAGAAGAAAGATTGAAGTTTGAGAAAGCTAAGTTTGAAACTGAGTGGGAGCTGATTGATGAAAAGAGAGAGGAACTGAGGATTGAAGCTGAGCGCATAGCTGAGGAGAGAGAAGCTGTTTGTAGGTTACTCAAGGAGGAGCGTGATGGCCTAAGGCTAGAGAAGGAAATAATTCGAAAACAGCATAAGCATGGTGCTGATTTACTTAATCATGAGCGGGAAGAGTTCATGAACAAGGTGGAACAGGAGCGTGCTGAGTGGTTCAATAAAATTCAAATGGAACATGCAGATTTCTTGTTGGGTATTGAGATGCAGAAGAGAGAGCTGGAGAACAGTATTGAGCAGAGGCGTGAAGAGGTAGAATGTTATTTAAGGGACCAAGAGAATGCCTTTGAGCTGGAAAAGAAAAATGAGCTTCAACATATTAGTTCTCTTAAGGAGAAAGCATCCAAAGAGTTGGAGCAGGTTGCTTTGGAAATGAAGAAGCTTGATTCTGAGAGGATGGAGATAAATCTGGACCGCGAGCGAAGAGACAGGGAATGGGCCGTTCTGCATAAATCTATTGAAGAACTTAAAAGTCAAACTAAGAAATTAGAAAAACAGAGGGAATTATTAAGTGTGGAGAGAGAGCAGATTTGTACTCAGATTGAACAATTGAAAAAATTGGAAGATCTGAAATATATGTTGGATGATATGGAAGTGGCAAAGTTACAACAGATTAACATGGAGTCTAGCCAGCAGAAAATTTCGGCAATAAGATATTTGAGGCATCAGTTGACTTTAAAAGATGCTGATCTGGTTTCATATAAAAGAGCAGAAATCACTGACAATGGAAATAAAGTTGATTCCCCATCTGGGCAAAAATTAGATGTTGCTTCATCCCCTAACTCAGCTCGTTTCTCTTGGATCAAACGTTGCACTGAACTAATATTTAAAATTTCTCCAGAAAAGAGCAACGAGAAGTTTCTGATATCAAATCAAGATGACGAAAAATTGACTTCAGCTGGCCAAATGGAATCTTATAATGGATGTCATGAGCAGAAGCTCAAGTCAAAAGTGATGCTTGCTAAGGGTACTAATGATGAAGAATCTGAAATAGAGAATGCCAATAAAGTGATGACAAAATCATTTTCCGAACATGTGCACGAAACTGGAAGGAAAAGGAGAGTTGAAAGCTCCCCCGTGGATGTTTCTACTGATCCACTGCCAGAGCAAAGGCAGAACAATAAGAGAAGGAAGCAGAAAGAAAAGGGTGCTTCAAATGCAGCCAAAGTTGCCAATAACAGCAGGTAATATTTTCCTCGAAGAATGATTTCCGACTTTCCCTCTGACTTTTGCTGTAATTGATGCATGTAGTTTGTTTACTTGGCTAAACATTTTAATTCAATATCCATTGTCAGTGTAATGTCAACCCAGGAAAATGCACCATGGGATCTGCATTCAACTGACAAACCTGCTGAAGATGCTGATGCCCTAATTGCTGATAGAATCATTGAAATGCCAGAAGTGATTTGTGAGATACCTGATGTAGACAATTGCGCCCAGCAAGAAAAACTAGAGCAGCTGCTGAATTCAGGAGTAGCTGATGAAGGTACCACTCAAGATGATGGAACGAATGGTAATATGAATCAGGGATTTGTGGAGAATTTGCCAGCAGGTGACCCAGAAGATCAATTGGGACATGATGGAAATGGTGCTGAGCAACATCAGGTAACTGTTAAATTATTTGATACCTTGTTATTGCATGTGAAGTCACATGAGTAGGATATGCTTCTTGTTTAGTCTGATTTTGATCTAACATCCTGGTTTTTAAGCTGCTCTTACTTGCTCACGTGAGCTACACGTTTCTGTTATGCCTGTGGAATTACCTATATATCTAATGTTCCTGGTATGTGATTGGATTATGTGATGGGTTAAATGGATCCACTAGGAGTTCACGCATAATTGTAATCCAGGTTACATGGTCATTCTTTGTTAGTTAGGTCTCATGTTAGTCATTGCTGTGGATTTACCATTGTTCTTGGTATGCTTTTTTACGACTTTATCGAACCAGGATCAAAAGTTTGTATAGTGTTAAATTAGACTGAATTTTTAAATATTATTGAATGGAAAATGGGTGTGCGCATGTGTATTCTGAGCATTAGTGTCATCTGCAAAAATATTGAAGGATACGAGAAACCTTTAATTGTTATATTTTTTTTTTCACTTTCATGTCTTGCTAGTGTTTTAGTTATTGCTTTTCTAAGAACGCAATTTATTTAAGAGTTAGTTGGTTGTCTGATTTATATTGATGCCTCGTCTTTTTTCCTGTGTGTTGAAACAAGGGATGTAAACTATTGGTTTGTAATTTACTACTTTCCCTACTTTCTTTTTTCAATATTTTACCTTCATTTGTTATAAGCAAGGCAAATGCTGTAATTTACCCATCCATATTACTGTTTTCTGGCATGTCTTTTAGTTTTTCTTTATGGTGACCTACAAATTTATGCATTCTTGTTTTGCTAGAATCAGATAGATGCATCTAAAACAGATGACCCTGAGGTGGAAAATTCTGATGTTGCCAAATCCAATAAACTGGGGAAAGTTAGTCAAGATGTTGGAAGAATTACAAGATCAAAACAGAAGCTTTACAGTTAAAGTTTTTGCCTTTTGCTGTAGTTTGCAGCTTGTATTTTTTATCAGGCTTGCATATACAGGTATCTTTGCCCTTTTTGGTTTTGGTCTCCTCAGTTGAGCAGTACTCAATGCAGCAGCGAGCAGCCAACTAACTTTCTCATCTGCTGCGTACTACAGTGGTGAAAGCACTTGCATAAATGTCCGACTTGTATTGGGTGTGTCTCCAAACGTATGATAGGAGAATCCTAAAGTGGGTGTGATTTTTGTACATGTTTCCTATTTGTATGGGTTTTAGGGCTTCCTTGAATAGTGTGTTGATGTTGTCTTTAAGTAAGGAGGTGTGGGAACTATGTATAGGGAATTGTCTGTCCATGTCTGGCTTGGGGGTCGTGTCCTTTTCTTTACCTAGTTGAAAGTCTCTTGCATAGTTAAATCCAAATACCCCTAACATCGTTTTGACAAGCATTCAACGAGATATTTTGATTTCTGTATAGCCATCAAGCGGGAAGGAATTCGTGTATTTTGCCAGTTTATCAATCGATATGAATGTTTAACTTAGCATTGCTGCAAAGATTAATGTTTTTAGCATTATGCTTTCTTACTTTTATGTAAGATATCTTTTAATTGAGATTATTTAGTTTAATCTACTTAATTATGAAACATTTTGCACTCAAATATTTTAGAGGACAAGTGAGTATGGTGACTCATAATTAACCTTTACTTTCTCTCTTTGGTCAAGCATTTTCTCATTGGATTTGTATGGTGGAAAAACAAAATTAAAAAATAAACATGTCTATTAATTGTTGATAAAAAGAAAGATACCACGTCAGCATGTGAGGGTATCTTATCTAGTTGACTGTTGACTGTTCTTGAGATGTAAAGCACTAAAGCCTAGCCACCAATTTTTTAATTTACTGTTGCTTTGTAATTTTCATTTGACTTATGGTCTATATATATATATATATATATATAATTTGAAGAAGAAAAGAAATAAAGAAAAACTGAGACTGTCAATCTTGATTCTATTTTCTATGGCTTACCACTTGAACTTTTGATAACTTCAAATATATGGTAGCATGATATTTACCATCAAAATTACAGCAACATATGAAAATTAAAAAAATATATATATCATAGGCCTAAACTTTAAATTTAAAGCACTTAATGGTTAATTACATGTGAGAATTAGGAGTTCCTATTTGAAGATTTGTTCTTTTTTGTTAGTGGATATAATTTTAAACCTGCTTGATCTGCGAATTCAACCTACATTGTCTGCATTTTTGTATTTAAATTTGATCCGGTTCTTTAATAATTTAATTATGATCTGATCCGTTTTTGTTTTTTCAAGTTATCTTAATTCGATTTGATTTATTACGTGATATTTTTGAATCACAATCCAATCCGATCCATTTATATTTATATTCTTTTGAAATTATTTATATTTTATATAATATAAATATAAAACTAATTTTTTATAATTAATGCATGCATACTTTTTTATTTTTAATAAATAAAAAATAAAAAAACAATATTATAAAATTAATTTATTTATGACCCATAAAAATAAAATCTTGATTTACATTTGACGCCTAGAATTGCATCTAATACGGGGTTAAGGAATATTATTATTGAAACAAAAAGAATCTATTGTGAGATTAAGGAGTACTTATATTGCACATGTAATTTTGTAAAAATCTTTTTTTTTTTTTTTCAGACGGTTGCTAACTGTTTGTTTTTTGTTTGAGTTTATCATTTGTCCCATAAGAGCAGTGTATCAGAATATGTATCTAAAAAATGTCATACTATTATTTTTTTTTCACGTGGTCTTGGTAATTGAGTTTTGTTTAACCCCAGATCTTAATTAATTTTTCTAATCTTTTAATTAATCTAATTTTTAATTCTAAAAACTTTCCTAATTTTCTTTTTAAAGGGCTTTGAACACATCCATATTTTCCATAGCAGAGGCAGACCTCTTCTCTTTTGGTTTTTCGTCTTCCTCTTCTTTGTTTTTGTTATACGTAATACAGAAGAAAAGGAGGCTTATTAAGAGATAATTATAGCTATCTATATATATCCATGGCTCCTATGCCTCTCCCTTTACTGCAGTGCTCCTAAATCCATTTTATCTCCATTGCAATCTCGAAAAAAAGAGTCTCTTAAAATTGAAAACCTAACATAGCTAGGTTAAGAGATAATTAAGCATGTCATGACGTTATTAAGATCTCATATAGATTTTTATGGCCCTGACCTGTAAATGGACTTTTATGAGGCTCTAGCTGAATTTCGTGAAATTATTTCATAGAAGTTGATTGATATCTACTTTTTATAAAAGCAAATCGACTTTTATTCTTGAATAATCTACGTCACTTCTGCTTCAGTTGAGACACAGTCACAAGCAGAAGAACAAAATGGATACCTGCGCCGTCTTTGCTTCTCTACACCCAAATTACCTCTTTTGCCCTTCCCGCACCGCTTCTTCTTCTTCTTCTTCTTCTGACCTTTTCTTTCCTTCTCCTTCCTCTCTTTCTCTCAAGGTAATTTTTTTCCCTCTCCTTCCTTTCCTTTTTTCTGTCTTTTTCGCTGCCGGTTTCTGCCAGTTTCATTTTATGCATTTTGATTTATTTTGCAGCTTCATAACCGAGGTCCTTTTAATGCCTTGCAAGCTGTGTCTCCTTTTAAGAGCGATGCCATTGTATCTGATACTTATAGGTTTGTACTCTTTTGAGGTTTTTGTTTTGTTTTGTTATTATAATCGATTGAATGAGAAATATGTAATGTATGTTTGGAATATGCAATCTATGCTCATGTCTTTTGTTGGCCAATGTAACTGCTTCGACGAATTTGCTTTGTTAGACAATTTTTTTTTCAATAACATCTTTTGATTTTGTGACAGTAATGAAATATTTTAAATTTGCATTAGCATTTCTTGTAGACCTGTAATGGTCTTTCATAATTTATGAAGCTTCGAGGTTAAATTCTGAACATTGTTGAGTTTGGGAAAATGGGTAAAATCAATGAACCCATGATTTTAGCTATCTGGTATGCTTGGCAGCGAGATTGATTTAGGATAGCTGAAGTAACATAAATACTGCCTAAGAATTGTGAAATTTCGTCAATTACGTGACCAGAACTAGTGGTTGTTCAAAGGTTTATTGCTTATTCGAGTAGGTATTGAAAGCAATATGAAATTTGATTGATGTCCTTCTTCATGGACTTGGCTTGCGTATAAGATATCCATTTAGAGGTAGATTTATTTAGACAAAAGTTTCCACCAACCACAGTAAGGTTGACGACAGTAGGATGCATGGGAAATAGATTGAATGAGCTACAGTCACTGCCACTGCTGACATGCGGGTCTTAGGTAGAATCATTAAGATGGAGTAGTGGAGTCCTCTGGGGAGCAAGCACAAGTTTTTTCCACAAAGTAATTTGCTATCACTGCTTTATATTATTATGAAATATACCTTGCATAATGGAAAGGGAAGAACTCAATGTTTAAAGACGAGGAAAAAGAAGAATTCTGACGATTATCATTCTAACTATCAACTTCCGTTTCAAGGAAGTTTTAAATTCCAACATATGTTCTTGGTTTATTGTATGTCAGCTCATTTATGTTAACAATTATCATAAGAAAATACAGCATCAAACATTTTTCTAATTAATATGAAAATTCACTATTTATTAAAAGGTAATGGAGAGGAGAAAAAGGAGATTCCTTTGACAAAATATGTATAATTTGTGACTTCAATTGTGTTTATTCTCATGTTTCTTTGTTAAAATATGTATAAGTTGTGACTTCAATCGTGTTTTATTCTCATGATTCTTTGTTTTCATTTATTTGTTGGATGCAGCAGTGAAAGAACTGAATTAGCTGATATAGATTGGGACAGTCTCGGGTTTGCATATGTTCCCACTGATTATATGTATCTCATGAAATGTGAGAAAGGTGGGAGCTTCTCCAAGGGTGAATTACAGAGATTTGGGAATATTGAATTGAGCCCCTCAGCAGGAGTCTTGAACTATGGCCAGGTAGGATATTGGTATCATTTCTTCTCATGCTATCTACTCTGCAGATAATATCATATTGCCTACATATGAAATTTTTTATTTCCTTCTCTGTAATTCCTACCATCTGCTTTGCATGATATGGGATCTGTTTTTGATTTCTAATAGACTTGTTTATTTATGATTTTCCTAGGATCCATTTTGTTTTGTTAATTGATCGGCTTCAATTTTACTGAGGTTTTAGCATTATGCTCTTCTGCAAAAATGTAGTGGTGTTTTTAGTTTCTGCCTTTCTGGTGTCGTTCACTCTTTCTGTAATCTCTTTCTACCAAAGAAAGGCTAATTCTTGTCTTCCTTTTTTTTTTCCTCTTTTCTTTTCTAATTTTTAATCCTCTGCTGGTATTTTCTATGGTCTTGATATGGGAATTTAAATTCGAAAAAATCAAGAGTATATAGAAGAGAAACTGGAAGAGCATGTGAGAGGGAAGAGATCGGATTGAAGTTGCTTAATTCCCTTCAACTAGATCCTTTCATCTTGACAAACTTTGTTTTGAAGATTGGAGAATCAAATGCTTTCAATCTCATTTAGTTGGCATAATCTGTTATTTTCACTTGTGATTTATGAAAACATTTTCCCTTCTCATCTGTTGCTAGGGATTATTTGAAGGCTTGAAAGCCTACAGGAAAGATGATGGTAATATTCTGCTATTTCGTCCTGAAGAAAATGCGTTGAGGATGAAAATAGGTGCAGAAAGGATGTGCATGCCATCGCCAACAGTTGAACAGTTTGTCGAAGGTGTCCAGGCAACTGTATTAGCCAACAAACGTTGGGTACATTATACTCTTACATTATTAATAATTTTGTTGGTAGTAGGAGTAAATTGCTAAATTGTAGTGTGTTGTTTCAGGTTCCCCCTCCTGGAAAAGGTTCCTTGTATATCAGGCCACTGCTAATGGGAAGTGGAGCTGTTTTGGGTCTTGCACCTGCTCCTGAGTACACCTTCTTAATTTATGTTTCACCAGTGGGAAACTATTTTAAGGTTTGTTTGCTTCCTCTTCCATTGTGTGATTTAGCATTGCTGCAACTTAACTCTGATCCATTTCTGTACTCTTGGTTTTGGGTTAACTTCTCACCATCTTCTGTTTGATTAAAATGAGTGAGAATTTGCACACACGCAGGCATATTATATGCTTGCCTTTGTATATAGATGGGCAAATCTCTCTCTTTTTTTAATTTTTTTTCTTAATTTTTTGAATACTTCTTTTCCCCTTTGGAATATCTTGTTTTGTTGTATGATTTACCAATTTTAAATTATAATCTAGTCACATTATATTTGATTGGAGATCAATGCTCCATAAGAGGTTAATTTGGTATTGATTCTTTGAAACTAGCTAGTAAATTACCCATCAAGCAAGATGACATTGGTTGGTGATTTGTGAATTAATGATTATATTCTTTCTGTTTGCTATGTTGCCTCTATGAAAGAGATCATTCATACTTGGTCTTTCCCTTTGTTTTTATTCCAAGTGCAAATGCAGAAGCATGGATATGTGCACATAACATTTAGGCTTAATAGTAAATGACCCCCTATACCTGCCTATTTTTTCATTTGGCCGCTTGTAACATATATATTTTTTAATCGCCCATTACAATTCCTCACTAGTCCTCTATGAAGTCAAAATCTGTTCCACTCAGCCTCTTTTTATGTTGATGTAACAACCAAATGCTGACATGGAGCTGGAACGCCATGGCAGCTCACATCAATTCTATGTCAGCTACAAGGGGGTGTAGTTTATAGAGGGCTAATGAAGTAAAAAAGGCAAGTGCAGTAGGCATTTTAAGAAAAAAAGAGTGTGGTGAGATAAGTGAAAAAAATTGGCAAGTACTAAAGGGCAAATTATCTATTAAGTTTTTCAACATTTAATAATTATAAAGCTTTGTCCTACCTATGCATGTTGATAAAGCCTTTGAGGAGGATTATTTATTTTTGGACGTGTACATGTGTCACTGCTTCTAACATGTGGCAGATACAACCATGTTGAACAGAAAAAAACTGAAGAAAATAGCCAGATTCACATGTCCAAAATATCTTTATACTTGTCAACAGGCTTTACAAGAAGAGTTGAGGAAGAGAAAAACTAGAAAACAAGAATATTTAATTATTTGTATGATCTTTGGTTATGTCACACATTCCTCTCTAGTGGTTATTCAATATGTTCTTTTACATGTTTGATCGCAGGAAGGAGTCGCACCAATAAATTTGATCATTGAGCACGAATTGCATCGGGCAACTCCTGGTGGTACTGGCAGTGTTAAGACAATAGGGAATTATGCTGCGGTATATTAGTCGTGTAGTTCTCAACTTAATGTGTGTTTATCATTTTCGAAGACCTTTCTGTTAGATGCTCCTTTATTTCCTGCAAATGGAAATTTATAGTTTTATACCATTTGAATCTTTAATTGATGTAAAGTATTTCACAGTTTCTTAATTCAACAAGAACAGTGCAATATTAACGCAATGCTTCAAGTTGATTTGAATTTGTTTTTTAAGGAGATATTTGAGAAAAGTGTTTTCTTTTTATCTCACATTTCTCTCCTTTTCTGTGTTGGTTGTTATTTATAGGTCCTCAAGGCACAATCTGTTGCAAAAGCCAAAGGATATTCTGATGTTCTTTATCTTGATTGTGTTCATAAAAAATATCTGGAGGAGGTTTCATCTTGCAATATTTTCATTGTGAAGGTATTTTGAATAAGGAAATTGCAGATTTAGTATAAATATTATTTTTCTGCTTGACTTGTATGTCACAATTGATTTATAGGAAAAAGAAGAATCGTGAAGCAGAGATTCCTACTACTTTTTATGGAATCATGTTCCATCTGTAGTTGATAAGTTTGTGTTTGGAAATTGTGCTATCTTGACTTAAAGTTGCACATAATTATAGTGTCATGATGCCCCAAATTTGTAGCTGGTCAGTACCATGATAGTTAAAATTTTAGCATCACACTAAACAACTATTGCTGCTGATTATCTAATATTGCTTTCAGCATGGGCACTTGCTGCTGCTGTGGCCTATTAGTGCAATCTATGAGTATGAACCAGCTGCTTCAACTGATTCTAATAATTGAGAAAACTACTCTTTGGACAGCCTCTCGCCAAATAATTGTTGATGTTCCAACAAAACCTTCGAACACTTTATTATTGACAATGCCCACTTCATTAACTTACTATTTTGCCATATTTATAAATGCTAGAGATCAAATTCTATAGAATTCTTCAATTTTTTGAACCAATAAACATGATGCAATACCGATTGTCAACTAATTTTTTGCACGACTCATGAAGCTTTTGATGTGACATTTTAGTTAGCAATGTTTACCGGATGTCAAATATTCCTTTTGAGCACATAATTATTAGAATAAACGATAGACACATGCCTGCAAATACACATGTATTTATTAAATTAGTTACTTTCTTGTTTTAAGTATATGCTTTTGTTCACAGGATGATCCCTACGTAGAAACGTTATGAATTTTTTTCCCCTTAATCTAGTGTTTTGGAATTATAGCTAGTTGTTAAAGTGTTGGTAAGACATTAGAGGGGCCTAGCTTAGTCCTCCAAGACTCGGCAACTGTTAATTATAGCGTGTTTTATTTTACCAGTAACTTATTGCTGAAGGGCAGGGGCCATTATTGTAGTGTTATAATTTTATCTTTGTTCTCAATTATTATTGTCTTCATGGTTTGGTTGTGAAGAATTCTGGGTTCTTTGCATGTATGGATTCTAATGTTTTAGTAGCTGATTTGCCATCCTTGGGTTGACTTTCTTTGGATGTAATTATGGCTGCTTAATTTATGGTGGTTTTCTACTATGTCTTTAATGTTGAACTATGCCTTGGCAAAAACGATGCAATCAGAGGATTCATTTCTTACACTTAAGCAGTATGTTTCTTAGGGTGGTTAGAGCTAATATACTTTATCTCTCTCTCTGTTTTTGTTTTTTTCTTAGAATAATGTTATCTCCACTCCCGTAATAAAAGGAACAATCCTACCTGGCATTACAAGGAAAAGTATAATTGATGTTGCTAGAAGCCAAGGATTCCAGGTATCTTGTTTTAGCCAAAAGAATATATGTAATACCCGATAATGTATATCTTGATTATTCGTTTGACATTTATGTTTTTGCTGCAAATAGCATTACATATATTGTACTAACATCATATCATAAATATGGCAATTCTAGTTTATGATTATTACCTTTTTCTTACTGCAAAAATCTGAGATGAAAATTCGTTAGTTGATTGCAGAGTTGGTCAATTTTGTAGTTTCATCCCACTTAATATAGACTTACAGAAGGATTCCTTGCTATGGTTAGAATTCGAACATAGGATAGACATGCAATGAAATAGTTTGTGCCATCATTGCTGTGTTCCTTTCAAAAGTTATCCTCTGTTGATGATTTGAGCTTGGCTGGGCCTGGTACATGTCGACCTGGAAATCTAGAGATTTAAATTGAGGATGTATATGTGTCGGCTGAATGGCCTTGGTGTACCACATATACTGTTTAGTTTTTCCTTCTCATCTCTCTCACTGTAGCAGGAAAATGTGATTTTACTGCTTGTAATATCAGATATGCTGAATTTATTTTAATTCTCCATCTGCAAATGCCTTTAATAACTTTTATCCAGAAAAAAAGGACCTGAATTTAGTTATTTCTGTTCATTGTGTTGTTTATCACCATCTTCTTCCCAAATATTATATCCAGATAACATTTATCTTGCATTAGTCTATATTAGTTGTCATTTGCTGTTTCTGCAGTACCCAACAGGACTGTCAGTGGAATCAAATATTCATTGGTGTATTGCAGGTTGAAGAACGGCTTGTAGCAGTGGATGAATTGCTTGATGCAGATGAAGTTTTTTGCACCGGAACAGCTGTGGTGGTGTCGCCTGTGGGCAGCATCACTTACATGGATAAAAGGTAACAGCAAATCCTTGAAATAATTAGGTATATTAATTAAATTTTGTGACAAAATACTTGAAACAGCAGCTGTGAAGCTAGAAGGAAAAAGAAAAATTGATATCATGCAGAGGAAGCATTGGTTAATCAGTTTACCACATCATGAGTGATTTGCCTTATGCATATAGCACCATCTGTTGGTTTGTGCACCAAAAGCACCCGATGAGTGGTGAAACATGAAGTCCGAATGTTAGTAAAATACTTCTTGATGAAGTGCGCCTAGGGAGGTGCCTTGTCACTTATTTGTACGAGGATTTGAGATATTATGTGATCTTCTTGTGGCAGATTTAAGAGAAGTGAAGTTGACCTTTTGATTTTTGCGCAGGGTGTCTTATGTCGAAGGTGGCTTTGGTCCTGTTGCAAAACAACTGTATACTGTGCTTACTAGACTACAGATGGGGCTTATTGAAGACAAGATGAACTGGACTGTTGAGCTGAATTAGGCATACTGGACCGACCAATTTGAGTTTCCAGTTTTTGTTTTTTGATATTCCAGTTATAGTCAAAAACCTTGGTTTGCTTTCCTTTTCTTTAGTGATCTGTAGATAGCTTTTCCGGACTCTGTTTAGTTTTTGAATGAACTGAATGTGCTATGTATGCAAGAAGATGGAAAAGATTTTGTTATAAATTTGACCTCAGTTTATTCATTGCAACTAAAGCCAACTTCCTGGATATTATGGAACCCAGCATTTTCATCAAAATCATCCAGCAAGTCATTTGCTCTAGCATGGAATGCTGGTACAAAACTTGAGTACGTGAGTATATGTATATACATATTTTTCAATAGTAGTATCAGTCCATTGAGATGTAATGTTTGTGTTGTATGCATCGTTGATTCATAACAATGGTGCGTCGATATTTATATGGGCTCAAAACTGCAGAGTAAGGTCTGATGGTAAATTGAAAAAGTTTTGAGCCTTCAATCTTAGATGATAATGTTTACTGAGAATAATTATACTGCATTGATTCAGAACCAGGGGTCTAAAGAAATTATCAGTTAATTGGATTTTGATTAGCTAAATTGAAAGTCATTAATATTTGATGCCACTTGATTGTATCTCACTCAAAATCTTTGACAAGCCAAAATAGGTTAGTGGTAGGAATTCATTTTTCTTTTTCTCCTCCATGAAAAGAGTACAAAAGACTTTTGTACTACTGAAATTTCCAAGAAAATTTCTAAAATTTCACACAGAAATTTCGAAAGAACTTAGCAGATAGAAACGGTCTCATAAAGATACTAGTAAATTCTACTGATGCCAAAGGAACGTAAATTCAATCAAATCTTTAATACCATTCAACCTGAATTGTGAGGATTTTTCTTTGTATTTTTTAATTTCTTTTTGACTTGAGGCCTTTCCTTTTCCTTTAGAAATTTATTTTCTTCTTTCTTTTAGTAGCTTCTTTTATGCAAAGAAAAAGATAAACAAAAAGGTGCAAGAAACGCGTTGGTGAGTTGGTTTCATATATGAAAGAAAATCAGATTTGTACTTAAAAAAACTAAAAAAGGCAATTTAAATCAGTCCATTAATAATGGGTTGCTTTCATTTAATTGGATAACAGAATAAGCATTAGCTCACTCAAGGTTGGTTGCCGTCAACCTAAACTGTCATTTCTCCGATTTTTCAGACAATAGTCTATGCTATTGCTATGCCCAAAGGTTTTCACTTTTTGCTGCTCTTTAATGGATTCATCTGCAATCTAGCTATGAGCACGTCATAAATCAGTCAAAATCTGAACCTTTTTTGAACCGTAATTTAGCCCTTAAGCATAAACCTTGGTTTAGATTCTATATTTCATTGAATTCCAGTTCCAACCTCCAAACCGTACTTTTTAAAGTACATAATGATATTTTTTTTTGCTTTAAGAGGGTTACTTTGAAAGATAAGAGAATTAAATGATTATATTTACTCTAAACTTTAATAGAACAAGGAAAAAACTTAGTTTTATTAGAAATTTTTATTTGTATTACGACTGAAGTCTTAAAACTAATTTCAACATTTGTTTTTCAGTATTTTAATTTAAAATTAAGTAAACAATGGAAATGGAACAAATTGATCTTAAATTAATAAAAACTTTGATGATTTTATAGTTATGGACTTTTTTTTTTACTACCTTTATACTTTTATATATTATCACATAAATGATTAATCCGAAAAAGCTTCACATAAAGTTAGAAAAAGAAATACAGAAAATACAAATTAGAATAAATTATGCACGTAAGGATATTTCATCGTATAATCATCCATCACAAGTAAATTTTTGCTTTATCTTTAATATCTTTATCAGTTATTAACTATCATCAATCAATAACTAATTATTGGTGCCGTTCTATTTTTTTTTTTAATAGGGGGAGATGGGGAAGCTTAAAATATACAAATTCCCTTATCATAAAGGAGAAAAGGAGTCGAGCGACTCGGAAAATTTCTTGCCCTTCATATCACAATCGTTCTAGAAATTTACAGTTTGTCAAAAAGTATTCTTTTTTTATTTTTACACCGATATAATATTTCTTTTTATACAAATTTTTTATTTTTTTTGAATTAACCATCCAGTATCCGAACCTCTCTGGACCAGTTAAATCCGGATTCGGAACGTCGTTGCAAGTTAAAGTTTTTTGCTCCTTTTCATGGGAGTTGTATAAAGTCGATCCTGAGACTTCTCATTCCTAATCTAACCTACATTACCACCATACTGTCATTTCATGTATTACAAATTTTCTGTTATACAATACACTAATAATAATCTTTTTGAATGTTCATTTCTTTTGACAACATGCTTAGAAATTTCATTTTTAAGAACAGTAAACAAATCTTGAAAATAAAAGGATGCATAGTTAATGATTCAATCACATCCGAGTTAAGGATACAATGGGTTATTTCTCCTATTTTGTAGAATTAGATTTATCTTCTTTTTATTTATTTATTTATAACTTAATGTGCAAAAAATGAATTTAATATTTCTCAAAGAATAATTTTACCTATAATATTTAGATATATGCAATGTTATCCCTAAAATTATCAAAATAATACAATTTTGCTGCTAAAGTAACAAAACATTTAATTTAACCATATTCCATCTTTTACCGCTTAAGTGTGCACATTGTACCATTTTAAAGGAAAAACGTCAAACTAACGGTATCGTTACTTCAGAAAAAAATTTGAATTATTTTAATAATTTTAAGAATAACATTACACGTAACTAAAAATTAGAAAAAAATTGCTTTTTTTTAGTAAATATTAATGATATTTTTGCACATTTGGCCTTTATTTATTTATTTCTTTTTATTTTATAGCAAAGGAAGAAGGCTTAGTTTGCTCATTTTTTGTGATTATTATTTATTAGTTTGATTCGAAATTAATTAAGAATATATAATAACTTTAATTATGCATTTACTCACTTATTGTGGAATTATACAAGGGGCACAAATTGTTTAATAGAAGTTCTCATTATTACTCCTCAAATAGCCTCCATGCGTTGAGAATATAGTACGCCAATGGGAAGTCAACCAATTTGTTTTATACTCAAATTGATGTTGCTTAGGGTTTGATGTCAAAAGTTTTTCTTTTTTCCTTTTTCTTTTAAAAAAAATTGAATTAAAGGGGAAATTAAAGTATAAAATGAAGATAAATCAGTTATAAAATTGAACTTGTATGCTAATCAGATACAAATATTATTCCTAAAATATATTATTTATTAATTTCAAAGGATAAGATATAATCGATGCATCTTTTCTTCTTTAATTAAAAATCTAAAATTCAAGTTCTGAACATGAATATTTGAAATGAAAAACTTTGACTTCATTTATGGGTATATTCGAAATAAATCTGCTAGAGAAAATCCTATATCGAATAATTAAAAGAAATGAAAAGGCTTAAGTAGTGAAATTAATTTTAGAATTAGTCAAATCATTTTGAAGCAATGATAAGATTTCAATTATTAAAATCGACTCTCCAAACTTACACTGAGTTTACATGGTATTAGAAATATAAAAGAAATAAGTGTTATATGATTGTGGTTTTTATGAATGAAAGATATATTTGAGGTCCAAAAATCAGAATAAATAAAAAAGAAATTCAAATAAAAAAATAGAAATAAAATAATCCTGTCAATCCCTTATTTCTATTCAATATTGCACAATTGATTTAATTTCTTAATAAAAGGAAAAACTAAGTCAGTATAAACAGGCTGCATAGCAATTAGCATTAGCTTTTTGGATTGTCAAATTAACAATATCTTAATGTTTGGTCAGAAAAGCAGCTTCGGAAAGCATCACCAATAATACAACAAAATGCCTTGAGAAGAATATCATTCTTATTAGCTGTGTTCAATCACAAATATTACCTTTCATATCAGTAAATCACAATTTCAATTATTTAAATATTTCTTTTTTATTTTTTAACAATTTCATTTAAATAAAATATTCATATTTTACAACCCCATATTTAATAATCTAAATTTCTGACTGTTTCCTTCCTTTCGTGTTGAAAATGTTTTCATGTTTACTTCTCTTTTTTACATTATTCAAGATTTCAACTTTGTCATCCCGTGTAAATTTTAAAATAAAATTACAGGAAAATTTTATTAAAATAATTTATTTTCCCTTGATGCTTATTTTGGAGTCGATTTATCCTGAATAGCTTTATAATTCCACCTAATATAATCAGAAAATTTTTAGTATATATCATGCTTGCTTTAACGGATATTAGAGTCTTAATTTTATAAAATTTGAATGTAATTTAAAAAAAATTAAATTATAGTAAAAATATAAAATTAAAAAACTAAAGGAAAATGAAGGGACGTTTTATTATTGAATATCATTAGTTAAATATACGTGATTATTTATTGACGTTTTCTTGTCTTATTGAAAATGTTTAATCTTTTTTGTTTAATTTTAGACTTCACTAAAATATTGAAAAAGCATAAAAAGACAAGCAATAAGGTCTTAATTTGTGATGCAATGGATGTGACAGTAGGCTTTCTTCGATTTATATGGTAAACTATGACCATATTGCTATTCATCCATGATTTCTTTGATTATGTATTAATAATTTAATTGGGCCCCCAAAATGGATTACTAATTGTTCAATGATTTGATTAAGTAAAGCTTCTATTATTGTTTGAAAATTCTCTTAATTATATTTTTACCAGTTGGTTTTTCACGCTCCGTGGGAATATCAACAATAATTTATTAAATATTTATATTTAAACTAAATAAAACATAAATATTAAAAATTTGAATATTAGATTTCTGAATTTTTTTTGAAAGATGCTAAATTTTATTATAAAGTAATTAATAATATCTAATAACATGAAATTGAATATCGTACATTGAGTTTCAATTAAATTAAAATTTGATTTTGCAACTTAAAATTTAAATTTCAAGTGAAATTTTGTTCAATTTGAATGAATTTAATTGATTTAAAAATTTTAATTTTGAATTTGTATTTGATTTTTAATTGAAATTTAATTTTGATTTAGATAAGTAATTTCTATAGTGGGAAGTAAATCAATTGATTATGAATTTGTTCAACAGATTTAAAATTGTATGTAATTCTATATGTATATAAAGATTATAATTTGAGGTAAATTCAAACCTCCGATTTTATTTTTATCACCATCATTAAATTTGGGTAAATTTTCTTGTTGTCTGGTTATTTTGGTCACCAAACCATAACATGAATATCCATATTTAATTTTTTGACATCTTCTTCTAAACCTTCTAGATATTTGTTTAACTTTGTTGGGTTAAATATAAAATCATTAATTGACGTGGTAATGTAATTCAATTTATTCACACAGATAATTCAGTAAATAAATTGGAAAAAAAATTAATAGGTACTATTTTATGGCACGTTGATTTTCAACAATGAATGTGCTATCCTATTGCATATCGATTTCTAATTTAATTAATTAATATTTATGTAAGGAGCATGTGCAATAGGCGGGGAGACAATGGATCACTAGTCAAACAAGGATATTTCTTGGGAAGATTAATGTTTTTCTTTTTTTCTTTTTCTTTTTTAGTAATTCATTTAGTATCTAAAATCTACTTGCTTAACTAATTCAATTACCTCGATTCTAGTTGGACAATTAAATAAATATTTCCTTAATTACAAGTATTTAAAGATGTTACTTAGCATTTAATCCTAAAACCTTTAGTTAAAAGAAAAGAAAATATCGATCCTTACATTTCCATTACCATCTCACCTTTTGATGCAATGAATTTTTTTTTATTATTTTATTTTTTTGCCTTGCCTACATGGCAATTAACTTAGATTAAATCTAAATAAGTAATATCGGATTGAAGCATAGATTGAGTAAAATTCCTGTTACATCACAACTTAATTAGGTAATAAATCGTTCGTATGTAATTGCGTAGATGTGACTACCTCAATTGATTATATGCATTTATGTATTCGACCTTATCTAATTAAGATTAAGCATTTTTAATTAAGTGGTGAGAATTAAATTCTTGCTTATTATGGTTTAGGATTGATGTCATAATTACAGTTTATTGCCCAATATGTAGAAACTACTCATTTCATTCCTTTTTTGTATATTATTTTTAAGTAAAATTTAAATTTTATTTGTTTGTTATTTTTAATCTTTCAATTTAATTTAATTTGCTTTTTTAATTTTTTCGTTTCCAATAAAATGAGAACCAATTAAATTTGATAATATAATTTTAATCACATAATTTAATAATAAATTTTAATCTATTTATTATTTTTTAATTCTATTGAAAACAACAAAAGTGACAGATAAAAAAAATGAAAAAAGTAATATTTTAAGTTTCAATCTAACCTCAAACATTATTTTCTAAAAAGTTTGTAAAAATCAGCGTAAATATTTTTAAGATTTAATAATTAATATGTTAAATTTACTTGAAATTATATTTAATTTTATAATTGAATTTTGAACTTTTGTCGTTTTTAAATTACCATCCGAATTTCAAATATTATAAAAAAAAATACCGCTTAAATTTCAAATAACGATAATAATTTGCCACCCGAACATATAAAAATGTTAAACAATATATATTGTTATATATTATTTAAATACAATTTAAAATTTTTTTAGATATTTAACCTGTTTTTAATTTTCGATTGCTATTGCGATATATTTTAACATTGTCTTGTAAAACACATGAAATAATTTTAATGTCTACATAATTGGATTATCTCATTACCTATTCTCATTTACGTTTAATCACTCGTACATTTTTAATTTAGCTTTTTAAAACACATTTCATTATTATAAGTAGAAATTTACATTAAAAAAAAGAAATAAAATATAAAGAAAATAAGACCGCAGAAAACTACAGTTGTCTGAATTGTAAAAGAAATAAAAAGATAAAATAAAATAAAATATTTGGACTCTTTCTCTCTCTTGCAATGGCAAACAACTTGTTGATCAGAAAATGGAATGGTTCTTGGGGAGTATGGATGAATGACGTTGTCCACCATGCATAAAATCACAACTTTAATTAATAATTATTTACCAAGGAACCATTCAACTTTGTTCATCTAATAATCTTAATCTGATCCACTGCATCCCTTTCTATATTGTTCCACTAATTTCACGGCTCTGATTCCATCTTCATAAATCCTACTGAATATATTTATATATCTGTTGTAGATTCTAGACTTATAAGAAGGACAAATAAGAAAAACCTTGTTCTACTGTTCTGGCATTTCTAATTTTCTATTTTTAAGACATTATTTATTTATTTATTTTCCTCCTAATTCCTCTTTTTTTTTATTCTTTTTAGTCTCCTCTCCGTATCTCTCTTTCTCCAGGCAGCTATTCTCCTACTTTCTCTTTTAACTTTCTGTTATATATATATATAAACATTGTATGTCATTTGCCATTATCATCAGAGTAAAGTTGAAAACTTTTAACACTCTATCAACCAAGAATTAATTAATATGGGCAGAGCTCCTTGCTGTGATAAAGCTAATGTCAAGAAAGGTCCTTGGTCTCCTGAGGAAGATGCTAAGCTCAAAGCTTATATTGAGCAGAATGGCACCGGCGGCAATTGGATCGCCTTGCCTCAAAAGATAGGTAATTTTCTTTATTTTTACTATAAATCATACTCATCTTGTTCTCAATAAAATCTAACTATAATTAGTGTTAATTGTATATAGGCCTCAAGAGATGTGGCAAGAGTTGTCGACTTCGATGGCTGAATTATCTCCGACCAAATATTAAACATGGAGGCTTCTCAGAGGAGGAAGATAGCATTATTTGCAGCCTCTATATAAATATTGGAAGCAGGTATTTATGTTTATAAATATATAGTTAATTAATTAACTAATTAATTTGTGAATTTTGGTGATAATTAATGTGTGCTGATTAATTAATAGGTGGTCTATTATTGCTGCGCAACTGCCTGGAAGAACTGATAATGATATTAAGAATTACTGGAACACAAGGCTTAAGAAGAAGCTTTTAGGGAAGCAAAGGAAAGTGCAAAATCAAGGTAGCCGAGAGATTAAGAGAGAGAACCGTAGCTTTATAGCTCGGGCCGCCATGAATCAACAGACTCCAATACCCAATTACTGGCCGGAGCTGCCATCATCAACAATGGTCATGCCTGTGATGAATCCAGTAATTCAAGGACAAGATTCTGACTTGTTAGATCAAGAATCGCTTAACAGCTTACTAATCAAACTAGGAGGAAGATTTTCTGATCACCATCAATTAGAATCAAACATCACCAACACTGTTAATTACCCTCTTGATGGTTCTTGCATTAGTACTATTACTCATCAAGATCAGCCATATTCAAATTCAATGGCGCCTATGCTTTCTTCTGCTTCTTCTTCAACCATGGAGACTACTTGTTCTCAATTGGCTAGCAACAATTATGCATATCTACCAACTGAGCTAGACGGAATGGTGTATGGGAATCATCAACAGTTGCAAGGAATGGAGAGTTTGTATGCAGTGAGTTCTGGGGAAAGTGGTAGCTGGGGCAATATGAGTCTTTTGGATTATCCTCAACTTGTTTCAGAGTTTGAAAATTGCCTGCAAAGCCTTCCTCAAGACCATTCTTCCTTTGAAGTTTCCAGTTACTTTGGGCCACAATAGCCTATGTAAAATAAATTTATTAAATTAGTTTAATTAAATATCTTAGGCATTTTGATGTTGGAATATTCATAATATTCTCCTGAATTCTTTTGTTATCTTTACAAAAATGATTGGAGTTGAATTGTTTTTGTCTAAATTATCCTGTACGTGCAGTTAATTTAATTTTAATTACTATTTAATCTCTGTTTAAAATAGATATGAAATAAAAAAAAGAAAAATTAATTAGTACTACTAAATTTATATAATCGTACTTGTCTTAAAATAAATTCATGAAAATGTTCCTCAACGATAATAAAAAGTAGGAAAAGCTTTGACGTTTTTGGCTATGACTTGCTCGGATCTACTAAAGTAGGGCATCCTAAAATGGCTGCATTCCTTTATTGTTATCTTAATGTCTGCAATAGATAACATTAAGAGCTCCATGAAATGCACATGCTATCACTTCATTTCATATAGTTCCAACTATAATATTGTCATGACAACCTCAACCAAGTTGCCTGCTGGGTTATTTAATTTTTGTTTATTAAAAAACATAATAGTAAAAGGTTATGAGTCAAGTGGGCAGTTCTTGAATTATATGATTCAAAAGAACATTATAACAGAAAATAATTAGTCTTTATCTCAATAAAATCCTTGGATCCTCGTATCTACACATATGAACAACTAGTGCCGAAAAATCACCTAAAATTCATGTACATTCCAGTCCATGGTACGTACTATTATATTCTCTTCGGTTTTCGATGAAAACCTTTGTTGGCAGTATTTTATGGGCAGTACAATTTTATGGGTAATGGACGAAAGATCTCCATTTATCAGAGATTTCACCATTCTAGTGAGCTTTGATTCAATAGCAGCAAAATGTGTAGAGCCTGAATTTCAATCAAATCTATAATAAATATAAAAACATAATACATCACATCAATCTTAACTACATATGTTCTGTCATTCGTTGTTAGTGTTTCTCTTTGATAGATTTTAGAGTAAATTATGGAAGCCAAGATTCTAAGTAGTCCTTTAAGCTGTTTGAAGTTTCAAACACAAAATCAATGTGGGAATATTTATCAGATTTTTGTGATTGATGCTCATGTAATTTCCATGAATATTCTTCTTGGACAAACTTTGATATAATTCAATGGAACCCTTTATTTTTTGAGCAAAGCTATAACCCTTAATTTCTTATGAGCAATAATATCGTGCGTTTAATCTTTTCTATTTATTCATAGGATTTTGAATTTGCATTTCTTAAGACAATTCTAGTGTTGCTAATATTAGAACTAAGTGACATGCGAATTTTGTCTTAAACTAATATATATGGTTAATTAAGAGAGAGTCTTAATACCGAAATAAAATTTAATTTAGCAACACTAAGCTTGTCACAGCGTGCATGTATAAGATCTACACAGAATGTTTGCTCTTCCATAATTAAGTCATTTAACATAAATAACAATTTGGTTTGCTTTAATTATATATGGAGAAAGCCATAGCATTCACATTATTATTAAGCAATTTCTTGTGGAGAAGTGAAATTTTAAATTAGTGTGGCTCAGTATATAATAAAAAAAAATGGAACAGCCAATTGATAAAGTGCCAATCCAAGGCATCTTGTTGTGCTATGCTATATATGAAAAAGCAAAGAAAGCGAAATGAAGACTTTTGTTGGAAGAAATATAGAGAGAGAGATGCGTACCTATGCTCTTAAGTCAAAAAAAAAGCACAAAGTGAGATAAAATTGACCAGGTCCTTGGTGGCCTTATTGGGATTCAAGATCATTTAATTATTAACTTAGTCAATCAATAATTTTCCTAGTCAATCAGTGCCAATTTTAATAAACAATTTTAAAAAATATATCAAATTAAAATTCATTAGTACTTTTTTTTTTAACTTTTAATTTTGTTTATCTTTTTAAAATTGCGATTATCGATTCAGTGTCCGGTAATAACTGTTTAATAAAATAAAAAAAATCATTTGATTGAACGGTTTATATCATATAATACATATTTTTATGATGCAACTAACAGTAATCTAAAATCAAAGATATTATAATTTGAATTTGTTTATATATAATTTGTTGTTGGGTGGATGACTATTGTTGGACATGGACTTGTACCTAACTGTTCATCAAGATTTTGTCAAAATTTTGTGATTTGAGTTTCATCACCAATGATCCTATAACTAAGCTTGGTTTAAACTATGATGTCATGTAAAATTCCTCATTGTCAAGGCTGTTTCGAAGCATTTAGAGTTTGAATCCACAAGCGCACAAGTTTGACGTACCGATATAATATTGGTAAATCAAAACTTATTGATTTATCAAATAAATTCATTTCATAGTGCACTGATCGACTTGTCCTTCTAGTTTGTATAAGATTTTGCTTAACAACATTATACCCAATCAAGAAAAATAAAATCGAACTCTATCATAATATATTAGAAAACTTAAAAAGTCAATTTCCGAATCCAAGGTCCAAGTGAAATGGGCTAAAGTTAAGCAATGAGTTTTAATTTAATGCTGTAGATAATCTCGAGTTCGAATTCCAATCGGATTATATATATATATATATATATATATATATATATATATATATATATATATATATATATATATAGCATAAAAAAAAAAACTACTTCGATACCTTTAATACAAGATAAATTAGATAACAAGAAAATATAAGGATTCATTAAACAATGTGTAAGAAATAAATGATGAGTTCATACACAGAATTATTAAATAGAATTTACTTAAGGTCAAAAACCGACCGACCCAACTAAGTTGAGAATTGAAATTAGATATATTATGTAGTTGTTACAAGTTGGATCAGAATATTACTTTCCACCTTGACTTTCATCCAAAACTTTAATTTGTCTTATAGGGAAGGATCCAATTTCTATTATATTCGTAAATAAATTATAATTGGTTGACATAATTTTGAAATTGTAGCTAGCTAGTTGATTTTGTCAATATTTGCATTGGTATAAAACAAAACCCAACTCTCAAAATCAATCGTTAAAATAAATTTTGGATTAACAGTCACAATCATCCATACCGACACGTTGAGCTGTTTCCATCTTTTGCTTGTTGATAATTAAGTAGCAAAACAATTTGCAGTTTTTCGTTATTTAAAAGTCGCATAAATCGCAAGTGGCTGAATAATATAAATTTACGAATATTACATGCTAACGGGCACAAAATTTCTCTGAATTTCTGAACCATCTATCTATACATTTAATAATTAATTGCACTCTGCTTATCCCACTCTAAAAGAATAACTTCCCTTTTTCATTTGTCTTGGAGTCTAGTTCACTTTATTATTATTATTATTATTATTATTATTATTATTATTATTATTATTATTATTATTATTATTATTATCATTATTATTATTATTATTTTAAAAAAATAATTCAGATATAATAAAGCAAATTATATTTCACATGATGTCCAGCTTTAATAGTTTAGATTTCCCCATTCTCATCCAGGGCCGGAGCCAGAAAATTTTCTGAGGTCTAAAAAAATATTGTTTGAAAGTTAAGAAAATAAGGTAAATTTTTATAGAAACAATTGTTCAATTTGACTTATTTAAAAATTATAAATTTTTGAACAAATTATATTATATTTTTTAATTTTTTTTGCTCATGCCATCTACTATAATTTTTATTTTTATTTTTTGTGATCTTTTTATATATCATATATTTTTATTATAAATTATAATTTCTATTACAATTATAAATGAATTATGTAAAAATAAATAAAAGAATGTTATTTAGATGACATGAGATGAATTAACCATATATTAAAAGTTGCATGCAAATTTGTTTTAAATTTTGGTTTTCGAGACAATTGACCTTTATTAAAGAGTTTAAAGATTAAATAGAATTTTTAATTGATTTTTACAGGACAAAAGGATATTTAAAATATGGAAAAAGTAAAATTTCTTTTGATAAAATTTATTGATTTTTTTAATAATCACTAATTATCTTTATCTAGTAAAATAAAGGATTATATTGTTACTGATTTTTTAATGAAAAATTCGTAGTTTTAGTTTAAATTAAAACATAGTTTGATTTTAACATTTTGAGAGCCAATTAATAAAATTTATACATTTAAGAGTTAAAATAAGAATATAAATTTAATTTTTAGAATTATAAACTTTTAATATATACTTTATTTATTTATATATATATACAAATTTGGAAGGATCAAATTAAAAATATATTTTTCATTTTAAAATTTTAGCATATACTATATATGAAAAATTTCAAATTCGGGTTTGCCTTGTCCTTGTTATTATCATATTCATTTTTTAAGGTCAATTTAATATTCATATTCAACATAAAATAAGCTTTATGCTAACAAGATTAAGAAAAATGAATAATAAAAGATAGGTTGAAGCTTAAAAGATATTTACTAAGTTGAACTTTTTAAAAAAATAATTATTTTTTAAAATTCTAGTTGTTAAAATAAACAAAACATAAAATTGTGTTGTATTTTTAAACCATGTATCTGTTCTTATCTACAACTTAATGGTGGTATAGATTTTTTTACAGTATTTTTTTTTAAAAAAGAGTCTTTAACAAAACAGTTCACCGTATTTTATATTCAATTAGCCGATATATACTGATTTTGATAATTATAAGTATATTAACGATAAAAGTTATATTTCATAAAGTTATATCCCAAAAAATAGATAATTATTTGATAAATAAAATTCAAAATGACTTATAACTCAAAAACAGTTTTATAGGTTTGTTTAATAAATTATATGATTAAAAATAACTTTTTACAATAAATATTTAAATTATTATTTTATAATTTTTTTATTTATCTTGACTCAACAGTAAATATCATTTGTATTATTTTTTTATATTCGGTATAATTGTTATTATAAAATAAAATAAGGGATATTTTTATCAAAAAAAAATTTTAAAACAGCTACCCTTAAAAACTAAAATTTATCTTTTTTTGAAAAATTTCAATTTCTATAAATTTTTTTTATATTTTTGAATTTTATTGACTGAAATTTTTTCACTATACTACAACTTATATACTATAAAATTTTATTGACTGAATTTTATATTTTTGAACTGTTATATACTACAACTTATTACTATAAAATTTTTTCACTTTTTATAAAATTAATTTTTCAAAAATTAGTATTTACTAAATATATTTTTTTATTTCATAATTAATTTTTTATTCAATAATTAGCTTTTTATTCTTTCAAAAGCAATGCTAAACGGGCTCTAAGAAATACATGAGTAAATTGTATAGTAATAAGTTTGGACCTATCAAAACTTGGCTCAACCCCGTGTGACCTGCTTTTTTTCTATCCAAATCCAATTTTATCCGTGTGGTCTATAAAGTGCCCGACTAACCCGTATTGTAATTTGACTCATTTATGATTTGTTTGAATCACACTCAACTTAATCCATTTATATATTTAAAATTTAAATTTTTTTTATATAATATGAATATACCAATTTATACATGCATAATACAATAGTCAAGAACGGATCGGATGAACGCCAATTGTCAAGAGTGAATCGGATCGGATGATCGCTACTGTCAAGAACGGATCGAATGAACGCCAACCGTCAATAGCGGATCGGATGAACGCAAACCACCAAGAACAGATCGGATCGAAAAAGGCATGAAAATGCTTTGAGAAATTTTCATCCATCGCCAACGGCAACAGTGACTTTGAAAAATGTCTCAGATAACATAAGCAATCGTAAAACGGATTAGTAAATATTTATAAAAAATTTTTGCAGGATTAAATTGCAAAATTTTCAATCGATGTCATATTCCGATTGATGCATCTATTCCAATCATCCAAAGACGGATAACTCTATTTAATTTTGATCGACGTCACATCCTGATCAATATATCTAGCATTCGATCTTAAAGATTGAATTGCGTGGAGGGGAACTAATGATAATATCCAAAATAAAATTAACTATAAAATCGATCCATCAAATCCAAGAAGAGACCTAATATTAAAGATCCAAAAAATTCAATACTAAAAGGTACAAATATGATAGGTACACACATAATGGAAGAGCTCTCTCTCTTTAACTCTTCATGTTCTCTCTCTCTATTGAATTTTCTTTCCACACTTTAATAGTTAAATTAGGCATCAGAACATTAAAGCCCGACAAGATCGGGTTAATTTTTTTTTTGCAGGTCATTAAAACCTCTTTTTTCATGATCAGTGATATTTTTTTACGGTAAAATTTTATATTTTATCAGACCTATTTGGATCATGAATTAATCTTATCAAATTCGACTCAATTCATTTATGATATGCAAAATCCATCCATAGTAGCGGAATCCATTTGCCACATATTACATCAGTATTAATAACATTTCCTAAAATCTTCGTATGCATACAAAGTTCTATTCGTAAGATTGATATAAATAGTATATAATATAAATCCACTGTACATTAATTTTGAGGTCAGTTCATATATATTGTTATTTCTAATATGTAAATTTAAATTTCAAAAAATTCTCTCTTTTTATTTTAATTTTTTTAATCAGTTGGTATTTGAAATCCACTTATCCAATTAATCAAGTGCTAATTTCTAAATACTTGAAAATATTACATTTTTAGCATTTGAGACTTCTTATTAAAAAATGAATTTTTTTTTTATCTATTCCATCTTATCTCCTGTAATTCTAACAAAATCACAATTAATGGCACATTTGAGATGACCTATATATTAATATAGGCGGTGAATGTTGAAAAATCCTTTTAACTTAAATATGACAGTTTTCTAGGCTTGAAAATTGAGGAGTAGATAAATGGAAAAATAAATGGTACGTTGGTGGTCGGGGATTCATTTAATTCGAAGATTGATGAGACTCATATTTCTTTGACCCAACAGACCTTACCATTTTCTGCTGAAACTTCCCAAATTAAGTCGTCATTAAGGAAAATTTTCGCTTTATTTTATTTTCTGTGTGTGAATCATGGAAAAATTCTTCCTTTCGAGATTTTTAAAACCTTAAATTAATATGAATGCCCAAAAACAAATATATTTGTATATGTTCCAAACATTCACAACAAACAGCTACACAACAAATTAATTTAGTGGAAGCTACTGCCAAATAATTAAATATATTTAAAGCTAATTAATCAACTAGTGCGTGCATGAATCATGATCCACTGCAATTCTTAATACCAACTAGTGTTGTAAGTTTTAAGTATCCCGCTTTCACTACTTAAAAATAATTAAGTAACTTACGAGTTAACTTTTACCATTAAATTAAATTTAAATTCATTTTTAATATAATATTAGAACCACCAATTTTCTGATAATATTAAATTATACAATATGTGTATTCTAATTTTTTTTTATATGTACGGCCTAAATGTTAGCGGTATGTGTTAAAAACTCAACTTTTTCTTATATAAACAGTTCATGATACTTATTTTCAAATCCAAGAGAAGTAAATTTCAAGAAATTGAAGAATATCTCTAATTCAAAAAAAGTGGCAGCTAATCAATAAAATCGAATTATGTAAGCAGTGACATCAATGGCAAGAGAATGGGATTACTAATTAATAATGGACTGCACATACAATGTATTAGCATTTCAATGAACAATGTCAAAGGATAATAATGAATTTATATATATATATATATATAATTTGTTTTGATGGAGCATATGCTATATTATTATTTATGTTAATTCATCAACGTGGAAGCAGAATTTTTCCTTCTTTTTTTATTTTATTTTCAATTCTTATATAAAAGTGCATTAATAAAAAATATACGTAGTACATACATAGTATACACATCATACACATATAAGTTCCAAATTGGTTATGTTGACCCAAAAAAATCCAATTGGTTATTATGGCCTCCAGCCTTATTGTATTTAGAAAAAAAAAAAACTTTACTTTATAAATCTTTTCATTTATTTATTTATTAAATGAATATTTAATTTACGATTAATATAAAAAAATTATAATCAGTTTCATATATTAATAGAATGTGATTCAAGGCTTAAACATACCATAAATGTATATTTAGAGACTGTATTATATATATGACGATCCTTCAATGCGCACATTATAATATATTTTAATTTCGAATTATCGCTCTATAGTATGGGTGAATACCATATTAACACATGAATTTAGCTCAGCTAATTACGGTAGAATTTCTCATATAAAATATATTTTTCTTAATGGACCTGTAAGACATGGACTGAACAAGTCATACATGAATGGCCAATGATAAAAGAATGAAAAAATCCCAAGGAGAACGATAGCTAATGTACGTTAAATAACAGAATAGAAAGCTGAAAATGCCAAAGGAAATTAATCCCGCCTGATGAATTTTGATAACCCGATAAGGAATAATATTAATCCTGGACAAGAAGAAGCATAACAGGCAAAAGCATCCAAATTTACCTATGTCCAAAAGCTTCTCGTTTTTTTTCGAGTAACTCTCAAAGGGAAAATTATGTCAAAGGCGTGAGAATAAAAATATAATTAATATGAAGCCTTGATTGATGCCCTAAGGTCACCCGAGCCGCGACAAAAGCCCCGAGACGACCTTATTACAAACTTTTTATTATAATATTGTTTGCAATCTTATAATATTCGTTTTATTTAATCCTATACTTTTTCTCGGTTAATTTAATTTGTTGATATCGACACTCATTAACATGGAGAATAATTCTTTATTCTGTTTTGTTTTTATCTCGTTATAAAATTTTTAAAGTATTATGTTTTTGATAGATTATTCCATTTCCAGGAAGAATTTGTTAGTGTTTTTTTTTCATGGATTTTAGACTATTGAAAAAGAATGAAAAAGAGATGGCAATAGTTCATAGGATAACATTTTTATTTATTGTTTTTTTTAATGCTTTGTTGGCTTGGGGTTCAACTCTTGCATATACTTATTAATTCATGGATTTGGAGACCAGGGGCTTTTTTTCTAAATCAAATTTATGAATTTATTTTGCTTGTACAATAGTTTAATTTATTTTACATATAGACAAAATTTTTGAATTTATTTTATAAAATTAAAAAAATATATGTATATATAACCTATAAAAATAATTATTTTCATATTTATATTATAAGAAAATTATAAAATCACAAATATTTTAAAAATGTAAATTTTTAGTAGGGTTTTGCTCACTTTTTGTTGTGGGTTGGGTCAGTTAATTTGCCACATCTGGTTGTTAGACTCGTATTAGGGTTAAAGCAGCCCAGAACGACCTGCCCCAACTGAAAATTTCACCAAACATTTAGAAAAGCCCAGCCCAAATAGTATCCAAGATCTTTAGAAGACCAATTCCACCTTTTTTTTTCAGAGAATTAATTACATTTCTAAATTTATTAATATTTTATTTTACAGTAATTGCTCATAATATAGTAATAATTTATTTTAATATGGAATTAACTACAATTAAAAAATATATATCTAAAGCTTACCGTTAATGGTGTTAGTCTTGTATTAGGATTGCAGTAGGATCATGAGTTCGAGGGCTTTAATAATAATAATAATAATAATAATAATAATAATAATAATAAAGTTTAATATATATTTTTTCCCTCAATTGTTTCACAATTTCTTACGCTTAAAAACTTGCTAGTGCCTATAATATGCATGAATTTGACCAAAAAAAAAACCTATTTCTTCCATAATTAACCAAAAAAAATACTATACGTAATTTTTAAAATACATATATTATTTCTAATCAATTATTAAATTTATTGTTATTAAGCCAAAGTAATGTAAATGAAAAATGAAAAAGTGATAATTTTAATGAGTGAAAAATGAAAAAAGATCTAAAAGGAGAAATGAATAGAAAGTGGTTATTATTATCATGTGTCCAATATTAAAATAATTATTCCATAATTTGTCCAGAAATCTCTTTCTAATCGGTTCAATTCTTATTTTTTTAATAACCGTTTCAGTTTAGGTATCGTGACGGTCAATTGTATCGATTTCATATCATAGATCTATTTTTTTTTTGGGTCAAATTTAAGCATGTATCAGGATGTTTGCAAAAGTTAATTGTACAAAATATTCTTTAGGCCAATTTTGAAGAAAAAAATGTATTAAGCCTAACAATGACAGTGATAGTAACAGTAGCAAGTTCTGAAGCTAGTACATATTAGGGGTAATTGAGGACCAAATGATTTGTTGTGCATAATGTGATTTGGGCCCACCTTGAAGGCAATGTTGAGTTTTCATATGAAGAATGGATTATGGAGTAGGGGCATGACTTTTGGGCTTTTAATGGTCTTTAATTTTGGATGGCTAAATTTGTGATTGGGTTGGAGCCCAATACCCAAAGCTGACCCCAAAAAGTATTGTTTCTCTGCCAGCTCCCAATTGAACTCTGAGCTACAGCCTCTTATGGTAGCTCGTCTATATTGACGCCCTAACGATTTAACTTAATTAAGGATCTTTAGAACAAAAAGAAAACAACATTTCCCAATATTACTATTTGGATAAATATTTTTTCCAATATATAGAAGGTAGATTATTGCTAATACATGTGATTTGAATTTCAAATATTTTTTCACGGAATTGTGATCTAATCTAAAAAAAGTTTCATTTTGCAACATGTTTGTGTTGACAGCAGACCGAATAAGTTTAACATAATATTGTAAATTTTGATCTGAATTCAATAATATGAGTTTTGGAAAATACAAGAAATTATAGTATCAGAATTATAATATTTTATTTGTAACTATATGCATATCTGAATTTTGTATCTATTTTTTTATATATATTTTATGTATATATATTTTTATTATGTGCTTATCATAATGATTATAAAATCACTTTCAACTCGTCTAATAATTAGGGTTATAAACATATACACAAGCACAAGTCAGAAAGAAAATAATTGAGCTAATCTGAGAGCATATAGTAGAATAGGAGTGCCAATGTTATTAAAACCGGACTAGAACAAGAACCGTACGGCTGAGGATTTGTGGTTTGACCAGTTCAACCGGATTTTTTTTATTTTTAAAATATTATTAATTAATATAATTTTATAAATACTACTATATAAAAAAAAAAAAAACAATCATCAAATATTAAATATATGTCACAAATATTCTAATAATAAGTTACATAACATAATTTCAATTTTATTATTACAAGTGATTAATTATGGATTTTTGAATATCATATGTTAGAAATATAAAAATATAATTATATCATGAAAAAAATTTCTTATTTAGATAGAGTACTAATGAAGCAAACATAGGGAACATTGGCCTTGCATATATGAGTATAATTATATTTTATTACAATGAACCCAAATAGATAATAAGTATATTAAATTATTAAGTGACATATTTAGAATTTAAAATACTATTTTTTTCAAATAAATAAATAATGAAAATATATATATATATATATATATATATATACACACACACACACATATACAAATACATACATACATACATATGTGTGTGGAAATATACAAAAAATTATGATTTTTTACACATTTTAGCCAAAAACCCGATTTTACCCGGTTCTTTCTTATTTTTCCCATCCAATTCGGATTTTTGCCAAAATTGTTTTAAGTAGTTAAACCAACCTGATGATTTATCAGTTTACAGTTCAACCGGTCAATCCAGTTTTAATAACATTGAGGAGCATCCCACACCAACCCCATTAAGCATGACAATTATCTCCAAAATGATCCAAAAGCAACACTTTATAGCATTAATTATATATATTTGTTTTGATAATTAAGTTAGGGATGAGTAGGGTTCATCAAGCTGTCCATTAATGAAAATTGAAGGGTACCTGTGAAGCATAACGTACAGAGCGGGATATTAGGGATATCTTCACCACTTTTCAAGCAGTCCAGAAAGGTTTTATAAAAAGAGATTTTAAATGGTCTTTTTATGTCTCCAATATTTAAAGGCACTCTTCGGATCCAAATATTTACTCTCGGAAATTTCCTGGAAAATCCCCACCCACCTATGTTGTTCTATTCATTCACACCATTTTTTTACTTTTCTGCTAAAATAATGTTTACTTAAATAGGATATATATAGGTAACTTCATTTGATTGGAGATAAATTCTTGAAATTTATTGCTGAAGTTTTGAAACTAGAAATATGTGATCTGTCTGAGAAGATAAGTTGTGGAAAATGGGTTCATTATTGACTGAGAAACTGTCTACATATACGTACAGTTTGAATAGAAAGAAACTCTAGCTATCTCTATAACTTGTTCATCAAGATTAATGCAAGCAAAAAGAAAACTCTGTTAGAAACATGGAGAATTTAATTTGTCCATCAAGAACCTGACATCTAAACAAAAATTTCAAACGTACAATCACCCTTTTCTAAAAGTTCATACACTTTAATATGTTCTTGTCTTCACTTTTTTTTTTTTTGGTACAATCTTGTCTTCACTTTTTAAAAACATAACAAAGAAAGAAATTTTAAAAACAATAATCGAATGCCCATCTTTGTCTATATATATATATATAATTTTTTGCTTTAAAAGTTAATGATGAATAAGTCAAGAAAATGCGGTGAAGTTGTGTCCATAACACATATAAGGAAATTAAGGAGAAGTTTCATCAACCAATAAAAGAAAGAAAAAAGAAAGAAAAGAAAAAGTAAATCTTCTGCTAATATTTATTTTTTCCCTCTCTTCTAATATTAAATTTTCCCTTTTTACTCACCTCGCATTTATAACATAAAATACAGAGCTTAATTATTAAATTTTTATTGTTAAATTTTCTAAATAGAATATATTCACCTAATAAAACACACATTTCTGTATTAAATTCTTGTTTATTATTGACTAATCTAAGTTATTTTTTTTCAAAACAATAAAATTCGGAACAGAGACAATTCTGAGCCTACAATATTTTATTTTGTTCCATAAAATTTTTAAAATTCTTGAGATTGACAATTCTAATATACATATGGGGTAGGCCTGAGTGCCTGTATGTATGAAACTCTTACCAATAATATAGAAATCTTAACAGAAAACTAAACACAAATAAACTAATTTAATTTTTTTCTGTATCATAATATAAAATATTGTGATAGGTGAAGACAAAATAATAATAAGAAGAAACCATCAAATTACTGATTTTTTTTAATGAACTATCTTGTTACTCAATCATTCCAAGACAGAATTAATGTAAATGAGGATACTAAAATTTTGTTGGTATGGGCAATTAGTGTAAGAAGGGAGAAGAAGGCATGTTCATATGGTCCCTCTTTGTCTGCATGAACACAGGCATCACCCAAGGGATGGCATACCAAGTTGCTCTCCTTTTATGTGCCAATTACACTAACTAAATTAAACCTTTATACCCTACTCTTTTTATTTTTCTGCTTTCACACCCTCTCTTTCACAATATTGTTAAATAAATATTAGGGCAGGTGTTCTATGTTCCCTAGCATGTGCTTGCTCATGTGAAACCCACATGACTCCCATACTGTAATCTTACTTGTCATAATCATCCATCTTTATCACTAATATTAACTCCATCAGTCATAATTATTTCAATTATTTTACTTTCAATAAATGAGATGGGATGGTTGAATAGTTTATCTATTTAATCAAAACATTTAGACTGGGAATGATTTTTAAAAAATAATATTGAAATTATTTTCAGTGCAAATATTTATGAGTTTTTTTATAAAAAAAAATTTACAAATTCTGAAATTAAATAGGTTACGTTTTGAACATAATTGATTATCATTATTTAATTGTTTCATGATTGATTTAATAACTGTTAAATTAATGATATAAAAATTACATAAAAGTTATTGGATAGTGCATATTTTGGCCCATAAATTATGCCCTAACTTTAGCTACAATAAAAGATTTACTGACTCAACAAAATCAAAGTTTTACAGGGTCAAGTCTTACCAAATACAATTTAGAAAGCACAAATCAAAACAAATTTTGATTTAAAAAAAATTGAAAGTAAAAAATTTACGAACTCAATAATACAATACTTATATATATGGTTCAAATGCCAGGAAAATAAAACGTTATTGGAAAATTAACTACTTTAATTAATGTTTTATTAGTTGTTATTCTACTACTGATTAATTGATTGTTTTGGATTAAAACATTTTGGCTGGCCTTTCTTGTCACTGTCCCTATGTTATTAGCAACATAGACATTTGGCAGTGGTCTAATTACGATGTTAGTGTCTAAATGAGATTATAGACATATTCTTTCTTAATCAATTCTTTTCATGTCTTGATAATTTCATGCTTGTTACTATCAACCTAAAGGTGTTAATAATTGATCATTCTCTGTTGGTACATATAGATCGTAATATCTTATACCATTTATTTATTTTTTCCTTTTTAATTCCATTTTTTTAATCCTAACCAGAACTTGTTTTTAATTAGTTTTGCGTTGCTTTATTTTCAAGCAATGAATATTTTATGAGATTTAAGATTCATTAAGTTTTTAAAAACCAGAATCTCATTGCATTAAGAACAAAACTACTTTAACCAATACCCTGTTGACATTTGATAAAAATATATATATTAACATGTTAATGATAAGTTATAAAATTTATTACGAACACCCCAATGTTAATCAAAAGCTAAGAAATATCTACGCACATGGATTCACGTATAGAGTCAACAAGAAAAAAGGAAATCGACCAAAATTCCCATTTATTTCCATAGTTTTTTTTTTGTATTTTCTTTACTTTTAAATGGACGAAAATTTTCCTTCTTAATTAAATAACTTTTTTTGGAATAATTAAATAATTTAATGTATATTCGGAACCACTAATGAAGAGTACCAAAATCCTAATCACATGCGAGTATCATGGGTAGTTTTGACAGGTATTCGCCGCGTATCATGCAGAAAACAAAAACAAAAAGAATGCTTACTAATAATATATATTGATTTTCTCTTTAAAATAAAATAATATATTGATTTTGTATTTTAAAAGAATTTGCATATCTTTTTCTTTAAAAATCAATTGTATATCCAATTATTCTTTTGTATTTTCTAGATATTTTCAACTAGGATGGTGATACTTTTATTTATTTATTTATTTATTTATTTATTTTTGTCTCCCCTGAATAGCACATGGAATGGGACTTTTTCTACTCCAGAAACGACTATAAAATATAAGAAAATTTAGAAATAAATCTTAGGTGGCTTTAAAGAAATTAAAGTTTTGTTACAAAACTATATTTTCCGATTTATTTATATTTTATACATTTTTATAACATGTTCCTCTAAAATTTATTTATTGAAATGCATTTTCATCTTAACTCCGTAGTAAATTATTGAAAACTGACAACGACATTGGAGTCCAATATTTCCATTGATCATGAAATTATGAAAAAAATAATACCAACACAAAATGGAACTTTAATCTAGCCAAAAGAACCTTTTGTCAATGTTGTACAATTGTGTCTACCGTCACATCAACTTATCTTTGCACAGCATTATATATATATAGTAATATCTCATTTCGCATTACTGGCAGAGTTTATCTACGTATAGCAAATGCTTAATAAAAGGTAAAATTTACGGTCTAAATATCTTTTGAAGAGAAAATATGAAGAGAGAAAATTTTTGCAGAATTTCAGTATACGTAAAAACTTTTAATTTTTCAAAGCCTATTTATTAAGTTTTGTGCTATAAAATAGAAAATTATTAAAGAAAATAATACAAAAAGAAAGTTACCTTTTTTTTTCAAATTAGGAATTTTTCCTAATTAAAAGATTTGATATGGATCTCTTTTCATTTCTAATTTATTTTCTTTCTGATATTTATCATTTCTATATCGGGATAATTAACATATTGATATAGATCTCTTTACATATAGGGAGTCATGGGAGCATTTAGACTCCATCACATAATTAAATGAGATCATCACAATTTTAATTTTGTGGCTAATATTCAATTGAAAGTAAAAAAATATTAATTTTAATTTTTTTAATCACATTAGCAGTTATAATTAGATATTATTCATTTTTTATATAAAAAATTGAATGAATTAATAAATTTATTTTATATAGTAAATTCAAGAGTTATTCTTCAAGTTATGTCATATAACATGTGAATACTAGGTCAAACTAGTGTTAGAATCCCCGCCATGCCCAAGACAACAATAATTGTGACAATTTAACTAATCATGAAAAAAGTTAACTAAATCTTGATATATTTTTTTATAAAATGATGTTTAATTTAATTTTTTTCCAAAATAAGAGAACTATATATTAAAAAGATGATGAAAATTAAAAAGATATAATTAGACTGGACTACTACATTTGAATTTAATTGAAATGTAGCATAAAAAAAGATAAAAATGATGTATGCCTCATCCTCATTCAATTTTTTTTTTAATTTTCCTTAAAAAAAACTCAAATTTGGGTAAAGACATTTTATTTTAATTAGCGAATTCATAATTACCAACGTCATTAAAAGAGAAATTAAATTTAAGACTTTATATACTTTTAGTCTGAATATTATCTATCATAACTACGGTTGGATAGACATTTTGTTTAAATTTATGATCAATTGCTCTACATTTTGTTTAAATTTATGATCAATTGCTCTATCATTGTTACTAATCGCACATAGTTTGTTACCTGATGTGTGTGTATATATAGAAAAATTCAATTTAAGAAATTTTCTTTTCTCTAAGGAAATAGACAAAGAAATTTGTGATTGAGTCCTTGGCTCAGCAGAGAACATGTGTAAAGTGACGCAATGCCGGATCCCAGATGACCATTCATGGATTAGTAATTAATTATATATACATATAACAGGAGAGGTAGGTATTATATTATTGTTTTAAGTATATATCAACACATGACGTTCATGTTAGCATATCTTTAACCAATTTATATATTATATTATCTTCAACCTTGTAAATTAAATAACTTCCTATAATTCCTATTAAAACTAAGCAAATTATTTATCTTGTAACTTTTTCATATCTTTATATGGATTTTCAGTTTAAAACCATGTTGTGAAACTATCAACACTATGGATGTATAAAATTTTTTTATCATTAAATTAATAGTCTATATTATAAACCTTATGATAATGAGATTCAATTTAATATTATATATGATCAAATTGAAAATATAATATAACTAATAAATCAATATATATATATAGAAAATAAAATATTTCTTTAATAATTTAATTTAACTCAAAAAATAGAACTCTATATAATATCATATGCAGCACATAACTATGTACCGACAAAACTATATTTGAGATACCAATTAAAGTATTTTTGTTGTTTCAACTAATTAAACTACACATAATTAAGTAAATATTAACAAACTCATAATTAATTATATTAACCACTAATTAGAGGTTGCATTATATGTATATTTTATTATTTTTAGGATCATATTATTAAATAATCTGAATGATCAGATGTTAGTCAACGTACTTACCATATAATTATATTGAAATTAAAAGCTCTACTCATATTGTTTTAGATTAAGTGCTTTAACTTAAACTAAACGAAATCTTCAACCCCAATAATTGGATATCCAATGCTATCAGCAAATAATAATGGCCTCACTCATATGATCATATTTTGATACCTTTATTTTAGTTTTTCCTATTTATAATTATGTGGCCAACTAACTATTGAATGGCTAAGTATACATAAAAACCAAATAAAAAAGAAAATGATATTCTTTAAATTTGTTACTATAATTGTTGGCAATATATAAAAATGGTCATGATTAGATTCTTTAACTAAACAAATTAATGAATTTATTATTGATATTATTTTAGGTTTATTTAACGAAAGTTTAGTTGATAATTCTTGTTTTTGGCTGTAAATGGATCCTACTTAGGGACATGCTTTGTTTCCTAAAACCGAGTCATATATATTATAGACAAGCCTTGTGATTGGTTTGAAATTGGCCCCAAAAAAGCGTAAACGTCTTCAACACCAACTTTTTAGACACTAATTAATCTTATAAAAAGTTTTTTTAAAGGCATTATATAGATGCATTTCTCATCCAAAAGAAAAGGGAATAAAAAGGAAAATAAAATAGATTTATAATCAAAGTTAATTAAATAAAACAAAAAGAATAAGCTTCGGACTTTTATGGATTGCTTGTAAAAAACTCTTGCTCTCTTGCGTCGGTGACGACGACTTTGAACTGTAACAGTCATACATTGACTTCACATTCTTTTCATCTTCTTTCTTTATCTTCAAGTTTTTCAGATAAAGATTAGATACACACATGTGTCACTCTCTTAATCCATCTTTTAAAATCATCAATTTGAATTTGTGATGCTGTTGGAAAAAAAAATTGTGATGCTGATAGAATTCTATTCAATGTGCTAAGAAAATATTTACTTAGACAAAATCTATAAATAAATTTATGCTACTCCCTCCATTTTTTTATCTATTACTTTTATTATTTGTATTAAAATTAAAAAATAATAAATAAATTAAAATTTAATATTAAATTACGTGATTAAAATTAAATTATAAAATCTAATTTGTTTTAATTTTATTGAAAAAAATTGAATATTGAAAAATCATATTAAATTATATTAAAAATTTAAAAATAATAGATAAATAAAATTTTAATTTTACTCTAAAGTGATACATAAAAAAAAAGACCAAAGAAAGTATAATCTAATCACAAATTATGATGCACCTATGCAAAATCTTTGCATAGCAAATTGTAATTGAATTGCTCAACGAATTAATTCATTCATAAATATAAAGTAATTAAATATTTATTTGCACTAACTTAATACAATAATTCGGAACAAAAAGTAAATATATTATGTACCATGTTTGAATCTCTTAACCCTAGAAAGTGGAAAAGCATGCGTATTTTGGAATGGAACCCTAACATTAACTGGGACTATGGCTCTGGTATATTCCTTTTGACCTACCCATTTTCAATTTAATAAACTTTTGACCCAGAAAAACTTGCACCAACCACGTAGATAACCCATTAATTTGCCGATAAGTGTAAAAATGATAGATGAGCACTCCTTCTTACACGGCTTAAACAAAGCCAAAATTATCACAGTAGTGTGACATTATTATGACTAAAGATCAAGGTCGGTCCAGACTCAATTAATGCCTGCGTCACCATTTGTGGCGGAGGACGTCGGCGAATCACCTGATCTTTGCTATTAATTGTGATAATAATTTGATCACATGTCAATTATACCATATAATTGAAAATAAGAGGATTTTTCATTTTTGAATTGAAGAATTTAAAATATTTCTTTATTAATTGTAGAGGATGGACAATTTGATACGAAAGATATCTTTACTTGTACATGGACGAAATTTTAATGTAATATATAGCATAAAGAGACACTTCAAGATCCATATTCACAAATGGACCTGAGTGCACTTCCTAAAATTACAAAAAGAAACACTAAAAAAAAAACTATCCCACTAAATTTTTTTTTATGGGACCAAACAAAAAAAAAAAGATTTTGTGTATGCATGGTTCACACTATATGATGACAAAGAATAAACAAGAACCAAAAAGAAAGAAAAAACCCAGACTATCGATCTTCTTGCTCACGGCCGTTATCGAACGATAGCCGGAAAACCCACTTGGTGAGAGATCTTCTTCTTGAATTTTTCATCATCTGGTGAGTGCTTTGGTTGCTCTTCATGGACTCCACAAAAGATTTCAATCGCTCCATAGCCAAATTCAATGTTTCTTCAGACATGTTAGCGAAGCAGACACGGAACCAGCCTGGTTCTGTGCAATGGCAAGAAGAACCGGGAGAGATATTTAGCTTGACATCGTAAACAATCTTTTTCCATAGCTCCATTTCTGCTTCGAATGTGTGTGATTTCAACAAATGCTTCATGTTAACCCAGCAAAATAACCCGGCATTGCTTTTTAAGCAACTGATACCGGCTTTTTCGAGGCCTTTAACAAGTGATTTTTGTCGCTGTTTAAGCCTTTTTTGATTCTCTGATACGTAATTCTTGGTGAACTTCTTTTCAGATAAAAGAGCAGAGAGAAGATACTGAGTTTGTGATGATACTAAACCGAAACTCGACATTTTAGTAGCAGCAGAAACAACCAATTCATCATTCGAATAAATTGCACCCACGCGAAAACCAGGGAGTCCAAGATCCTTTGATAAACTATACACAATGTGAACTCTTTTCCAAACTTCACTATCATCACACTTTTTAATCTTCAAAATTTCCATTATGCTCACAAATTCCGGTGAGCTAAACACTGTGCCGGAGTAAATTTCGTCGCTAATTAGATGAATCCCTTTAGCAGTAACGAAGCTAAGAAGAAGATTCAATTCGCTGCGAGTCATTGTTGTGCCTAAAGGATTGGAAGGATTGGTGACTAACACACCCTTCACCTTTAGTTTGCGTTTTTGTGCTTCAAGATAAGCTTCTTCTAGAGCTGATGCAGTGATTTGAAAGCCATTAGAGCTTGTGCACTGAATTGGTACAATTTCAACTCCTGTTCTCCACTTGAGATCTCTATCGAACCTACAATAAATTGTGGAAATAAAGATTAGAAACGTACATTTTATGTATAAGAGATAATTAACTTAGAATTTAAGTAATATATACTTACCCAGGATAGTATGGAGTTGGAAGAAGAAAGGCTTCGCCGGGTTCGGCAAGGCAAAACATTAGAGTTTCATTAGCGGAAGTTGCACCAGCAGTTAGGACTAGGTTGTTCTGGTTAAAACTGACTTTGTTTCCTCTTATTTCTGCCATGAAATCTACCAATGCCTGCAAAATTATTCAATTCACAATTAGATATTATATTTTTAAAAAATAGGAATTAATAGTTAAAGGGACATAGAACAAAGTTAAAAGATTGATCGAACTTACTTTCTTGAAATCAGGAAGGCCATGATAGTCTTGAAAGAGTGCAAGCTCTCTAAATATGGACTGTCCATCTTTCTTGAACCCAGCTGCGTCTGGGTTATTGGTTAGCCATTTCTCAAGAAGATCAAAAGACAGCTGTAAAAAAAAACAACAACAACTTGAACGTAAGAATATATATTGCTATATGTATATAGATTACCAAGAAATCTTTTTTGCTTTTTCGAGAAGAAATAAGTAAAATAATATATTTTCCAATTCTTTTACCTGATTTTCTGCAAGACCCATCTGAATAATCCCTGTTGGATTCTTGATTTCATCATAAGGGTTCTTCTCATATTCTTCCCATCCAAGAAAATAAGAAGAATCTTGGCCATGAGTGTTGCACGTGGCTTTCCTAGACAAGAGCCTCATTTTGTTTTGGTATCTAAATACACACAAATGAACAAAAGATAGATTGAAAGAAATGTATGAGTTTGAAAGGAAAAGAAAGGGAAAATTTTGAGAATTGTAAGGAGAATAGAAGAAGTAGAAAGAATTTGGGGGTTGGTGGTGTAGTGGAGATGTCTATAGCCAATTGTGATCTATATATAGTGGCTTAACCAGAGACAGAATGACAGAGACATATTTGACCTTACAGACAACATTTCTCTTGATTAATAATTATTTAGATTACAAGTAAAATCCTCAAATCAATACTTACACGCGATTTCATCACCGTCCTAAGAGACATTGATTATTTTCATGTTTCTATAATTTGGTTACCACTTTCACAACTCCAATAGCATTCTCATCTCTTGTTTTTTTAATTGAAAAGTGTAATTCACCAGCTACAAATCTCGCGTGGAGCAACATGTAATAATAGCGATCAAATGATAATATAATTAGTTTATTTTAGACATATGTATAATATATTGTAGAATCATGTAGCAAGTAGAAAACAAATAATTAAGACTTCAGAAGGAAAGAGATTGTTTTAGCAGTGTTTTAATACTACTCCGACATCAAATCCTATAGAAAATGCCATTTAGAGTGACCCACAAAAATAAAACGAAAAATACTTAGCCCCCCCAGTGGTTAACTTGGAAGTGTAGATTGGTTCCACCTTAGGGTCCATATGTTTCTGCGTTTTTGAACCCAATATCCTTCTTATGTCGGCCACATTCTCCCTCTTTAACAAGCTTCATTAGTCCTTTTGCTTATTTTTTATTTTTTTAAAAAAATTATGAACAAAATAAAATTAAATTTCCTTATGTTTCTATTTACATCCGATAACTAACAGTGTTTAGCAATTTTTATTATAATAGAAAAAGTACTTACCAATTTTTTATCGCACGACACAGGTTCGGACCAATTTGATTTCAACCGGATCGGTTTATTATAGAAGCAAAGTTATTGTTATTATCATTAGATTTTTAGTTGCTCCTAAGTAATTATTTTTAAGTGGGGAACAACCCCTTTTCCGATTGTGAACAAATTAGAAAGGGATACAAGATCTTGTGCAGGTGATTATACAATAATAAATTATTATACGATTCTTTTTTCGTTAATTAAAGGCAAGTCGGCGAGGATTCTTCCATTAAGGGTATTTAATTTTATGATGAAATGAGAATTTAACGTGGGGATATTAATTTAAGTCTTACTTTAGTTAAGTATTCATAAATTTGGTGCATATATATATATATATATATTAACTAACCCTTTTTCTCAAATTATCTAAATATAACTAAATTCTCATTTGGCACTTCCAACAATTTCACGGCCTTCATTATTTGGAATTTATTTATTTACATTATTATTATTAGTATTATTTTAAAAGTAACATACATGCAATTAGCAATTTTATGATATGGAAAGACCATGGAGATTAGTTGGCTTTGTTAGTTATGAATATTTGGTCCATACAATATAAAGAAAAGAAAAAAGACCCGGAAAAAAGAAAATCAAAATAAGCAATTATTATTAACACTTCTACCAGTCCTTTCCGCCCTTAGTTTTTGGCTACCTGATTTCCAAAGTGTCCCACCGTAAATAGAAAATTTTATATTTATATGATTGTGTAATCAGCAAATTTCTTAATAACTGAAATAACTTAACCACTTATTATTTTTTAGAAAGCTTGCACAAAAATTGAATAAAAATGGAAGAAAATATAATTTAATCTAACGAATTCATATTATATATTTTTTTTGTCTAATACATGATCATTTTATTTATAATCACTTATATAATATAATCCAGTCATAAGTTATAAAAAAAATAGGTGTTAATGTTTAAAAAAAAAAGGTGAGAAAATAGTGGAATTGTGTACCACTAGAGAATTGAATATAGTTTTAGAAAGTAGGTAGCAAGGCAATTAGTCCGCTCCCAGATTTTGAGAGACTTTCTGCTCTTTCAGGGATCGTAATCTTTTCTGTGCTTTATTTTTGTTTTACATGATTTTGAATCAAGAAAGGAAGTGAGGGACAGCTCACGAAATTTATAATATTTTTGGAATTTTATGATTTAATACCCGAAACTGTAGTTAATTAGATATTAACTTTCTCTCGAAGAAGAAAGAAAAGAAGACAACCCACTAGCTAGGAACCATCCTAGAAAATATTCTAATTGTACCGTCACTAGATAAAATATTATAAAAATTAACTGATTGAAAAAAATGCTTGATAAAATTTAAAATATCTTTATCTCGTAAAAAAAAGAGTTGGTAATTGGAAGGGCGGTTGGACGGTTGGACATGTAAAAGAGAGTGTCTGGTCGGATTCAGGCGTTAGCACTCCGAAGTTTAAGTTAGTAGCTTTAGAGTGAGAATGTTTAAAAGGAGAGAAAAAATCTCAGGAGTTCAATATCTGGATTCATCGTGTTTTAGGCTATTTATAAGAGTTATTTAGAGGGATATTTGAGTACATTGGGGGATGATAACCGGCAGTCAGAGTAGGTGAGCGGTAATGTGACAGGAAGTAGATGGAGAGTATTGGCATTGGCTTGTGCCAGTGGGTTGATAAGACAGGCTGTCCCATCAGTCCGGTCGAACACCATGCTTTCCTATGTTATTTTTCAGCTTATGCTTTACCTTTTTGCTAATAAACTTGGGCCTTCCCACATGTTATTGGGCTACACTAATTGAACTTTCAAGAATGTATTTTTTATAGTTATCAATGCTAAACAAAACAAGTATTTTGATTAAATGTTCAGTTGATAAATATGTCTGCGATAGTATTGATTATTCTAAATACATGACGGATCTCGACATTACACTCATGATATATAAACTTTTTAATATATAAAATAATAGTACCGTGAACAGAATGAACATTGAAATTGTTCAAAATAGCCAAAATTAAACTTCTATTATCGATTTAAAGCCCTATTTTTTCCTATCTATTTTTCAGATTTATTGAAAACCCAAAAAAAATCTCAAATTTTAACAAAAAAAAAATGCACTAGCACCATCGACAAAAGCTGAATATCCACCTTTTACTAGTTAGATATTAACTTTTAATAGTTAGAGCATATAACACTTCATTATACAGTTAATAAGCTAATTTGTATGGACCACTGTTGCGTAAAACTCAATTGTCTTTTGGCTCTCCTTTCTACTAGTTTTTCTCGTCCTTTCCTTGACAGGAGCTTTTTGCTTTTACCTTTAATTTTAACTTTATTAAATTAATCATCTTAACATTAATATTAAATCAACAGCATTTCAATATTTTAAAGCAAATGCTTGAATGCCGAGGGAATATTTAAAAAAAAAAATTATAAACTCAATAACGTTAATAATAATAATAATTATTATTATTATTATTATCATCATCATTAGTAATAGTAGTAGGCTAAAAGCAGTACTGGTACTATTGTTGATACTAGTACTACAGTACCTTCTACCATCATCGATCATCATCATTATGAAACTGATTTAAACCAACATAATTGAAGAAAACGCTTTAAAGGGTAAATTTGTTTAATAATTAGTATCTAATTAAAAATATAGTATATTTTGGATTGAATTTCTTTAATTGACGTTTATATTGTAATTGGTCATTATACTTTTCTTGCAACTTAAAAAAGAAAATATTTTAAACGAAAATTACCTATACAGTATTTTATGAACAGAATTGGAATAGCTTTTTAAAACTAATAATAATAAAAGAAAAAGGGATCGTTTTTACATTATGAAGTGTTGGTATCCTAGATTTAAATAAAGAATCCACATATTTGAGAATTGAGTACTCCAAAAATCGAGTAGAGCTAAAATTAGATTACTTTATTTTGGTAGTATTTTTATTTTTATTTTTTTTAAAGAAAAAACATTAAAAAGAAGAACCATTTGGTGGCTGGAGAGGCACAATTTAATTGGTTTACAAGCCAAGAAGTCATAGAAGTAGAATCATCAATTTATTGACAAACATTGTATTGTAATGTGTTCATATTTGGGAGTGGGGTTAAAATGTCGAAAAGCTTTGAATGTGACTAAAATTGACTAGTGAGTAGAAGAGGACAACAGTGTTCCAGAATCTGGATTGCTTTAAGCCAAAATTTCATGGACAGCAGGCTTAAATCCAAAATTTAATGCTTAATTTAGTAGCTAGCTATAGGGTCCCCCAATTCTTACCATTCGGGCCTCCCATTTTGGTAGAATGACCTGATTGATGCAATGAGCTTTGACAGGTCCAACCTTACTTATCAACGACAAACCCTAGACATGATATGAAATTCCTCTCTAATTTGAGGGGTATTATGCAAACCCTAATTTTGTATTTTTGCATACCTAATAAACTACGTGCAACTGTTCTTGTGTTTGGGTTTGATATCTCTTCATTCAAAAATTCCAATAATCGTTTTTTAGGGCAAGAAAATTATTGGATTGTCTATATGCTGCCGAGAATTTGTACAATTCTTGGCTTTTCTTTAAACCCTTTCATGAGGTTTGTTTAGTACAAATGCAACACCAAAACCTTCTTCCAAATTTATAAAATTTCTGATATAATTTAAACTTCTAAAAGGAGTATGAATCAGTAGATGGTGATGGCATCATGAGTTGATTTTTTTGGTATATGATTATTGGCATTCGGAAGTTTATAAATTTTAAATCGTTCTGTTTAAATCAAATTGATTTATTGTAAAGGTAAATATTTTTAAATATTAATTTTTTTATTTATAAGCCTTGTACCAAAATACTTAAATCAATTAATATCAAAATTGGATCAATTTGTTAGTGGTTGAAATTTTATAGATAAGTATTTTGTGATCACGGTGGTGTAAAATGATTTAAGCAAAAGGGAAAAAATAAAAATAAAATAATTGAAGATGGCCACGTGGTTTGTAGCAGAAGAAGGGTTGATAGGGCATGTGAAAAACTGGTTAAGATGCCCCCACAAAAGATTAAGGGGGTAGAAAATAGAAAAAGGACCAAATTGAAGAGGTTATTAGTCCCCAATTGGTGACAACTAACATGATGCTCACGTTAGTCCATTCCTCATAAACAACCTATGAGACATTGTCACGCACTATTTATCCTTTGCTTCCTTCTCTTTCAATAACGTAGGCCCCCTTCTCCTTCTCTCTGCCATCAATGCTCTCTCGTGAAATTTTTGATGCAATTTTATGTTTATTTCAACTTCTTCTTCCAATATATTGGAGGTCAACGAAAACTACACCTACCAACTTAACTTATTTTTTCATTAATAATGCACGTTATTTATTTTAGGAGAAAATTTTAATTGCGATGAATGTTTAAGGAAGAATTTTTAATGGTATAGAAGCTAACTGCAGAATAACTTATGTCATTTTTGAAACATAGTAAATCAATAATTATCAAGCATAACTCTCTAAGTAATAAATTCATATAAACTTTATATAGTATCAAAATAACAAGAAAAAGAGGAAAGGTCCCGACAAATAAAACGTTGAATGAAATAAGTAACCGAGTCAAGATGAGTTGCAATTGAGAATAAATGTAAAGAGCATATAAAACTAACTCTAAAATGTATAGGTCATTTTAGAACAATGGTGCATCCATCCATCCATCCATCCATCTATCTATATATATTCTCCTAGTTAACACGCTAATGTGGAAGGAAGCTTTTCTTGCTAATCTCAAACACTTGGACTCTAATATTGACTTTGGATTTCCTAATAAATCATATAATTTTTCTGCTTTTTATTTTTCCTTTAAAGAGTATGGACTTGATTAATATAATTAAGTAATCGTTAAGAAATTCGACTATATTTATACATGTTTGATTTTAATTGTACTGTTTAGGCAAGAGCCTGACAATTAAGAATTTCTCTATATAGTTGACTTTTTTTTAGATTAAGAAAAAAAAACAGCGATTCGAGGTTTGAATTAAGGCAGCAATTGGAGGTTTGAATTGATTTTGGGTTGCTTGGTCAAAACAGTGAAGTTAGATAGATAAATGTGGCAGTATGCTAATTGATAATGTATTATTATTGATTAATTTTTGCATGGAAATTAGTTTAGAAGTTGATCATGATCGGATAAACTCAACTTCACTTTCTAAAATGGGGTTTCAGTGGCCGTCTAGTCATTATCTAAGTAAAGAAGAAGAAGAAGAACATTCAGAAAATACTAAAATATGGGGAATGTCAAAGAGATATTTTTGTTAATCTGCATATTATTTGCAATTTTATTTTATTTTTCCTCCAAATTAAATTTATAACCATGCAATTTCTCTTTTCTTTACTTCTTTTTTTATTTACTTTATTAGAATGTAAAATTAAAATACTAACTCTCTGTTATAAATAAAATGTAATATCTAACGTACTTCTATGATCAATATATATGCACTTAGTAAATATCTATAAATAGAAACTATTATAACTATATATGTACGAAACATGTATGCGTAAATTAAGGGAAAAAACATGTTACTTCCCTCCTTCCTTACATGAAAACAGCAATTAATTCTTTTCTATTATTTTGATTTATAATTTATTGTTTATTTTTTGTGAAAAAAAGTAGAAACATGTTTTGTTTAAAGTTTAAACTACTTCTATTACTTTTATGCTTATCATTAAATTTTTTTTAAGAAAGAAAATGCACAACAACAAAAAAAATACCACTAAAATGTTTCTTGGAAACTTTTTTTCCACTGTCTTTTAGCTTTATAAAAGATAATGGCGAATTTATTTTCTTAAAAAAAATAAAAATTTAAACCGATACCAATCATGCCCTTAAAAGTCATGTTTTCATATTTTTTCACAACATTTAATGGAATGGATTTTTTTTAAATGGGGTTTATTTTGAAAGAAATTAGAAAATATAGGCTACAGTAACTTATTAAGGAAAAAATGATGCTGGAAACCGGCATATAAGGGTACCAGTATCTGACATTGTAGAATTTGCATATTTGACCCGTTGGTGTGATGAAAACCGGCGATATTTCATGCCGGTATCCTACACATGGAACCCGCGCTTATTTGGAAACAGGCTTCCACTCACCCTACAGAGATAGGTCCAATTAAAGTTAAAAAGTACAACACTATGTTCATTGCTCAGTTAACATGATCTTCATCTCTTTAATTCAATCCAATTAAATAAATGACCATTTTGAATATTATTAACCAATTAAATACACAAGATTAAAGGTGGTTTTATATGATTTAGAGTGGTTTAGATAACCACCTGATATTATGAATTTTTAGATTTGAATACGCGAGATTAATGTCGTTTTATATGACTTAGAGTGGTTTAGATAACTACATGATATTATGAATTTTTAGATTTGACTAACTTGAAAATTGAATGTTAGCGCAAGTAGTTTGATATATTTATTTAATTGGATCAGCTTAGCTATTTTTCTACATAAGTTTAGTTAATTGGATCAATTTGAATTTTTTATTTTGAAAAATACAATCAATCTAATTGATTAAAATTTATGTACTGCATATAAATGTAAAGTAGGTGAAAATTTCTCTAAACTGAATTATCCTTCTATTATTTTATTAATATAGTAAATTAACTTTTTTTAATATTTTATTATAACGTTATTTGAAAAATAAGTATAAAAAAACACATATAAACTTGATAGATAGTTCAAAGAGTGTTATAACTCTTACAAAACTTCACAAATTTCAAATTACAATTATCCAAATTAAATACATTAATTTCTTTTATGACTTGTTTTCAAGATTTAATAGTTTACATGCATTAAAATTATATCTATATTAATTTTTTAATAATAATAATAATAATAATAATTATTATTATTATTATTATTATTATTATTATTATTATTTAAACATTTTTTTCTTTAATTGCTATGGGTTATCTTGATATCAATTTATTAATCTATATATAAAGTAGGGTGGAAATTCTTTTAGACAATTTAAAAGACTTGTGCAATGGCAAAAGTGAAGATCATGTTAACTGAGCAATGAACATAGGATTGTAATTTATAACTTTAATGGAATCTATCTATGTAGGGTGAGTGGTGCTAGAAACCGGCACTAAATCAAGCCGGTTTCGTGCCAAGCGTGGATCTCACGTGTCGGATACCGGCATGAAATATCGTCAGTTGTCATCACACCAACAGGTCAAACATGTGGATCCCACAATATCGGATACTCGCACCCTTATATGCCGATTTTTAGTACCATTTTTTCCTAAATAAGTTTACTATAACCCATATTTTCTATTTTTTTTCAAAATAAGCCCCATTTTCAAAAAAACCCTAATGGAATTGAGTTTAGTGAAATTAATTTACATTTTTAACCTGCATAATTATGAACCTGAACCATATTTTATAAAAATTATAGAGTAGAAATTAGGCCACAAAATTTTTAATTACCATATAATGGTGGCATACGACTTATTTTTATCCATTTTGAAGATCTATATCTATAGATCTAGTGTTAATAATTTATTATTTGAATTTTCTCAAGTGAAATGGAGTGCGAATTACTTCTTACTCATAAATTGGGTCATTATCAATGTACTCCACTACTGTTTTCTGAAAAAAAGCATTTACTATATATCAAAAGAAAAAAATTGAAAAAGTTTTAGGTCAAAATTCATGTATATGATCATTTTATTAGCAATATTTTAAGGATATAGCTTCTGACTCATATTTCTTTCTCCACTTGAATTTGATATCTCAAATATCTATAGACATTAACAAATTTTGAAGGCATTCGCCTGAAGGGTTAACATCAATACGACAAATTATTATATAAAAAAAATTGAAAACAACCGGCTGATAATATAAATATATTTGACGATATATAGATCATTATTCATTGATCCTAACTCTAATTTCACACATTAGAACATTAGAAGAATTAATTATCGTTCAAAGTCGCAATAAAAATTTATGAACCAATGACCCAAGTCATTGTCTTGCATGCTTCTTTCAAACTAAGGTACAATTTGTCTTATTGTATATGTATCCAAGTGGGCCAATAAGCATGGGAATGCATGGCCATATGCACACATCAACTGGTCAATTGGTGTTAAAATCGACTAATATTTCCCAAATTAGCTCAAAAAAAAAAAGACTGTATACAGTAACATATTTCTTAACGTAAAAAGTCAGACGTGTAATATATATTAATAATATACATGCAATAAACGATGGAGATAATGAAATTCGCAGACTGAAAATGTGAGTAGGAGAATATCGCAAACTAATACATCAACAATTAGTCGTGAAAATTCTAATATCACGTATGGACTATACATTATTAAAAGAGTTGTTTTTAGTTACAAGTCCGATCGATTTTATATTGGTCGGTAGATCAAAAATAAGAAAAAAGTAGCTGTGAAAATCCTATCTTCGACAATTATTTGTAGCAAAATAATTTCCCCATATAAAACAGTCCCCAAGCAAAGCCATGCATGCGGGTTCCCATATATTCCACACCTAATTAATAGTTGATGACCGATTTAGTACGGCCTATACTGAAAGTGATTGCTCTCTCTGTTTTATGCATGAGATGAGGCCTGCCATGACTAAATCATACTTCCAAGTCTACTCCTGTCCGTTCCCATTTGGAACTTCATTTCATTTCTGATAAATATCCATCGCTTTTAATTTTAATCCAATTAAATTATCCTTTTTATATTATTTAATTATCTATTGCTCAATCGGCACAATTTTTTTACAAATAACCATGTTTATCCAACCATTTACACTATTATTTTTAAGCTAGCTAAATGGGCCAAAAAATAATAATAAATATATGTTGTAAGATGATTTAACTTCTTAAATGAAAAATAACTAGTTCAATAGCATATGAATCATATTATAATAGCCTAATGCATCTAAACTCACAAGATAAATAGTTCATGTTGTAGATTTTTTCAAATTATTAAAACACTTACTTTCCATATAATTAGCGGATGTAAAATATGGACACAAAAGATGGTAATTAAACTTATAAAATTATGATTCTGAACAAGACTCTAAATCTAAGTGAGATTATATTAACAAGAGATTTATTAAATAATTTGATATCTAAAATTTATTGGTTTGATTAATTTAAATTTATACTCAACAGACTTAAGAAAAATGCTTATTTTGAAGTATTTAAAAACTAAAAAATCTTTAGTTAGGAAAAGATTCGTATCATTTCGTTTTATAGCTTAGCTTGGGAATGACAAGTAGAAGACATAAAATGGTGGGGTTCGGATTGTATAGTAAGACCCGACACAATCAAGTGGGTGTGTGAAGGCCCATCCGTCCAAATGCAAGTGATCCTGACAGCTAATTTTGGCCAAAACTCTGTACGTATAAAGACACCAATTTATAAAAATGGGCCATAATTGACAATAACATTTTTGTTTTGGATATTCTTGAGACCCAATTAAAGAATTGGACCCATTGCTTATAAGTTCGATCAAACTCAACCCTGTCGGACAGCCTTAACATTTGTTCTTTTGTAATGCCATAGTTGGCATGTTTGGTCTGTACTGCTTCATTTTAGTTAGCCCTTCCCAGTTGCTTCATTCCCAGTCCAGCACTTTTTTTCCTCTTTGCCTTCCTGAAAGTAGTTTGTTCTTCCTTTTTTCTAACGTACTAAATTTTGACTTGGTCTCTTGATCTACAAATTCTATTGCATTTCTTATCCTCTCTCAAAGTTTTTTTTTAATATATATATATATATATATATATATATATATATATATATATACACACACGATGTTTTACATCGGATATATATATATATATATATATATTATTTGATACTATTATTTTGAGATTTATTATTACTAAACAATTTTACGAATTTAAGCGATTAAATCGATTTTTTTTCTTCTTAAACCAATTAATTTCTAGTTGCCAATTCTCATCCATTATTTAGGTTAACAAATCCAACTCGTTGCCAATTTATAACTATCAAATTTTAATATTCATTTTACAAAAATTCGATAATATAACATCTTAAAACTTACCTACCCAACCCGCAACTCAAACAATCCACAATCTTTTAGGAATACAACAGTTTATAAATAATATATTCTTTTCATCCATACATTTTCAATTTCATTTCAAACATATTCTATCAATCAACTACCTGCCAATCACACATTTTTATATATATAAATACTGTACCATTACAGACCAATTATTTTACTTCAATAATTATAATTATATACATGCCAATACAAAAAGATAATTCCTAATTATCTTATGTTTCTACAAAATTGGCTCATTTGTTTACTATTATTCCAGCTATTTTTTAGAACCTACAGGCAGTAACAAGCACGTGCTAAGCATTAAATATACTCGGTTGTAACTATAAATTGAAATATTTTCCAAATAAGCACAATTACATTAATTATGCAAAAATTTATTATATTTTCTATCAAAAATACAAATACCAATATTCTTAACAATTTGTTTAAATTTATTACCAATATTTTGGTACACTTTTCAATTTAGTTAAAAACTTTTCATTTTATTTCAAAATTACCCTTTTTTACATGCTAATTATCAAATTGCCACTAGTTTGCTTATTTTTACTTCACATTCAATTATTGGCTTTTAAAATTACCAATTGATACTTATTTTAACTTTTTTATGTAAAATTATATTTTAATCCTTGCATTTCTTGAAAGTTCATTTTCGGACTGTAATGGTCTCAATGTCGGACTGATCGTGAATAGTACTTTCCGACGGTAAATAGTATCTTCAGGCTGAAAATGACACCCGGAAGTGAAAAATATTTTATTGAACTATTGAAAAGTACTAGTCACGGGTAGTCCGGAGTTGAAATTTGAAGTGAATTTGAGGTCAAATAGGCCTCCGAAAGCCAAAAGAACGAAAACCGAGAAAATTAGGGTTTAGGATTTTTAATTGAATTTTTTATCGTTTTGGCTATTAAAAATATCAAATGAAGTCTAAAAATTATCAAAAATTATATATGATTCTAAAATAATATTTAGAATATTTTGGTAGTAAAAATTAAATTTTTCTGTAACATCGATATTTTTGAATCGGACCGATAAAATTGAATCGGACCCAAAACGAACTCCGATTGGGCTGAAATTTTAAGTATAATCTAATTTTAATGTGATATGAATAATGGAATTAAATTTGAAGAGAATTGAAGCTGAAAAGTGGGAGAAATTAATTAGGACTAATAATCGGATAATTATTAGGCCTAAACAATTAGATTGTTCAAGCCCATTTAAAGCCCAACACTTAGCCCATTTATAAGTCATATATAAGCTGCCTTTCTCCAGAAATCTCCAGCAGCAACTCATTCCTTCTTCATCTCCTTTGGGTGGCCGAAACACACTCCCATCAATTTCCTCTCTTTTTCTTTTATTTCTTCACCAAATCTCACCAAATCAAAGCCTACGAAAGTGATTTCAGCCTCTCTAGAGAACCCTAGCTAGATATACTCTTTGATTCAAGGAAGGAAATCAAGAGAAATCAAGGGTTAAAGTTTAGGTGTCAAAGTTAGGTATGTGAAATTATTGATTTTAATTTGGTTTTTAGGTGTCTACTACTATTTTTGGGTGCCTAGAGTTTATTTTTGCTGTCAATTTTAGCATTTGAACCCAAAATAATTGAGTTATCTTTGATGAGAATTTCGGTTTGTGAAGGAATCCAAGAAGAGGAGCAAATTTCTCAAGCTAAAGAAAAAGAAAAGGAAGTCTAGGCATGGCTAATCCATAGAAAAAGGTGTGTGATTAATTAATCCTTTTATTTTCTTATTAATTAAGTGATTTTCCTTTAGATTTCTTAAGAAAACTTTCATATATTGGGATATAATTGCAAGTAATGTTATATTCATGTACTTAAGACCTATATATGCTTATTAGAGACCTTAAATGAAGTTAAAAGAATTTGTATGGTGGGGTTGAAGTGTAGGCCGAATGGTAATTCATAAGGAATTAATGTGAATTTGGGTGATTTTAGTGATTTTTAAGCTTTTTAATGCTAATATTAATGTAAATTAATAGTTATGAATTTTTATAGAATTTATGGGAATTAAATGAATATTTTTGGAATAAATTTTAGTTAGGTATTAGTTGAAAAATGTAAAATTTGAATGAAATTATGGCATAATTTATAGATTTAACGGTGAACTAATGTGAAATGATTCATAGATTGTATAAAGAAGATAAATTGTAATTATAAGACACTGATACTGTACTGATAAGGAATGAAAAGTAAGGAAAAGCATGAAAGATTACCTAATAAAAAGAAAATTAAGAAAATATGTGCCGTTAGAAAAAATTAGGCAGTAAAACCTAGTTCAGGATATAATTGGCTGGCCATAGGGATACATATACCGCGGTGCAAGTCATGGCGACTTGCTTTACTATGGTTGGATCGCTGATCTCCATAGTATATATGTCATACGTACTGTCATATGTTCATATGTTATATGAGGAATGATTCTTGGAGGTCATTCTTCATTTTGTTGTGGCCCTGTGGGATCCACGTTTCGCATATCCCGTCTGAGAGTTTTCTGTCGGGTTTGTACTAGTGGCATAGTGATAAGAAAATGTTAAAAATATAAAAAAAAAGCTAAAATAAAAGTTTAATATGAAAAAGGACTAAAATGAAAAGGATTTAGAAGTTTAAGGATAAAATAGTAATTTTTTAAAAAAAGTGAAATTAATTGGTAAAAATAATAAGGAAAATAAGTAATAAGGGTAAAATGGTAATTTGGTCAATTAATTGGGTAAAAAGTCAATCATATAAAGTTAAAGGACTAAAATATAATTTTGCATGAAAAAGGTTAAATTAATGATTAATCAGAAAATTATAAGTTAATTAATAAGGTAAGATAAGAAAATAAGGAATAAAAAGGGAAAACTAGTAATTAATATTATAAAATGACATTTTTGAAATAAAAGATAAGTTCAGGGACTAAATTGAGAATATAAGAAAGTTTATAAGTTTAATGAGAAGTTAGTAGTTCATAAAATAAATATTGCTATTAAATAAGAAAAATCGATAAGAAATCACTTAAACCAAAATTATTAAAAATATTTATATATTAGGAAAATGCTATGATTTTTAGTCACCACTGAGCATGTTTAATGCTCAGCACGTAGGATTGATTGCGTGTAGGTACAACTAAGTTGGAGCTTGGGTACATAGCAGGAAATTGAAGCTGAAGAGTTAGAAAGAATATTTTTGTGGCATGTATATATACTTATTATTTTTTGTTTTATGAGGATGATATTGTAGCAATAACCGTACTGTGTATTATTTATAGTAGTATGTGGATAAGGAATTGCAGAGAATGAATGACATGCATGTGTTGCTTGACATTATTTATGAGTTGTTATGATTGGATATAAATTGTTGTGCCTCTGAGAGGCTGTGTAAATGTCTGCTTTTTAGGGGGCTAGTTAAGAATATAGCCGTTATATTGCCAAAATTTTATTAAAAGCATAGAAATTTTTGAACAGTTATAGGCTAATGACTAATAAAAGTTATATGCATAAAGGTCGTTAAGCTAAAGGAATTAAGGGTTGTGAAAAAAAATTCCCAACTTATTGCCTGTCCGATAAGACTGTTACAGTAAGGGTGTTACATTTTGTGGTATCAGAGCTTTGGTTTAGTCGATCCTAAGATTGGAATTGGGATAAGTATGATTTAATTACCTGTATATATACATGCCAATTGTAAGTAATAAAGTGTGATGGAAATCTAATGTGTACCTGCTCATTTCTTTTTTATAGTGTAAAGATGTCATCAGATTGAGATAGACAGGTGGGGGATGGTGAAAGTGAAGCTTCCATAGGTACTGGACAGCAGGAGGCCCCACAGCGGCAGGCTTCCTCTCCAGCAGTGCCACCTCCATCCCCACAGCCAGACTTCCTTAATCTTATGGCTGACTACATTCAGTAATGATTACAAGCAGGTCAGGCTCAGTCCTCCCATACTGTTGTTAAGGTTCAGCCAGCTCCACCTCGAAGAAGACCTATTTTGGAGCAGTTAGAAAGGTTGGGAGCTGAAGACTTCTCTGGAATGGATCCTTTGACACCCTCATAGGCTAAAAATTTGTTATTTAAGATAAAGAGGCTTTTTGAAATTACCAACAGTTCAGTAGAAAAGAAGCTGAAAGGTATAGTTGCTTTGCTTCAAGGACCAGCTTTTATTTGGTGGGATTCAATTAGGAGACACACCCCAGTGGATCAGTTGACTTGGGACTTCTTTGTGTCTCAGTTTGAGTTAAAATATATCGGGTCAGAATATAAGTTAACTATGCAGGATGCCTTTTGGAGGCTTAGGCAGGGTAATAGATCAGTGGCTGAGTATAAGCGCGAGTTTGAGCGCCTTAGTGCTTACCTTGATGAAAGTCAGTCTACAGATGCAAAGCTGCGATAGAGATTTAAGAGGGGATTGCATATTGAGCTCAGATAAATTATAGGGACCCAACACTACCCTACCTTGAGAGCTATGGTGGAGGCATACATTAAGTTAGAGACTATCCAGACTGAACAGGCTGAGAGACAGTCTCGATTTCAGCAAAAGAGAAAGCAAGGACAATCGAGCAAAAAGGGTGATCAGAATAAGAAGTCAGGGATCGTTTACACCTCAGAGCCATCCCCCAGTTCCAGCAGGATAGGGTAGGAGTAGTGCTACTCGTGGCAGAGGTTCAGCTACACCAGCTGCCAGTACCCCTCGGGATAGAGACAGTGGGACAACTACAGCTTGTGATTATTGTGGCAAATTTCATTATGGGGAGTGTAGATTTCAGATTGGAGCATGTTTTCGTTGTAGGTCCAGGGAGCACCAGATTAAAGATTGTCCGGCATTACCGACTGTTTCAGTTATATCTCCAGCATCAGGTACTGGGTCCTCTGCATCGAGAGGTCGTGGTAGGGGAGCTACTCCCATCACATCAGCCTCTAGACCAGCTGGACAGTCATCTCAGGGTCAGAGGAGATCTGCAGGCCAGACTTATGCTGTCAGAGCTAGAGTGGAGGAGGATGCTCCAGATGTGATAGTAGGTACATTTCTCCTATTATCTGATTCAGTTCATGCTTTGATTGATCCTGGTTCGACTCATTCCTATATTAGTACTACATTAGCTCGGGATAAGGGGATGAAAGAGGCATGCTTGGACCAGGATATCTTGGTGAGTAATCCTTTAGAGCATAGTGTAGTGGTAAATAAGGTGTACAAACAGTATCCTATTAGTGCTCAGGGACATATATTCCTGGCAAATCTTATTAAGTTGCCTTTTTATGAGTTTGATGTGATTCTGGGGATGGATTGGCTATCCACCAACCAAGCGACTGTTGATTATAAAAGAAAAAGAGTCACATTAAAGCTTAAAGATGATCGAAAAATTACAGTGGTTGGTGTGTGACATAACTATCTGTCTGAAGTGATATCTGCTACTGCAGCTAAGAGGTTGATCAGGAAAGGATGTATAGCTTACATGTGTTATGCAGTGGAAGCAAAGAAAGATAGCCAATAAGTGTCAGAAGTGCCCACTGTCATAGATTTTTTGGATGTATTCCCTGATGAGTTATCAGGTTTACCACCTGACAGAAAAGTAGAATTTTCTATTGATGTTGCTCTAGGCACTACACCCATATCCATTGCTCCTTACAGGATGGCTCTAGCAGAGTTAAAGGAATTGAAGATTCAGTTACAGGAATTACTTGATAAGGGATTTATCAGACCCAGTGTTTCTCCCTAGGGAGCACCAGTCCTGTTTGTTAAAAAAAAGGATGGGACGCTCAGGTTATGCATTAACTACAGACAACTGAATAAGGTCACTATAAATAACAAATACCCCCTTCCTCGCATTGAAGATTTGTTTGACTAGTTGAAGGGAGCGGGTGTATTTTCAAAGATTGACTTGAGATCAAGCTATTATCAGATGGGAGTAAAAGCTACAGATGTGCCTAAAACTGCTTTTCGTACTCGGTATGGCCATTATGAGTTTTTGGTCATGCCATTTGAACTTATAAATGCACCGACTGCCTTCATGGACCTGATGAACAGAGTTTTTCATCTTTATCTAGACCAGTTTGTAGTGGTCTTCATCAACGATATTCTGGTATATTCTAAAACACGAGAGTGACATGATAAGCATTTACGAATTTTCCTACAAACTTTGAGAGAGAAGCAGCTGTATGCTAAGTTTAGTAAATGTGACTTCTGGTTAAATGAAGTATCTTTCTTAGGCCACGTGATCTTTGATAAAGGTATTAAAGTGGACCCATCAAAGATTGAAGCAATTCTCCAGTGGAAGCCACCTACAAATGTGACTGAAGTAAGAAGCTTTCTGGGCTTATTCGGATATTACAGGAGGTTTATAAAGGGTTTCTCCACTATTGCAGTCCCCCTTACTCGATTATTACAGAAAAATACCAAGTTTGTATGGACTGACAGATGTCAAGAATGCTTTGAAAGACTCAAAAGTATGTTGACTGAAGTTCCTATTCTCACTCAACCCGAACTGGGCAAGGATTTTGTGATCTACAGTGATGCCTCCAGAAATGGACTAGGCTGCGTTTTGATGCAGAAAGGTAAGGTAATCGCTTATGCCTCTCGACAGCTCAAGACTCATGAGAAGAATTATCCTACTCATGATTTGGAGCTAGCAGCTATTGTTTTTGCATTGAAGATATGGAGGCACTATCTGTATGGTGTGAAATGTTATATTTATACTGATCACAAGAGTCTGAAATACTTGCTCACTCAAAGAGAACTTAACCTCCGTCAGAGACGCTGGTTGGAGTTGATAAAAGAATATGATTGTTTTATCGACTACCATCCAGGAAAGGCTAACGTGGTGGCTGATGCACTTAGCAAAAAATTCATGACAGGTAATGTAAATCATTTCAAATGAATTGATATATGTAAGTGATATATGTAATTGATTAATAGTGTTATTTGCAACTCTTCGAGCTTTAAATGTTAGTTTGAGTATGGCGTCAGATGGAGCTTTGATGGCAGAAATGCAATTGAGACCAGATTTCGTGTATCAAGTGAAAATGGCTCAGAAAAAATATGGCTGACTGAAAACTATTATGAGTAAAGTAAAGGATGGCAATGAAGGAGATTATTCTCTAAATGAAGATGAAAGCCTTTATTACAAGAAAAGACTCTGTGTTCCAGACCAGGAAGAACTGAAAAAGGACATCCTTATAAAGGCACATCATAGTAATTATGATATACATCCTGGGGGTAACAAGATGTACCAGGATTTGAAATCTTATTACTGGTGGCCAGGAATGAAACGGAATGTGACAAAATTTGTGAGTAAATGCTTGATATGTCAGCAAGTAAAGGCTGAGCACCAGGTTCCTTCTGGATTACTTCATCCTATCTTGATACCGGAGTGGAAATGGGACAGAGTTACTATGAATTTTGTTACAGGATTGCCTGTCACTCAAAGGAAACATGATGCTATTTGGGTGATTATTGATCGACTCACCAAATCTGCTCATTTTTTGCTAGTGTGGATGGATTATCCTTTGACTAGATTGGCAAAGATCTATATTAGTGAGATAGTGAGACTTCATAGGGTACCATCATCAATCATTTTAGACAGGGATCCTAGGTTTACCTCTCATTTCTGGAAGAGTCTACAAGAAGCTTTAGGTATGAGACTCTACTTCAGTACAGCTTTCCACCCCCAGTCAGATGGTCAGTCAGAGAGGGTAATTCAGACTTTAAAAGATATGCTGCGATGCTGTGTACTAGAGTTTGGTAGCAGTTGAAAAAAATATCTGCCTCTTACAAAATTTGCCTATAATAACAGTTATCAATCCAGTATAAAGATGGCTCCTTTTGAGGCTTTATATGGACAAAAATGCAAGACTCCTCTATATTGGACCGAGTTAAATGAAAAGAAATTGATTGGATCTGATTTGATTCGTGATTCAGAAGAAAAAGTACGAATTATCAAAGGTAGATTGAAAGAAGCTATGGATCGACAAAAATCTTATGCAGATCTGAAGAGGAAAGACATTGATTTCCAGGTCGGAGATAAAGTTTTTCTGAAAGTATCTCCATGGAAGAAAATCTTGAGATTTGGCAAGAAAGGGAAGTTAAGTCCAAGGTTTATTGGTCCTTACGAGATACTCCAGTGAGTAGGTCCAGTAGCTTACCGATTGAAGCTACCTTCAGAGCTAGAAAGGATTCATGATGTGTTCCATGTATCCATGCTCAGAAGGTACAGGTCTGATCCTAGCCACTTCATTACACTAGCAGATATTCAAGTACAGCCTGATATGACTTATGAAGAAAGATCGGTAAAGATCCTAGCTAGAAAAATTAAACAACTAAGAAACAAGCAAGTCCCATTAGTGAAGGTCCTATAGCGCCATTACAATGTGGAAGAAGCTACTTGGGAACCAAAAGCGAATATGAGACAGCAATATCCTCTACTTTTCGAATTAGGTAAATGTCGAGGACGAAATTTATTTTTAGTAGGGGAGAATTGTAATGGTCTCAATGTCAGATTGATCGTGAATAGTACTTTTCGATAGTGAATAGTATCTTCGGGCTGGAAATGACACCCGAAAATGAAAAATATTTTATTGAACTATTGAAAAGTACTAGTCACGGATAGTCCAGGATTGAAATTTGAAGTGAATTTGAGGTCAAATAAGCCTTCGAAAGCCAAAAGAACGAAAACCGAAAAAATTAGGGTTTAGGATTTTTAATTGAATTTTTAGTCGTTTTGGCTATTAAAAATATCAAATAAAGTCTAAAAATTATCAAAAATTATATATGTATCTAAAATAATATGTAGAATATTTTGGTAGTAAAAAGTAAATTTTTCTGTAACACCGATATTTTTGAATCGAACCCGAAACGAACTCCGATTGGGCTGAAAATTTAAATATAATCTAATTTTAATGTGATATGAATAATGGAATCAAATTTGAAGAGAATTGAAGCTGGAAAGTGGGAGAAATTAATTAAGGCTAATAATCGGGTAATTATTGGGCCTAAACAATTAAATTTTTCAAGCCCATTTAAAGCCCAGTACATAGCCCATTTATAAGCCATATATAAGCTGCCTTTCTCCAAAAATCTCCAGCAGCAACTCATTCCTTCTTCATCTCCTTTGGGTGGCCGAAACACACTCCCATCAATTTCCTCTCTTTTTCTTTCATTTCTTCACCAAATCAAAGCCTACTAAAGTGATTTCAGCCTCTCTAGAGAACCCTAGCTAGCTTTAATTTTTGATTCAAGGAAGGAAATTAAGAGAAATCAAGGGTTAAAGTTTACGTGTCAAAGTTAGGTACGTGAAATTATTAATTTTAATTTGGTTTTTAGGTACTTACTACTAGTTTTGGGTACCTAGAGTTCATTTTTGCTGTCAATTTTAGCATTTGAAGCCAAAATAATTGAGTTATCTTTGATGGGAATTTCGGTTTGTGAAGGAATCCAAGAAGAGGAGCAAATTTCTCAAGCTAAAGGAAAAGAAAAGGAAGTCTAGGCAAGGCTAATCCATAGAAAAAGGTGTGTGATTAATTAATCCATTTATTTTAAGGGTAAAATGATAATTTTTTAAAAAAGGTGAAATTAATTGGTAAAAATAATAAGGAAAATAAGTAATAAGGGTAAAATGGTAATTTGGTCAATTAATTGGGTAAAAAGTCAACTGTATATAGTTAAAGGACTAAAATATAATTTTACATGAAAAAGGTTAAATTAATGATTAATCAGTAAATTATAAGTTAATTAATAAGGTAAGATAAGAAATAAGGAATAAAAAGGGAAAACTAGTAATTAATAGTATAAAATGACATTTTTGAAATAAAAGAGAAGTTCAAGGACTAAATTGAGAATATAAGAAAGTTTATAAGTTTAATGAGAAGTTAGTAGTTCATAAAATAAATATTGCTATTAAATAAGAAAAATCAATAAGAAATCACTTAAACCAAAATTATTAAGAATATTTATATATTAGGAAAATGTTATGATTTTTAGTCACCACTGGACATGTTTAATGCTCAGCATGTAGGATTGATTGTGTGCAGGTACAACTAAGTTGGAGCTTGGGTACACAACAGGAAATTGAAGCTGAAGAGTTAAAAATAACATTTTTGTGGCATGTATATATACTTATTATGTTTTGTTTTATGAGGATGATATTGTAGCAATAACCGTACTGTGTATTATTTATAGTAGTATGTGGATGAGGAATTGCAGAGAATGGATGACATGCATGTATTGCTTGACAGTATTTATGAGTTGTTATGATTGGATATAAACTATTGTGCCTCTGAGAGGTTGTGTAAATGTCTGCTTTTCAAGGGGCTAGTTAAGAATATAGCCGCTATATTACCAAAATTTTTTTAAAAGCATAGAAATTTCTGAACAGTTATAGGCTAATGACTAATAAAAGTTATATGCATGAAGGTTGTTAAGCTAAAGGAATTAAGGGTTGTGAAAAAAAAATTTCCTACTTATTACCTGTCTGATAAGATTGTTACAGTAAGGGTGTTACACGGACTGTTTGTTCACTAAATATCATTTTATCCTTTTTATTCATTTATTTATCACTTTAGCTCTTTACATACAATATTTGAGAAAATTATAATTTTGCCCCTAAATTTTTTATTTCTTTTCAATCAGATTTTTTTTTTCATTCTAAATTTCATTTTTAGCTATCTTTTTGCATTTTTAATTTATTATTATCATTATACCCATAGTACAATTTCGGCAATAATTTTCAGAGCGAATATACGAAATTTGGATCCCATAAGGCCATAATACAAACTGAAAAATGATCCAAAATGATCATTTCTCACAAAATAGAGTATAGAACAGAACATATACTATGGAAAATCAGTAATCCTACTATAGCAAAGCAAATTGCCATGAATTATACCGCGGTATCGGTATCCCTATGGTTAAGCAATTATATTTTTAGTTAGATTTTGACCGTCTGACTATTACTAAAGGCAAAAATTCACTTAATTTTACTTTACTTTTAATATTTTCAACAGTTTTAATAGCTTGTTCAATACAAAAATATGTCAGTCAATTTTTTCATTATTTTTGCACAATTTGTGAGTTATTTCACAATAATTTATCATTTTTCACTTATTTAATGAATTATTTCACAATAATTCAACAAATACGCTTTATACATAATCAAATCCTTTTCTCAAAAATACTTAAATAATTTTCATAAATTATACAAAAATTCATGGACGCATTAATTCATTTCTATAGTCATTTTATGGCAAATTCACATTACACGTGTTCTTAATTCAAATTCATGGATTCAGTTACTGGTCGATACAATCAGATTGGTCCAATTCAACAATTATCGATGTTACAAAAAAATTAACTTTTTACAATTAAAATATTTTACATATCATTTTAGGCACATATGCAAATTTTGATAATTTTTAGAGTTCATTTGCTATTTTTAAATACTCGATCAAATCTAAGTCAACCTAATTACTATTTAAACCGAACCATTTCGTTTTTTGTATTTTTAACTTTTGAAAACATATTTGATCTCAATTTAATTTCAAATTTTAATCCCGAATTAACGGTAATCAATATTTTTTGATATGTCTTATAAGATTAACATTGTTTTTCATTTCACTATATATATATATATATATATATATATATACACACACACACACACACAAACACACAAAAATTGTGGGATCAATTAAGATGTAATTATGAGTAATATCTCAGACAAATGGAAAATGGAATCGGTCCATCATTAATTCAACAGAGTTTGTAATTATGATCCAAGATATTCTGATGGGCTTGCTTGTTTCTTTCTAGCTAACCCTAAGCCATTTGGATTTGGGCTGGACTCTCCATTTTCAAAGTAAAGAATGCATATTTAACTTAAGGCCTTTGAGTGATGAGCTTAATGGGCTTTAACCACTCTTATAATTTAGAATGACGTGGGATAAACAAACATTTAAAGCTAAAGGTGCATAACAATTTTTAAAATTTGATAAAAAAGGTAATTTAAATTTAAAAATAAAAAATAAGTATAAAATTATATTATTTTGATAATATTAATAATAATATTATACGTAAATAAATATTAAAAATAAAATTATTTTTTTGTAAGTATTAAAACATTTTTGCATATTAACCTTTGGTCCATTTAAAGGGCAAATTTGCTTTTTTTTGGACAAAAATAAGAGGCAAGTTTACATGTTAATTTTGTCTTATTAACAAATAACGATGGATCCCATTGTAAGAAACTCTGCATGTAAATCACAAATAAAATATAATAATGGAGAGCTAAAACATTTCCCAAAGCATTCGAATTCAAACAATGGATTAAAGAATACAAACTTGAAGAGCGATGATACCATTGAATAAAAAGAATTATCCACGAACCAGTGGAGTTCTAAATACAACAACGGTGACAGTAACAGAGCTTTGAAGCCTTGAAGTTGCACAGATGAAAAATAAGGTAGTGAAATTAGTTTCTTATTGATTAATTTTCATATGATGAACTTAAATCTAAATGATGCATCTCAGTTTTTTCTTGGAAAAATGTTTTGATCCGATTTTTGATTGCGAAGTGTAATCTAGATGAGGCAAGTCTCATGGACCCAACAAACCTTTGGCCGTCTTTTGAAGGACTGTATAAAAAGCAGAGACCTTTTAACTGGTAAATCTCTTCATACACTTTACCTCAAATCTTTAGTCCCTTCTTCAACTTATCTCTCCAATCATTTCACCATTCTTTACTCCAAATGCAACCAGTTAATCAAAGCACAGCATGCCTTTAACCAAACCCATGAACCTAATGTCTTCTCTTTCAATGTTCTTCTTGGTGCTTATGCCAAAGAATCCCTTCTCGACATTGCACACCACCTTTTTGATCAAATTCCACAACCAGATGTTGTCTCTTATAATACCCTTATCACTACTTATGCAGAGTGCGGACATAATTTATCTGCTCTCAGCTTGTTTAGGGAAATGAGAGAGAAGTGTCTTGAAGTTAATGGGTTTACAGTTTCGGGAGTGATCAATGCTTGTCGCAGTGATGTCAGTCTGATTAGGCAGTTGCATTCTTTGTCTGTTTTTTCTGGGTTTGATTGCTGTGTTTCTGTGAATAATTCGCTTGTTACTTGTTATGGTAAAAATGGGTTTTTGGAAGAGGCTGAAAGAGTATTTTATGGTATGAAAGAGGAGAACATGGATGAGGTTTCTTGGAACACTATGATTGTAGCATATGGGCAGCACAATGACGGGTTTAAAGCATTAACATTTTTTCAAGAAATGACTTATAGAGGCTTTGACATTGATGTGTTCACTCTGGCAAGCGTTTTAACTGCATTGACTTCCTTGGATGATTTATTTGGGGGACTTCAGTTCCATGCCAAGTTGATTAAAACTGGGTTTTACTGGAATTGTCATGTGGGAAGTGGCTTGATTGATTTGTATGCAAAGTGTGGAGCTGGTATGTTAGCCTGTAGAAAAGTATTTGAAGAGATTGTTGGACCAGATTTGGTTCTTTGGAACACAATGATTTCTGGGTATTCGCTAGACGAGGAACTGTCTGAGGAGGCTGTGAATTGTTTCAGACAGATGCAGCGTGCTGGTTATTGGCCAGATGATTGTAGCTTTGTGTGTGTGATTAGGGCATGTTCTAATCTATCGTCTCCTTCTCAGGGAAAACAGATTCATGCGTTGGCAATGAAATCTGAGATCCATTCTAATCAAATTTCAGTAAATAATGCACTTGTTGCCATGTATTCAAAGTGTGGAAATCTTCAAGATGCAAGACGTTTTTTTGATAGGATGCCTGAGCATAATAATGTGTCATTTAATTCAATTATTGCAGGCTATGCCCAACATGGATTTGGGATGGAAACACTGTGCCTTTTTGAACAGATGCTCCAGTCTGCTACTGCCCCTACAAGAATAACTTTTATTTCTGTCCTTTCTGCCTGTGCACACACCGGAAAAGTTGAGGAAGGCAAACGATACTTTAATATGATGAAAGAGAAGTTCAATATGGAACCGGAACCAGAACATTATTCATGCATGATTGATCTTTTGGGTCGAGGAGGAAAGCTGCATGAAGCTGAGGAGCTAATTGAGATGATGCCATTTAGCTCTGGCTCTATTGGTTGGGCTGCATTACTTGGAGCCTGCAGAACTCATGGAAACATAGAGCTAGCAGAGAAGGCAGCAAATCAGTTTCTACAGCTGGAACCTACAAATGCCATACCCTATGTCACTCTTGCAAATATGTATACCTGTGCTGGAAAATGGGAAGAGGTAACGAGAATTAGAAAGCTTATGCGAATTAGGGGAATCAAGAAGAATCCAGGATGCAGTTGGATTGAATTAAACAGGAGAGTACATGTGTTTGTGGCAGAAGATAGATACCATCCAATGATTAAGGAAATTCATGAGTACCTTGAAGAGATGTCTATGAGGATGAAACAAGCCGGGTATGTGCCTGATGTGAGATGGGCTTTGGTCAAGGATGATGCAACAGAGGAAGTAGAAAAAGAGTTAAAGATAAGGCATCACAGTGAGAAATTAGCAGTAGCATTGGGACTGTTATCGACAAAACATGGGGAACCAATACTTGTGATGAAAAACCTCAGGATATGTGGGGATTGCCACAATGCAATCAAATTTATCTCTACTATATCTGGTAGAGTAATTACTGTTAGGGATGCCCATAGATTTCATCATTTCAAGGAAGGGCAGTGCTCTTGTGGTGATTACTGGTGACAATAGCTCTCAATGGCTCAATAGGCAGGACCTATTGGTAGGCTTTCAGTCTGCTTGCAGAAGCTAAACAGAAAACAATGGCTTTGTTTCATCTTTATTCGATTTGCTTGCCTTCTAGACCTCATAATCTAACTTCAACAATTGAGGAGTATCTGCCAATACCACTCTGCCAAAAGAGTTCTTCTCATGGGAGACAAGACAAATGTGTAGAAGGCATCGAATGGATTTTCTGCATATTCTTGATATTTTTTCTTTTCCAAGGACTTGCTGTACAAACATAGGAAAGTTCAAGGGCACAGCAAATCCTTCAGCAGCAAGATCGACGAAGTAAAAGAAGAAAGAAGTTGTTTTATCATTAATAGAGGCAACGTAACAGGCCAAAAGAGCAAAGATGTCTTGTTCTGGGTGATCAGTCACATTGCTTCTTAACCATGCCACTCCTAATTTTGTAGGTTCGACAAAGAGAAAGGCCTCGATGGGTACGAAGCTAATACTCGGACATTTGTGCTCAGCAACATTAAAGATTTTCATTTTCATTGGAGTAGCTTGGAAAGCCAGTACTTGGAATTTGATCAGCAAAACACATGAATTCATTTTTGGTGGAATAGTCTGGTTTTCCTTATTCATAAACTATAGCATTTACATCCTAAAGGATTGTAAATTCCTCTAAATGACAGACATTGCTACCTGTTTCTAGTAAATCTCTGCCATACCCTAATCAACACAGGTTTTGTGGAGCTTGTACGGTTGAGTTCCTTTTTTTTTCACCTAGAAACTCAGTTTGTTGAAACATAACTCTTCTTACATATAAGAAATCAGACGGGCAATAGAAAAATGGGGAAGTAAATTTTCAATTCTCCAGGAGTTACTAAAGCAATTAACAACCTGATTTTATCTACCCATGCAAGAAGAGAAAAAGTATACATCCTGCAGGAGCAAAACCGACATTTGTCTTGAGTTCATACAAATCAATTTTGGCGGTTCGTTTGAACATGCCAGAGTCAAAGCCTCACCTATTTAAGTATTGTTATGAATTCTGGCGAACTGAATTTGCCTTAATTGCAAAAGAATAAATTTTGACACCTCAGCACAAATGGAACAAAACAATATCAAACTTTTCGTCAATTAAATTAATAAACACGGACTGCCTGCTTTGTGACATAATAGGATGATCTTCTCTTCCACCAAATTTGTCTACCCAGTCCTGGAGATTTCTTACATAACAGCTAAAGATATATTTGTTTCCTCAATTGCATGATAAACAAAAAGTGTAAAAATCTTTATCTCAGAAAATTCTGACTTGGTGATTAATTGTATGGTTTCAAGTGGAATACTTGGCAGGCCGGCTTGTATGACTTCTTGAATGCAGCCTGCTCATACTTCTTAAGGGCAGAATCATTTTCTTCTAAGCTTGTCTGGACAAAAAAACGGATCCACCAAGAGGAGCTTCTCATTTTGGCCTGCAAATCATTGTCAAATTGGTTGGTGAGTGCAAATGCTATATTAAATAAGCCTAGTGCAAATGAAGCAACCATTACAGGGACAATCCCCCAAGTAATAGGGAGTGACAACCATTTAACGTATCTTAATATCAAGCTGCAGTTGCTACTTTAGCCAATATTCCCTATTTATCAATCCACTCTTTTGATCTTTACAATGTCCGACAGTTCTAATCTTTTCCGCTCAATATCGTATTTGCTTGGTATCATTAAATGATTTCATCGTCTTCATTCTATCATTCTCCCCATACTAAAAGAAATTAACTAGAAATTATGACCATAGCAAAACTGGTAGTAGTCAGATTGAATAATTGCAGCACCTATTTCAAGCTACACTACTTCTGCTAAGCTCAGTAGCATTCAAAATATTCATGTCAACAACTGAAGACTCTCAACACTAAAAAATCTGTATTGAAAGATAAGCATATGAATATCACAACTAAATACAGATAATTTTGTAACCATTAGTGGTAACCCTAAAGGAACAGGAAAAGGAATAGGATAAACATAATCTTTTGATAGGTAAATGCAATTCTTAGACATGTCATGGTCAATTCTAAATCTGTTTCACAAGATTCCAACCAATACAAAACAAAACTAATGAAGCAAGAAATAAAATTATTGATCAGTAGATCACTTACCGGCCGTCCAAATTTAGACAACTCTGCAACCTTAGCTCTCTGTTGACCAGGGTAACCTAAATATGACATGGAAACAATGATATTACATCCACATAAGAAATGTAATAGCAAGCAGCATTTAATCATGCTTCACTTGAATAAGTTACTTTTTGGAAGAGGATTAAACAGCATTTTTACTAAGATGAAAATCAAGACAAAATTCATGGCATCCATCGTTGGTCATTTAGGGTTGATACGAAGCACTAGGATAACAGGTAATTATAGTCAGTATTCTAATTGCTGAGAATCTTATGTTAGCATCTATCCATGTAGCATAATGGTCATGGTCAACCATGCAGTTACTCTGTGAGTGCGTGTGTGTGTTTGTGTAGATACATAGATAAAGCAATTAAAGGATTGAGAAGACAGTTAAAGAAAATCTAGACTTTCACTGGACTGAGGTTGCTGATGTGTGAACAAAAAATACAGCAAATGCATTTTTACTTCAATATATTATTTAATTTAGAAGTTACAGGAATTACCAGCAAAAATAACAAGACCATCAGTTGCAACCCTTGCCAATTCTGGAAGAGTCCTGTTCAGGTATTTTGGTGACAGGTAATCAAGTGCATCCGAGACAATAACAAGAGAAAAGGACTTTGTCCTGTAGGGCAGAGGGAACTTGATGTCAGCCACACGGACAATGCCTTTGCGAATAGCGGTCTTGCATTTTGCATCCGCTTCCTCAATATCATATGGTTCTACACCCCATGCTTCAGTATCTTCGTCTTTCAACAACTGAGAGACCACTGAACAAGTATCAGGACCCACATGCAAAACTTTGTGCATGCTGTCACCATATGCTTTCTTTAGAATGGGTATTGCTCTCTGAACTTCCAATGTGCATGAAAAATCACCTGTAATAAAATAAAGTCCAACTAATATCAAAACTAAATTTGAAAAAAATGCCAATAGCATTTCACCATATTCAAATCACATAATAAAACGATGAAAACCAAAATCTCATTAGTCAACATTTGCAAAAAAACCAAAGATAAATAACACAGGAAATTCAAATATGTATATGTATGTGTGTGCGCGCGGGCGGGCGTGTGTACAAGTATGTATGTATGTATGTAAGTACATGCATTATTTTTTTTTTGGGCCATATGTATATGTGTATTATTTACTCTAGTTTCTCTTCATGCTATGGTTTACACATCTTTTATGTACCAAAAAATGTAAATTAACCATTAGTTCTCAATCATTTTCACTTCAAGGCCATAATCCCTTAATCCTTGTATAGAACATGCAGAGTTCTTCCAAGATTTGCTCTTAAGGAACAGATACACAGAGCAAAAAAATGAAAGCTTCAGGAAGGCCCAAATTAAACTGAAAAATGATACGCATGGTATAATATACCTTCAACCTTGCTAACAGTTTCTCTGCTGCCACCAAAAATCCCTGCATTTCAAAAGTAAACAATTTAATCAATTACATATCATTATCGAAATCTCAAAGAATATAAGAATCACTGCAGAATATACAAATCCAGATATCAAACCAGAGAATTAAGCATCAGTATTAGACATTGCAGCAAAAGAGTCAAATTACGAACCATGACCACTGTAAGCATAGGCAATAAGGAGGAAGGCGCCCTGCAAATTTAAAACCAAGAAAACCGAATTGTTAACTACTACAAATAAACATTAAATCAAGCCTTCAGCAGTAATCACAATTGATAAAAACCGAAACAGCGGAAAGCAAAAAATTAGTTAGTAAGAAAACTAGTGACAAAGCCATACCAGAACGATGAGGCCAACAGATAACAAAGGTGAAGAACGCGATTTAGAGTGCAATGCTCCTGAAAAAGGAAAGTTTCCAGAGTCCACAAATCGGCGAGTGGAGCTTACTTGCCTCCGTGACATGATCAACCAACAAATAAACTACTGCCTAGTGTATGAGCGTTTACTTTTGAGCCTACAAAACCGTAAAATGCTAAAATCAAGTAAGCTCGTGATATTGAAAAATTATTCCGCGCGAATCGGACAATTGAAGAGAAGCGCAAGAGATGGAAGATATAGATCAGGAAGAAGAGCTGAAAGTAGATAGCAAATGAGACTGATAAAATTGGATTCACAGAGAGAAAAAAGTTACCTTATACGGAAACGATGATGTGAGGTAGAAACGATGATGTGAGGTAGAAGATCTGTTTTTAATTCTGTAATGGACCTTAGATCTGTGCTTTTGCTTTTATGGCTACAGGATAAGGAATTTATGGAAGTTCTCTCTCCCTCTCTCTCTCTCTCTCTGAAAGTGTTGAAATTAAGGAGAAACAGAGCTACGTTGAAAGAATGCGAATGATGGTATTTTGGTAAATATGAGTGGAATCATACCACAACGCGCGTTCCAGCACTATGATGTTGATTGCTTTGGTGCCTTCCTTGGTGTCGGCGGTGCATCTCCAAACGGTATCGTTTATATAACTTATGCTTTTTATTTTTTTGACAATATTGTTTTTTTATAAGAATGAAATAGGTGTGGGACCCTGCATTCAGACAGTTTGAAAGAATGACAATATTGTGAGTTGAAATATATATATATAGTTTATTTGTTTCGGCGACGATGATTAAGGGGGATAGGCTTTTTCACACTTGATCTTGACCCACTCACTGTTGCACTTGCAATATTTTTTTATTTAGAGATTACACGCATGGATACAAAGAGGGAAAGAGTTGAACTTGCCTCTTTTTTTTTTGGAGCAAAGCTTTGTAATGTCCTTTGATTTTTCCTCATTTGAATTATCTGATAATTCAGAAATGCGTAATTTTATAATTTAAATTGCATAATTAAATAAATCGACGTTTCTTTTTTCCTTCTTAAAATTTTAAGATTAAATTAAAAATTCACAAGAATTCAAGACCAAAATGTATAAATTTTGTACACTTGCATGTGGATCAGCGATTATTAGATTTAAAGAATTCAAAACTAAATATAGTGACGTACAACCAACAAGTCACAATTGACTCATCAATTTGCAATGCTTTAATTTTCTTTTTCTTTATTTGATGTGATGCTTTTGTTCATTTGTCTACGTGGCAAATTGCCGACGTGTTCACTTCATTGAGGGAACTCTGACGTAGCTTGCTAACAGAACATCTTTTACAAGGTCCCAATTTTACGTGAACTGTTAGATCAACTTTCCGGCATCTAAACGCAATCTTATTTTGGTAGAAATTGGATGACTGCTATCAACTTAACCCAACTTTTGGTCCCCCATTTGAAATGGACTCGGACGCACATATTTCTTGAACTGCAATTACGATCATCCCTTAATATACAGGAACTCAAAACCACTAAGCTGAAACCAAAATCCATAATACATATCCCTGCGTGAGGAGAAATTCATAGCTATTTATTAAAAGTCGATTACCTGCCTTCCCCCTCCCATGAAAAAACAGAGCTCGTCTACATGCGCTAGAGTACAAAATTGGTTGCTAAAAATTGTCCCTGTAAAAGTAACCAACCGCAGTACTTGATCTCTCATTAGCAATGCAACTGCAAATGCGCGTTAAGATTGTATTATCCTCCGTCCCACAATTGCTGCAATTGATTATACATCCACGACCATTATTTTCTTCAGCTAAGGACAAAATGTTAATGCTCCTGTGTTTCTTCAATATGACCAGCTTGATGATCATGTTCAAATATCAAATGCAACGAGCTTCATCAAGTATATGTCCTCCTGAAGGGAATATTTCCCCTCTTGTAACGTTGCATGCCTCGTGACAGCAAATTTTTATGCAGTGGAAGAGAATTCCTATTAACTAGGCCAACATCAGTGCCGTGATACAATTCATATGGTTGCTATGTTGCCTCTTGTATCTTTGTTATTGTTCAACTGCAATTCCAATATCCCCAGTTTGCGAGGGTCTCCATTTTTTGTCAAAGAAACCCCTTTCCACTACATTTTGAGCCTTCAATTCCTCATCCTGGGTCTTTAATCTTTCATCAACGATTTCCAGCAATTCTTGCAGGCCAACTCCAGTTATAGCAGATATTTTGACATCAGGACCATGCTGAGATTTAGATTGCATATCCTTTTCCTTCTCTGAGTTATTTAAGATCTCACCTTGTTGCTCATCCATAGTCTTCAACCAATCGTCACACACCATCTCTTGCTCATCGCCTGACAACAGCCAGCCATCAGAACAATCACTTTTTTCATTATCTATGGTCTTGTCAAAATCATCTTCACCATCTTCCTCCCCTAAACAACTATTACCCATGTCATCTTCTACTCCTGAAGATGTCTCAGCAGCTATATCATCATCTTCGACAACAGACCAGCTACCAGTATCACCACTATCTACAGATTCAGCGGCACCCATTTCTTCCTCTTCATAATCAATCTAAACAATGAACAACATTACAAAATACAGCAGATCAGCTGCTGCTACATTCTATTTCAAGATAAGTTTTGAAGATATTAGAGGAGGAGTTCATTGTAGCACCTTATTCCAGACTTCAATCATTCTGTTGAGCTTCTCTTGCGACACTCCTATTTGCTGCAGGACTTGCAACACAGTTGTGCGATGTTCATCGAGATTAGGAGCAGTGCAGTCTATTACATGCTGGGACAATATTATCCAACATATTAGATGAATAAATCGAGAAAACTCTCCCACATTGGGGAAGCATCTAAGGTTGTTTCAACGGAAGACAGTTCTCAATTTTCAAATTTAAGTAGAACAAGATCAAAACAAAATAAATAGCAGCAGTATTGACCTTGAACCAATTCATCCAGAGGTAAAAAAATACATGACAGAACTTGACATGGAAAGACTACTCCTAGGAAAACTTCTTCTCTCATCACATGCTTGCTATTTGGAAGTAAATTTAAGAAGAAAAATACTACTGAAGATATTACTTTCTTGATGCCGGCTAACCTGGCTTGAAAAGGAAGTGAAGATGAAACATGTTAACCCTTACTTGATAATGAATTATTTCATGTGTCATCATTCAACTTATTTTTGTTCCCTTTTCCTTCCTTAATACTTTGTTATACTTTCTTTGGTTTCTGTTTCTCTTTTAACACCTTGACAATTGTTGGAGTCACAAGCTCTTCAACCAAATTAGTTGAAAACAGGAAGAAGGGACAATCGAAATGGGGCCCTGCCACTAAAATAACGACCGTAGACTTTGCAATAAAAGGGCAGGAGTTCGCTTACCACAAGAAGGTCAGCTTCCACTACTTCCTCCAAGGTTGCATGAAATGCTTCAACTAACTACAATAGTAAATACGAGAGGTTGAGAATAAGTATGACTAAAAAACTCAAAAGAAAGCAACTGCATAAACTCAGTTACCTGAACAGGTAAATCTGATATAAATCCCACAGTATCACTGAGAAGCACTTTCCTCCTGAATTTCATTTAATCAGATTAGAAGAGCGCAAGGAAATTTCAATTCCCTCCCAGAACATAACAAGAAAGTAAATAAAGAATCATATAAGCATCTTACCCAGAAGGAAGAATGACACTTTTTAATCGTGGATCCAATGTTGCAAATAATCTGCATGAGAACTCCAAGTAAACACTCAAAGATGTAACAGTCCACTAACAAATCAAAATCTTGCTTTTAATAGGAAGTTCAAAAATCCAACTCAGTTGTTTAACAGGATAAATGTACCGAGAATCACTGTAAAGATCACTCTCCGAGAGAGCACTGACCAATGTGGATTTTCCCTGTCAATTAAAACAAAAAGCTAATTGTTTAATAATCTGTAGTGTGTTTGTGAAGTAGCAACTAAGTAACTGTGACAATACTTTGATCACCTACAGCATTGGTATATCCGACAACAGCAACAGTAGCTAAACCTTTATTATGTAAGCCACCATACCTCTTGCGGGCAGCACGTTGCAAAGCTCGAGTACGACGAACCTCTTCTATTTGAGATAACAAATGGTTGCGTCTTTCTAATAATCTGAGATAGGAGTGCCACATGGAATATAAATACCCAAGGTCAAGTAGTTAAATACTGTAGACAATTGGTGAAGCACCATAAAAAGTATCTACTCTATCATCTATCGCTAAGGTTCCCATAAAAATACTAACTAGCCTATGGCCCTGGAAGAAGGAAGCAACATCCACATCACAATAAGTGGCATTTGGAATTCAATCACCCCTGATGGTTGAGTATTCACACCAAATAAACACAGATACACCACACAAGAGAAAAGCCATATACAGAAGTATAGAACTGATTCCTTCATAATTTTTAGTATCAAAGGAAACCAAATCATGTCAATTTATTACATGGGAAACGCTGATATAGGATGGTAAAGAGACAATTAATGGACTGTTTCAGTCTTCTGAACCAATAAAAGAAGAAGGACCAGAAGAGCTTTGGATGATACTACAGCCTGATAGAACAAACTACCTTGAGAAAAGCATGAGAAGCTTATTAAATTATAGTATACATCTGGGACCAACCACTGATATCAATCAAGCTATTACAAACATAGAACCAATTCAAATGCATGAAATCCATGACAACTGCATACAACCTTAAAAGGCATCTTACATTGAGAATTTTAAAAAAAAAGTCTGAACACAATATTACATTTTATTGTATTACTTAAGAGAGTAATCTATTAACAATATCCTAAACAATTATTAGGTTAAAATGGCTGTTAAATTGGCTTTGCTTTTTGCACATCTATTATTCACCTTCACTTCTAAGATTTTCGAATCACAACTAAAGTTGGATGTGTTATTACAGGAATTCAAAAGTTGACTACATTGGATTTGAATATAAATGCAGAACCCATGGTGTTTCCTATTTTGAGAATTTACTTTAGAAAAATGCTCCTAAATGAAAAAGTAGATAATTTCTCTTAAATTTGTTCAATGCGTTGAGTACTCCTAGCACAAATCAAATCCTGAGCCTAGAAGTTTTAATTTAGTAAACTTTTTCCAAATATTGTACAGATATCTCAGAACTTCCATATCATATGTGATTGGATAGGATTTCTTTGAAAGGACCAGATCTCTGATCTGTATTATCTCCAAATTTCGAGACAATTTACAGATAGTTATATTTTCCAATCCAGTTCTAGAAATCCAATTTTCAAAATCACCGGAGTTTCATTCAGTCCCTAGCTATATAAGTTAATTGCACAAAATGAATTGACTACTCCTCACAATCAGGTAAAAATTGAGATCAAGAAGCAAACCTTCGCCGTTGCAATTGGAGTTCAGTTTCTCCTGCACCACTGATAAAGCCACGTCCCCCGCTTCCTCTCCTGCAAAAAATTTAAAGCAAATATAAGAATGCATTGAAAATAGATGACCAATCCAAGCAATACTATTGCGACCCATTACAAGCCCAATGTCAATAGATTCAAGAACAATGGAATCAAGCTATTATCAGCCACAACCAAGAAGAATTAAAGATAACAGAATCTAATAGGGACCAGTATAATAGTTTATGCCTACGGAATTTCTAGAGAGCAATGCAACATAGGCTACAGTGGAACATAACTTTTGAGATCAATTAGGCTGATAGGCTCAGTGGAACATAACTTTTGACTTTTGAGATCAATTAGGCTATGATTTTCCTTTTAATTACCATACTAATTAGTTGGAACAAATGTATACAAGGAAGCGAAAGTACTACAAGTAAAATCAAGATATTGCAAGTTTTAAACAATATTGTCAGAACAAAGAAGCTCCAAGTAACCAGAAGGCCATGGAATTTTATAACGGCAATCTAACACAATTAATCATATAAATAATAAGTCAATAAAGGAATGAGAAATTTCAGAAGCTAATTTGAAAAAACTTTCTAAGTATCATTTTACAAGAAATTAACAAACTCACCCACGGGCACTAACAACTTCAGCTTCTCCAGCTGTTCCAAAAGTGTAGCGTCCATCAGGGCCACGTACACGAACAAGCCTACTTTTTTTATACATAAGTGTAGCCAATTCAGACTGCAAAAGAAGAACGTTCCACCAAAATGTGCATTGGCACAAACTCAAGACAATATAAAACCAAAATCTAAACAAACAGTGAAGAGAATTATCATCGAGTTATTCACAGTACCTGTAGCTTCGCCTCCTTTGTATGGGCATGAGCATTAAAAATCTCTATTATAAGGCCAACACGATCCAATACAGGTTTGCCCCATATTCGCTGCAATGGCAAAGCGAGAAAGCAAAACAAAAATTAGATTTTATCAATTTATTTATATCTCTAAAGACAAAAATCAAGATACTTGCCTCCAAATTCCGTTGTTGAATCCCACTCAAAATAGAATTCACAAAAACAGCATCCACTTCACCCTATTCAAATAATAAAAAATTAAAAAAATAGTCCTTTAAAAACGGTGCCAATAAAAAATAAAGAAAGAAATAAATAAATAAAAAGTCGCATGCCTTTGATTCAGAAGCATAGATATGGCTCTTAATTGTCTGGACAGTTCCAGGCCCAAAATAAGTGTCTGCTCGAGCTCTGGATGATCGGAGAATAGGATTTTGAACGACAACATGAGGAGGCAGGGCCTTATCGAAGAAATCGGTCTGAAAGTAGCCATCGCGCTGTTCCTCGAGGGAGTTGGCGAGGCACAGAGCCTCGTTGAGCTTAGCTTGAAGGAAATTATCGGGGCGGAGGCGAGGCTGGACCACGAAAAGCCGGGGTGGGCCGGTGGGGTCTCTGTTGAAGAGTGATACAGCATCGTAACTGTCCTTGTCCTCATTTCTGTCGTTGTTTTGCTGCTTTGAAGAGTAACTGGAAGAAAGAATGGAATTGGAAGGTAGAATTGGAGATTGGTTAATGGCGTTTAGGGTTTGGATTAGGGACTTGAAGTGGGACCTCAGTGGAGATAGCGCCATCATTTTGATGGAATCTTCTTCAGCAAGTGTTTGGGTCAGTTATTTGCTGGTTCTAACAATGAAATTGGGCGGATGTGGAGTCATCTGGGAAGGTAAACCGAAATCTAACGAAAAGTTTCACCCTAACCCGATGATCTAAAGTTATTTGTATTTCGGGTTAGATTATTTGAAAAGAGCCAAATTTGGTTTCATCCATTCGAAATGGTACAACTAATTTGGATTAGATAACGTGTGACCTAATGCCCCGTTAAATTAAGGGCGTAATTAACGAGGTTCGTTTTCTTTTTTATAATTATTGATGTTAAGCTAAATTGATATACACGTAAAATTATTTAAATATCAATTTTCGTCATTTATAAAATTTAAATTCAAAATTTTATTAAAAAAATAAGTATTAAATTACTTGAACCAACTAATATTGATTAACTAGATTTTAATTTTAGTTGTTTGTTTAAATAGATACTAATATTTATTATTTTATTATTATTATTTACTCACTCAACAGGATAATTTTTAACTTTTTACGCAAATAAAAACATAATTAATTAGCATCAATTTTATATAATTTTTGTTATAATTTACTAAAATATTATTTTGTTAATTTTTTACAATTATATATCCTCATATTATTAAATATTTTTTTGAATGCATATATCAGGCTAAAATAAAAAATATATATAATTAATGCTCATTGATATTGAAAATTGTCAAACAGGGTGAAATAAATAAATTTTGAAATGAAAAAAGTAATATTTATAAGATTTCTAATATATTCTTTAAATTTTTAAATTAATTTTTATTTTATATTTTTAGAATTAAAGATTTAGGATCTTATAATTTAGCATTTATTAGGATATATCAATTAGGGTTTAGACATTTAGGGGTTAACATTTAGGAATTAGGATTTTAGAGTTTAATATTTACAGCTTATAGTTTAGATTTTTAGAGTTTTAGCATTTAAGATTTAGGATTTTGATTTTTAAGGTTTAATTTAGGGTTTAGATTTTTAGACTTTAGCATTTATGATTTAGGGTTTGGAGTTTAGAATTTTAGATTTTTAGGGTTTAGATCATTATGGTTTTTTTAGGGTTTATTATTTAGGATTTAGATTTCTAGAGTTTAGAATTTAGCATTTATTAGGATTTATCAATTAGAGTTTAGACACTTAGGGGTTGGCATTTAGGAATTAGGATTTTAGAGTTTAATATTTACAGTTTATAGTTTAGATTTTTAGAGTTTGGCATTTAAGATTTAGGGTTTAGATTTTTAAGGTTTAAATTTAGGGTTTAGATTTTTAGACTTTAGCATTTATTATTTAGGGTTTGGAGTTTAGAATTTTAGATTTTTAGGGTTTAGATCATTATGGATTTTTAGGGTTTATTATTTAGGATTTAGATTTATAGAATTTAGAATTTAGCATTTAGGATTTAAATTTTTAAAAATTAGGATTTAGGATTTGGAATTTAGATTAATAAAAAATCAAAATTAATATATACTCTTTTCGTTTCAAAATAATAGGTATACTCCTATTTTTACATATTTTAAAAGAAGTTAGTTTTATTGCTATAAGACGTAAGCTTTTATTAATGTTGATATCACACTATTTTAATTTTTATTTGAAAATGGTATAAAAAATTGAATGTAATTTTATTGATTATTAAGAACTTAAATACAAATATTATAAATAATTTACAAATTAACATATGATAAAAATAATAAATACCCTATATTTTGGAATGGATTAAAAAAAATCTTTATTATTATAAGACGGATACAGTAAATAATAGTACTTTTAGAGAAATATATTTTGTAATCAGTAATTAATAATTGTATGCATATATTTTTTAAAAATAATAATTATAGCTTTTTGGAAAGTGTGGCAATTAATGGGAGTTTTTTAGAATTTTAAAAAATAATAAATATTTTAAATTAGTGGATTTTTTTATGCAACCTAATTTTTTTATTATTTTTTTTTATCAAACCGGGTGACATCAAATATATATAAGCAAATGAAAATTTTCGAGGCAAATAAAAATCATCCATGTAAAATATCACAGTGGAAAAATAGTGACACCTGACGACCACCTAAAACCTATAAACTTGAAAATTGAAATATCTATTGTAAAAGAAAAGAAAATATGTCAAATTTATTTTTAAATTATGCAAAAAAAAATTATATAAACTTATCTTTAACTTTATTTTATTTAAAAATTCCTGTACCATTAAAAAAAGAAAGAAAAATTATATTAAAAAGTATTTTGGACATATATATTTTTTGGATGGCATGATATTGGAGATGGAAATTACTTTGATACGTACATACGTTTGGTTTCAAGGCTTATGTAAACTTTCTCTAGCCATATTAGGGAAAATATAGTTTAATATGTACTTTTACACTATGTTTGGACACCAGTGTTGCATATTTTTATAACAAAACTATATGATTTTTTAATGTGTTATTGATATCATATTATAAGGACCGTATGATTTTATAATATATTTGATTGTATTGTCTAAAAAAACTTGCAGGGTATGATGTTAACTGCGCTCGGCTGCTAGAAGAAGCGGAAGAAAGGGCTGGGAGGCTGTGAAAGATAAGAAGAAAATAAGGTTTGAGATATAATACATATAATATTAGGGGAGTGCAGAACCGAAATCGAAAATCGAACCGAACTAAATAAATTTTGGTCTGTTTGATTCGATTATTTTTATTTTCGGTTCTAAATAGAAAAATAAAATCGATTTTATCGGTTCAATTCCTGAAATTGAAAAATCGAAATAATCGAACCGACCGAACTTCTTAAAACTCATTGTTTTGCTCTCTGTGTGTATATATATGTATATGTTTAATGGCTATCATATTTTCAGATTTGCAATCCCTAACAGCTACCTCCTCTTCATTTCTCTACCTTTTTCGTTTCTTTTTTGGATCTTGGATTCTTCCTGTTAATTTCTCTACAAATTAATATGTATTTTCAAAACCTATCTTATCTCATGGCTTACGAGATGATGGAAACTTATGGCGTGTTCATTAGTTTTAGGAGCTCAGATGTTCGTGTTGATTTTTTGAGCTATATTCAAGATGCGTTGGATCGGAATGGAATCAAAGCCTTTGTGGATGATAATCTCGAAAGAGAATAAGAGATCACTGAATCTCTTTTGAAAACAATCAAAGATTCATATATTTCAATCGTAATTTTCTCGAAAAATTATTCATTTTCGCCGTGGTGTTTGGATGAGCTTGTGAAAATACTTGAGTGAAAGGATAAAATGGGTCAAGTTCAAACGATTTGAAAGAAGATTTTAACTTTTAAATGGCCGTAAAAAAAAATGCAAGTGATTTAGAAACCAAATTTCTTTCTTTAGTATATTATATCACTTGCTTTTTACAGCATAAAAATCTAAGATATTTAAGCATTTAACTGCGCCATTAGTTACAAATTTGTGACTTTCATCTTTAGTTTATTTGGGGTTGAAAGCTTGAAACTTTCATCTTTAGTTACGTTGGGACAAAAAGTTTTCTTTTGGGTTGGTTTGACAATAAGTTCTGTGCATGTATCCTTTCATGAAGTTGTTATGGTGAGCCACAATTAAAAGCCCAATTTATAGTGAGCCACCGACCAATTAAAAGCCCAATTTATTTTGTTGGATATATGAGTAAAAGCCCAATTATAATTCTAAATCAATTCAACCGAATCAAACCGATCGAAATTATTTCGATCAATTCAATTTTCAGTTCTATAAATTTTAATTTCGGTTCGATTTTTATATTTTTCAAATTTTAATTTTCGATTCTATTGGTTCGGTCCACAACCGAACCAACCATTTGCACACCCTCATATAATATAATAGGATAAAAGATAATATATAAAGAGAGATGAGGGCATTTTCAAAAACTACTGTTGAAAACCATGAAATCCCACTGATTTGGAGAGTAAAGATTCTTCGGAAAATTAACACAACAAAATCTACCAATAATTTCGCCATTTTTTCGGAGGATTCTTTAATTTGACATCATAGCACTTTTGAAGAATTTTCAGTTAAATATGTAACACTTCATTATCTAGATCTAGCTTGTGACTTAACAACATTTTCTTTGATTCTGGTTCATTGAAAAAATTTCGAAGTTCTGGATCTCGAAGCTCTCCCACAAACTAAAGGTATTTTTTTTTGAAAATTGTGCTTTAATAGTTTACCGATACGTATGAATTTAAATTAACAATTTTCTATACTTTCTGATATATGCCCAGCATGTGGTATATTTATAATATCCTATACCCGATCAGTTAAAAACCTGGATAATAGATATCATATTCGGAATTTGGCTCCTTTAATGAAGGTTAAAAATACGCTTTTAGCTTAAGCTAATTATATTCCGAAAATACTATTCATTTGATAAAAATTTCGGCAAAATTTTCTTTAAAATTCAAGAAAATTTTCTGAAAAGAATTCATCAAAAATACTTCTATTTAAATTCATCGTACCATCCATTCTCCATTCAAACTCCAACACACATAATTGTTGTCCTTCCTCCAATAATTCATAAGCCAATACAATAAAACCATACACATCATTTAATTATGAAATTCTCACTATAATTTACAATACCAACTGTCCAGAAATATTTACATCATATTATATCTCCAAAATTTAACAAACATGCCAAAATATACTATAAATAATCATAAAAAGCTATGGTTCATCCACCTCAAAATTTCTTTTCTGTTGTGATTCAAATTCTGATGCAAATCTACTTTCAGCTTTTTCTTAAAAATTCCTTCAACTACGCGCGAAAAATAAAACCATGCGCTAAGCATATTGCTTAGTGGTGTTCAAGCAATTATATTTTTCCAACCACAAGATATAAAAATAAAACATAATTAAAATTCATGATATTAAATGACCAACTTACTTACCTTAAATCAACTTTGATTATTATATTTTCAAAAAAATCTAGTTAACTATTTCAATTTAAAAGGAAATTTAATTTACTTTAAAAATAAAATCTTAATAATTAAACTTGATATTTGTCCCAAGTAAAATTTAGCGAAACCGCACCGAGTATGATAAACGGGAATAAATGTAGGACCGAGTTCATCGGAACCATACGGTCCATCAAATCTCGATTTTCTCATTATTAGAGTTCAAATATATATATATATATATATATATATATATATATATATATATATATATATATATATATATATATATATATACACTTACATAGACAGAGCTCTCGGAACCATTCAGCTCACATCTCACAATTAACCAAACTCACAGAAGAGCTTGCAGAGCCATTCAATCTGGGGTTCACATCAAAGAGCGGTACTGCTAAGCATCTCTGATTGACATGGCAACTTTATCCTATTTCTCCAATTCTTGACTAATTTTACTAAGAGAAAATGAAATAAACTTCTAACTCTCATTAAATTAACTTATTTACCCTTTAAATGGTACTTATCCGATGCTTAATTACATTCCTATCAAATTTTCGCATTGAGTATACTGTATTTATCAGCCTTTCTTTAGTTCCAATGGCATGCTTAGACAAAATTTTTCATTGCTACTTCAAGAATTAAAAGATTAAATGACTTTATATCATCAATTACAATTCAAATAAAATTTTCTTCAATTATATTGTCTATCTCAAGATCTTACTCAATTCATTTTAACTATAAAGCATATCTATAGGTTCTTAAATTCACAATTAACTATAAACATAATCTTTATTTAATCTATAAACATAATCTTTATTTAATCCTAAAACTAGCATTAAAATTTATTAATTACACAATTTTTACTCAAATCTTATAACTATCAAGTTTGTTATCTGCCTTAGAAATCATACTAATGTTGTTGGATTTTTAAAGGAAGAAACAAAATAAATTTGTTGAGATGGGAACTAGAATATGCAGCCAAAAGGGAATTAATTTATTTCAAAATCAAACTTCCATTTATAATGCTGTAAATATTGAAAAAGATTTGAAAAAATGTCTTAACAAACTAAATCATGATCCACAAACAGAAGTAGTAACCCACTAACACAGGAATTGCAAGGAAATAGGAAATAAAAAAGCTAAAAACATGTACAGTTCTGGAAGCATAATTCTAACAGATTTAAGAAAATAACAATCTTTTTACCTGAATCGTGGGATGATTTGGTCACTTTGAAGTTTGAATATAAAGACTTTAAATTCCTTTGCAGGTGAAGAATCTGCTAAGCATTCATCCAGAATATGAGGTTCCTGTAAAGAATGTCACTATACGCAAAATTCCAAGGTATGCTCGTTTAAATTTAAGAGCAGATTGGTGCTAATAATGATACAAACTATTCAAATGCACATTTCTGCTTTTCAATCTGTGCAAACTCATATCCATAAATATGACAATTCATGTATAAACACTCATTGTAGGGTTTCACAGGCAATGCCTCTGTATGACATACTAAATGAGTTTCAGAAAGGTCATAGCCACATGGCTGTAGTCATTAGACAGCAATCTACAAGCGAAATTGGTGCTAATGGTAGACATTGTTACTATGCTAATTATATTTCTTGAATAGCCAGAAACAGGAGAAAGGATGCATGAGTTTAGAGTGTTATATCAAATTTGTCCTTAAACAAAATGACTTGAGGCAATATAAATAGGGTTTCATATGGGTTTTCTTAAGAGTAAATAAAACTTTTATTCCTAAGACCCTTAATGATGTGTAAGTGTCACCATAAAATCTTGAATCACATTAGGAATTTCATTCATGGAGGACTCACTTATTGATGTTTTTAGGATTGTCTGCAAAGTAGGATCCACAAATGCTTGTGGTTCCATATTTCAAATGAACACATCTAAACTTCATTTTTAATTAAAAACACATTGATTTGATAAAGGAGTTTAGATAGTTTTCAAAATCACAGGTCAAAAATCCTATATATAGGTAAAGAATATGATATTATGACGTGTGCACATATTCGGCATAGGCATTCTTTTTTCAGGGCACCTATAATTAGGGATGCTCACGGGGCGGGGTGGGGGCGGGGAAGGGGTCCCCACTCCCCGCCCCATGCAATGTCGGGGATTCCCCGTCCCCGCCCCCGCCCTGCGGGGATCCCCGTTTCCCCGATGAATTCCCCAATCTGTCCTCAATGAATCCCCGACCCGAATTAAATGTCTTATTTACACATCGCAATAATTTCTAAGTAAAATTGAAATAAAGCTAATGCTGCTAATAAAATCATCTTAATACTTCTTATTAGTATTACTCATATTTCATTTTCTCTGGTTTGGTAGACCTATATATATATAAATACATAAGCAAAAAATCAATTACAGAAAAGACACATGCTCTCCAAAGAAGCAAATCTGATACAGAAAAGCTCATCCTTCAATATTAGTAACTCCACACATCAAGAACTCCACGCAATAAATCTGCAAAATAAACAGATGAACAGTTACTACATATTTAATGTAGTAATGCAACTAAAAATTCTCTGGTTGGTGTTGGAACTTAAGATATCACAGTTTTGAGATAAAACCTACATCATTAAACTAAAAATTAATGGTATAAGCAGGTTCATTATCAACATCACATTTTCGATACAAAATACACCAAACTAATATGTGCACACACAATAAAGGACATAATACATGCATCTGCATAAGGGTTTTCTTATAAATTAAGAGGAGCTTACCCTGGGGGCTTGCCATATTCTGTTACCAGCTCTCCAAAACGATAGTAGCATAGCTTGTACCTATTCACCACAATTGACAAATAGGATATAATTATATACCACAAATTTGCACCACGTGCTGCAGAAATGACATGATTAGTGTATAAATTAATTCCTAGCTGATGTCAGGACTTATGGAGCTAAAAACATGATACAGAAAAAATAAAAATTTGCTGATTAAAAATAATGGTAAGAATAAAATATGGTTTGACAATCACTACTTCATCAAATATACGATGGATGCACAGAAATATCGCTAGCAAAACTGCACCCCCATGACAGAATGCAAATAAATGATAGCCAAATCACTTATCTCAGCCGACTTTTGCCAACTCACTTATCTCAGCCGACTTTTGCTTGTTTGCTTGTTTGCTTTTCCATATATAATCGCCTAAACTATGCCAAAAAAAATTGAGAATCCAATTACATTACAGCTCCTGAGATTTACCTTGTAATTTTGCATCCTGAAGACATTTGCTTACAATTATAATAACCTCCATTATTTTTTATTCAGTTATGCAATTAAGAATTGAGCACAGAATGTGAACTAAACAGTTCTCTCTTGGGCTGGAGAAGAGAGTTTCTGCAGGGTACATAATGCAAAATCTAGAATCTTTCCAAGATAATCAGTATCCAAGATACCCGACTTCAGCACCTGATGAAGAGACCAAAAAAGTCAGATCCATAATGCATAAAATTTTCACCAACAATTTAAAAATAATATAAAACCCTGCTACCTGAGAGAGAATGTCTAGATCAATTGCTTCAGTAATCTCCAAGGTAGCACCAGATTCAATCAACCGTGCAAGCTACTCAAATGGCATAGACTTCTCACTCTGACATGCAGAAACAATAGATGTACTTGTATGAGAAATTTGAGATGATTTCATAGTTTTAAATCCATGATCATGGAAAACTTGAAAAGTATTTGTTTACGTCTAAGCAAAAGAAACAGAGCATGCATGCAATAAGCAAAAGAAATAGGTAAACTTCCAGCTTCACTTCATACACAACTGTATCAGATTATATTTCTTTTACCTAAAATTTTCTCAAATTTGCTCAGCTAGAAAACGGGATACCTAGGTAAAGAAGAAAAACAAATGGCCGAATAAGGAATCAAAATCAATCCCAAACATTCCAACACAGCCATAAACAAACAAATCAGAATCTTACCGTCAAACTAGCAGTCTCATAAAAGCTGAAAGAGACACGAAGGGATGGCGTAGAGAGAGAGATATAGCAGTGGAAGCACCAGTATAGAGGCGAGAGAGAGCTGACTTCTTGTAGCTTGGCACCAGTGAGGAGTACAAGATCTTGCCTGCAAATATTCAAGAAATCAAATAAACACCATTAATTAAGAAAACATAAACAGATCTCCATGATTTCTTGTCACTGACATTTTCTTAGCTTGTAGATCTAAAAAAGGGTACTGTTACCTTTTGGCCACCGATCATAGAGGAGAAGACCGGTAAAGCTCTGGTGGGTGGCGATGCAAGGGAGGGCGATAGACCACTCCAAGCTAGGAAAGCAGAAAAAAATAAGAAGAGAAAAAAATTAAGGGGGTTGCTGGTGTCGACGTCACATGGAGAGGGAGGGAGAAGGAGCTACCGACGGTAGCTAATATGGCAAAACTGACGGAAAACAAAGGCTTGAAGGTCGGTGGCCGGAGAGAAGAAAAGAAATCGGGAAAATAGAGAGAGAGAGAGAGAGGAGAGGGTGAGCGGCTGAGGTAGTAGAAGAGAGGTAAGGTTAGGGTTTATTAGGAGCTATTTATACCCAATGGCACAAAGGTAAATAATTAAAAAATTATGGATATAATAGTAATAATACATCGGGACGGGAATCCCCGCGGGGCGGATACCCCGTTCCCCGCCCCCGTCCCCGAAATACACCTCGAAAATTTTTTAATCCCCGTCCCCGCTCCCGCGGGGGGAAAAATCGGGAATTTCCCGCCCCGTTCGGATCAGGTCCCCGTCGGGGTCGGAAATTCCCCGCCCCGTGAACATTCCTACCTATAATCTATATATCATATTCAAATGATATGCACGCAACTTCTTTGATAAAAGAAGCTTTCATGGGTTTTGATGCTGATTTTACTTGTGGCTAACAGAATATGGCTTAAAGTTAAAAAAGTATTCCTAAATAGCCAACTTATATATATATATATATATATATATGTTACAAAATACAAATTTTTAACGAAAAAATACCAAAATTTTAACTGAATTTAAAAAAAAAAATTCCATCGACGTGTCATATCATTCATCAATTCATTTATCTCATCTAAATGTATAACGCCTAAATTACCACACCAACCTAACCCGTAAGAAATTTGCGCCAACCCAACATGAAAAAAGTCGGTAAAAATTTTAAAATATCTTTATATGTTACATCTTATTGACCATAACATGGCAAGCTGATGCAAGGGCCAACAAACAACAAAGAACTTTGGAATAAAAAATTTTACTAAATTCAGATATTTTTCATTAAAAAAAAATAGAAGAATAATTCAATAGGTAAAATTAATCCCAAAAAGTCAACTCAATAAAACCTCAGGCTATTTATTATTTTGGGTCCAGAAAAAAAATTGGAAATATAGGATTAAAATTCATTTGGAATTATGTGATCAATTCTTCCAAACCAAATTTAGCTTTTCTTCTCCATCAAATCCCCGCTTGTTCTTCCAACAGGATTCATAATTTCTCTGCAAGTCCTACAACAATCTTAATTTAGTAATAAAATAAACACAGAATTTTTGTTTTCCACCATGCTTTTGGGATCTAACAGAAAGATCTTAATTTCTTCAATAAAATTCTATCCAAAATTAGTACAAAAGCCACTAATGCTTTAAAAAAAAAAGGAGAAAAAGAAAAAGAAAAAGCAGCTAATACAACTCATCTTTAACTTGATCGGTTTAATCAATGTTGAAGATTGCAAATCTCTGCACAATTTAAACAAGAGCTGAAGAAAAAAGGACAGAAGCAACGGATCAGATTGGACCAAACTCAAATTGGGAGCAGCAACTCCCTAATCTATAATACTTGACTACTTTGTTAAATGTTTCATAAACCCACGTCTCTGTTCTTCATACAATATTATAATCAGGGATATATAAAGCTCATACCTTATACAATTACTTTAACATTTCAGGAATCCAAACAAGTTCAAAAGCATTAGTGAATCTATAATATCACTGAGAAATTGATAGTCCAGAAGTAAATGGACTATACAGCAAAAATTGGTTACTTTTTAACTACAAAGTACCAAATCTCTAGATCATGAATATCTAAATGCATACAATGGAAACTATCTATAAGTATGATTATTTTACAACGGGAAGAACTGTACCATCATCCATGCAGGAATTGTAAGAAATGTTCGTTCTAACAGTTACCATTTAGTGATCAACTTAATCACATCATCACAAACATCATTCTACGAAGATTGTGGAGAATAATCACAATAAAAGTTAAGCGAATGCTTGCATTGTAGCCTAGAATGGATCCACCAGCTACATTTAGAAAATTTGTTTAGAAGCATTCATAACATTGCATAACTGAAAGAGGGATTATTACACCATTTCCAAATTGCAGAGAAAAATAAACACACTGTACAAATATGTTCACCACAGAAACCACTCAGAATTTAAGTACTCTCACATCCGACAAGCTTCTGTATATACTTTAAAATAACAAAGCATGCTGTAAAATAAAGAGGGGCAAAATAGACAAAAAGCTAAATCAGGTTACCTAGTGACCCCTCTCAAATCCAATGCGTGTTCTACCAGATCCTCCTTCATATCCATCTCGCGTTGAAGATCCTCCACTAGCTCTCATTGTCCCACCAGAACCAACTTTGTCCATGGCTTTCTTGCCCTTCTTCACTTCTGTCAAGAACTGATCCAAACCAAATGGATCAGCTTCTTCTGCATCCTTTTCAAACTCAACCGGTCTGTCCCGTTGACCAGTCCTCTCAGAAGTACCAGCAAAAGCCTTGTCAGGTTTAAACCTATCTGTCCTCATGATCTTCTCCAACTGCTCATCAGCACCTCCATACATATCAGCGTCAGCATCTTTCTTGGGCCTATAGAGTGTTGAAAGTGTAGGCTGAGCTGTAAATAAGCCTTTGTCATACACATTATACTGGTCATCAGTGGCAAATCCAGAATCCATCCCTTTCTCTTGGTTGAACAACCTTTGATCATACATAACCTCTCCTCCCCTGCCAGCTCCAGTAGAAGCCATACCAAGGGCAACCTTCTCACTGATGTCACGATCTCTATCTCTTGTGAGCTTGCTCTTCTTACCCATTGCAGCATCTTTTGCCTCCAATCTTCTTTCCCTCTCCCTCTCTCGACGTCTCTCCTCACGAATTTTCTCTCGTTGCAGCCGTTCTTCCCTGTCCTCTCTTGTCTCTTTGGGGGCATCCTTATCCCTTTCTCTCACATGCTCATAATCACCAGTCATATCAACATCATCCATTCTGCCCTTATCAGATGGAATTGGAGCAGACATTGGAGGTGCTGCACCAGTTCTTTCAGAGCGTGCTTTCTGAGCTAATGCTCGCAATTCTTGCTCTTTCCTCTCCTTCTCCTTCATCATCATCTCCTTTTGAACCTTTGATCTCATTGCAACAGCTTCTCTAGCTTTCTGCTCTGCAACATACAGAGCCTCAGATAGTTTCGCAAAATTATCATTAATCTGAACATCTTGAAGACCTCTTCCATCAGCTGCTAGACGTTTGTCAAGAGGAATTGTGTAACCTTTAGGGTTCTTCCAATTTGAGATACAAGGGGGAATTTTCCAATCCTGTTGATCTTTTACAGTCACAGGCCTAGGAGGCGAGTGCATTACTGGCACAGGTGGGGATCCAGAAGCCTTTGGAACCCTCTTGTGCTTGAACTTAGGTGGCTCAAGTGGGTCCACAGGCATCTCCACCATTCTGATGATTCTTTCTTTTGCCCCTGAATTGAAAGCTGCAGCTTGCTGAGATGGCTTGTATTTAATATATTTTGAGTCGGAAGACTGTTTAGGCACATTCTTGGGCTGTGCAGCACTCAGTCTGACATTCACAATCTTTTCAAGAGCAGCTTTAGTTTCCTGCGTTGTCTCCTCAATCTCTTTCTGCAGTTCCTCATCCTCACCCTCATCGACATCCTCATCATTCTTCAAAATCTTTGGAACAATATCCTTATGCTGAGAGTAAACAATTTTTTTTGCATTCTCACTTTGCTTCACAATAGCATCATATGCCACATTGCCATGGGCATCAACAGTCAAAGGTAGGATCTTTGACCCAGGCTTTGCAGATTTATCCCTACCCATACCAAGAGGGTATTGAGCAATATGAATCTCAGGGAAAGCACCGCCATCCCCAAAATCCTCCACCCTCCGTGGAACAAACCCTTTACGGTCCAAGTAAGGAGGGACAGGTTTATGGCTGATAGTAGCAGCCTTCACAGCCTCGGATGAGCTAAATCGCTGCTTAAACCATGGATCATTTGAATGATCATAATGGGAAGTAGTGGTAGACTTAGCTGGAGGAAGAAGTTCCTTAAGAGCCGCCATCAATTCCTGAACCAATCCAAAATGCATAAAACCCTTGTTAGGATTAGCTATGAATCAAATAAGTGCAAAGACTAAACAAATATAATCAATCAAATAGAAAACAAGTTTGCCTATATCCACACAAAAATTCAAACTCAATATTAAACCATTCAATCTAAATATTAAATCAATCTTCCATGTAATATAATTTCTAAAATCTGAAAAAAAAAATCACCTAATCATTTAAGTGCTAAATTTATGCAATTTCAAGTAATCTACAATCCAAATTTTAAATCAATATTATTTTTAATGTTTTGAAACTCGGCTCAAATGTTGACTAGGCCTACCAATTGAGTCATGAGCCAATTGATTTGATTGGATCGACTCGAAGTTTTTATTATTTTTTAAAATATAATTATTTATAAAACATTAAAAATGTGTTATGTAAAAATATATTCAAAAACCTATTAATTACCAAATATCAATATAAAAATATTAATTTTACGTCCAACAAAGTTTGCAAATATAAAAATCAAATAAATTATCCTAAGTAGTAAATATCTTAGTAAATCCACATAATATAAAAAACAAATATTCAAATAAATTCATTTAACATGATAAACAATCAGCATTAATCATCAATCTTCATTTTCATCTCCATCTCCATCTACTCCTACTCCTACGCCTTCTCCTTTGTTCGATTCAATTAAATCATGCTCCATAGCATCTAAAATTTTTAAAATAAATATATAATTAAATATAACTACACACAATTTTCAATATTCTAAACTAAATTCATATTATATAAAAGAAACAAACTTTGCACATTACTAGAACATTACCAACAAATCGCCATTTGATTAAGAATAACTACTCAAAATCCTCATTCATGAAAATTGCTTTCTTTTGTTTTTTTGAATCACTGATTGTGCTCAATATTAATCGGAGCAAAAATAGCTACTGCTTCTCAATATTAATTATATTTTTCATTAGTTAATAATAATAATAATAATAATAATTATTATTATTATTATTATTATTATTATTATTATTATTACAACAACAACTTGTTTTCATCATATTTCTCAAATTTCTATTGTGTTTTATTCCATCTCTAAAAGAATTTTAACATATATTAGATCTTGCTGTCACTATTTGGAGCAAACATTATTGCTATAAGTTGGTAAATAAGTAGCAGTTATTTCCCAAGCAAATTTCAAAATTGCTATTGCTTTTAATCTTTACAGAAATGATGCTTAATTCTCCTACCAATGCACACAAATCAACTACTTCAAAAGAAAAATCCAATAAAAGAGTAATCTGGTAAAGACATTTTTGTCTACCAGCAACATATACAGTTGGGTCTATTGACGAAGGAAAAAAAAATTAAAATTCAACACAAGCTTGCCTCTGCTTTTTTGTTTTATTCTTTTTATATCCTGTTGATTTTCAGAAGAAAACTATAATTACAATTCAGAGATCATGAAGCAACTTCAGTTTTCTTTTTCAATAAAATCTTTCGTTATAACTTATAATTCCTCTCATTCTTTTTGTCTATACACATGCTAATCTTTCACAACTAAACTTGAAAAGCCAAACTAACATCAATTCATGATTGACCAAACCATATAATATAGACTTTGCATCAGTGTTTAGAGGAAGTCAATATCCCTCGAATTAGAAAAGAAAATACATAAAATTTAGTTTACTTTTTGTCATATTTCAGACCTAGATGCCTCCTTCAGTATTAATTAGTGTACTCTAACCCATACATGGTTTCCCATTTCCATAATCAGTATCAAAGTATGATTTAACTGAAATTTTATTACTGAGAAGTGAGAAGGAAGAGAGCTTACTTGGATCTATCAAATTGAAGACAGCTCCGGTTGTTTCTTGGTCGGAGACGGTCACCAGTGAGAACAAGAGGCAGAGAAGTGAAATGAAATGGAACAAGTCTGCGTGAAGAGGAGAACAGGTCTGCGCGAAGTGAATGGAGGCAGAGAAGGAAAGGGAATTAGGGATTTATGTTTTTAAGTTTTTTAAGAATTTTTTTAATAAAAATATAAAAAAACTTATATTTTTCTAGCGACAATCTGCAGGTTCTACACATTCAACAAATGATCTTCTTTAGAAAGTCAGCAGCCTTTTCTTTCATTATTTTTTCCTTCGGAAAACTTGCTATCGAAAAGCATCATTACTATCACTATTGGTGGATTAAGAAAATCATCAATTCAATAACATCTCCATGAATTTCTTTCACTGTCAGTGCCAAATAGCATCTCAACGACATCCAATATCAAGAAAACAAGAATAAAATAGTTTTAGAACATGAGTAAGATATAAAACACTAATCTGAAGAAATCCAAATCCATATCAATTCAATAAAAAATAGAAAAAAATGGTAAAGAAAGTTAATAAACCTCACCTCAGAGTAGATAAAATCTGCCGGTGAAGATCGCGGCTCGAGGAGGTGGGCTGGAGATCGTGTATTATCTTTGGAAATTAGGGATTAGGATTTTGATTTAAGATTTGAAAGCGAAAAGGAGATGATCGGCAGAGCGCAGAAGATGGGAAAGTAATTGATAGTTAGGGTTATATTCATATATAAAGGTATTTAAAAACGAAAACGACGTCGTATGAGAGTAGATAGGTCGGCTCAATAATTGAAGTTTTGGCCTTTTCGGCACGCAGAAACCGAACCGAACAAACCTTTCTCACAATTCAGTTTGGTTTTGGCACACTCCGATTTAATGAAAACATCTTGACATGCAGATAAGCATGGAATTTTGTCTGATTTAGGATATTCACATCTCTTCCATGAAGAGCTTCCAAATGTCACATCTCTTCCAGCAGGATAAGCAAACCCTTACTAATTTTTTATATAATTATTTTATTTTTTTAATTATTTATAAACTTATATATTTATTATATTATAAAAATATAAAAATCATATATTGAAAATGCAATCTCACATAAAAATACAATTCTACTAAATTGTAAATATTATTTTCTACAAATAAATTGTACTGATTCATTTTAAGTTTTAACTCCAATACTCAAAGTAAAATTTACATAGCAAGAATAACGATAAAATATCAAATAATTTTTTTAATAATACTCAAATATCTCCACTAAGTTTCAACTAGTTTCATCTGTTTGTCAAATGTCCATATCTTTTTATTTGTTTATGGTCATTTTGGCTTAATAAAACCTGACATTCATGCAACACAAAATAGCATAATCAGATATATTATGATCAAATATTAATAGAACCTGACAGTACTTATGATCATTAGGCAGCAAATATTCATGATGATAAACTGCTGCTGCATATTACACTTGGGCAAGCAACAACAATAATAACCTATTCAAGTTATCTATTTGCTCCACAACATTCAAAACCCAATTTGATTATAATGTCATTGGTAATTGACAACCTATAAGAAACCAGCTTATTGCCTCAGCAATTGACACAGAAATAAAATCTCAGTTTCTCGAAAATGAATTTCTTTTGATTATGATGTTCGCATTGTTACTATGCTAATTATATTTCTTGAATAGCCAGAAACAGGAGAAAGGATGCATGCATTTAGTGCCTGATGATAAACAGCTAAGCCAGTAGCAACAAAAGAAAAATTCATCTCTAATTGAAAATGAATGCCATAATTACAGAGTCCAAGTTATCAAACCATAGCAAAAGAAAAGGAATACCTCAATTAGACAAAAAAATTCACAGCCTAAGTTATCAAACCATTACAGAGTCTAGCTGATGGTGTCTTCTAAAAAATAAAGTAATTAAACTTTAAGGCAAGGTACTATTCAGAAGGAAAAACGAAGATTTGAGATAACTGAAGCTAGATGTCTCAAGGACAACAAAGAGGAGAGAGATAACAGAAAAAGCGAATAAGGAATGTCTTGAACTCTTAATGGACTTGATTAGGCACTAACTACAAGTGTTTGGAACTGGAAGTATCAAGTGGTAAATATGGAAGGACATTGAGTTGTAAAATACGTGTAGAGAATAATAGTTCAAAAAAAGGGGCAATTCACAGAGAAAATACATGAAATACAGCAAATGAACATGGGCGCTTGATTATGCACGTACCTGTGTCACATAAAGAATATATGGACTGACCAGTTTGGTTTAGGTTCAGTTTTCCAGTTTCTCACTTTCCCAGCAACTCTATGGCTGTGATACATATAATCAGCAAGAATCAATTATTCTTGGAAATTGAAGACAGATAAAACAGTAACTGAATGCACCTTGGAACAAGAAAAATAGCTCATTCTATTTTGCAACACTATTAGATAAGTTTTGCATGAACTTAGCAACTTTTTCATAACTATGAAACTTGAAATATTTTATGTACAGTAGAAAGTATTTTCCTAATTCATCTATAAATTTAATTTCACATAAAATTCAGAGCACCAGCTTGGTAAGTTAAACCCAAATTATGCTAGTTTATCCATGAATTCCTCTAATGATTAGTGTTGTTTGCTACTGCTAATTTGCTATCTGCTAGTCCCATTAACAGAAAAAAGGCCTATCAGTAAAGCTTAAGAGATCAAATATGAAACAGAATGGGCCAGAATCAAATCGACATCAAACAACAGCAATAATAGAAAATATACCCAGGTGCCAATTAACAATGCAGGCTCTGATAAAAACAATAGTCCCCAACAAAGCAAAATAAATAACAATAATCCAAGCCAAACCATCAACCAGACCAATTGTTCACTATCTACCTAACAATCTCTGATAAAATTAAATAAAAAGAACCGGAAACTTAAAAAATACCATCAGACTATGAAGAACCCAAAAAGACAGTGCAGAAGGCAATAATAACAGGAGCAGAAAACAATGGTTCCCTTATGCAGCAGAAATCCACAATAAACAAAGGCAATAATAAAATAAAAAATAAAAAATATATATAGATGAATAATCAATAGATCGTGTGAAGGGAGAGGAGAAACTGGTCGAATTGACTTCAGAACAGAGAGAAAATCTGTGCAGAGAAATGGGTAGTGACCGGCGGAGGATGGCCTCGACTGAAGGAGGACGGTGTCGACAGGGGTGGCAGCGGCAGTGGAGGCAATGGGGAAGATGACGGTTTAGATTTAGACTTTAGAGAGAAAAAGGCAATGTAAAGAGAAATACGGGCAAAATTTAGGGATTAGAGATTACATTAGTAGATGTATTAAAAAACACATTTATAAATATGATTACATTAAATTAATAAATATTTATGTTAACAAAAACAGGACTCATTAAGTTTTAATTACATTACATCCTTTTACACCCTACCAAACATGGCCTGTGTTCTATACTAAGCACCTTCAGAATGTATTGGATTTAACAACGAAGCACCTCCATTTCCATCAGAGCAGTGCAAGGACTGGCTGACAAAGATCTCAACCCAATGATCTACCCTGGTCAGCAGCCAGTCCTACCCTCAAAATATAGCTCAACTATGATACCCAAACTAAATGCTAGCTTTGCTGTGGGAACCCCATCGACGTCTACGAGCCCTCCTCTTTCTACCATCCTTTTTTTCCTTGACCTTTTCTTTCAAATCTCTCTCCCCACGTCTTTTATACATTTTGAAACTGGTCTGTCTATCTGCAGCCATCTTCCTAACTTTCTCTGTGATCTCTGCTGCAAACTGTCTGTTATATAATTTCCTCAAACCACGCATGAGCTTAGCAAAAGTTTCTGGCTTCGGCATTACATCTGCATCCATCATATCCAAACAATAGGAGCAAGCCTCTTTCACATGCCCATTTGAGAAAAGTGCATGAATCCAAATTGTCCATGCATCCTGATTAAGCTCGCATCCTTTTGTCACAATACAACTCCAAACATCTTTAGCTATTTCAAGCTTCTCAGCTCTTAGTAGAGAATTCAATAAATCCTTTAGGATACCATATTGTGGAGTTGATAAAAGCCCTCTCCCAACCATTTCTTTGAAATAGTCGCTAGCCTCCACCAAATCTCTCTGCCCTAAAAACCCATGAATAATTATAACATAAGTGTCAAGCCCTGGACTAAAGCCACTTGCATCCATTTCATTCCAGACTCGAACACCTTCACTTACCTCTCCTAGCTTGCAGGCCAATCTAATCGCTACATTATAGACACTGAGGTCAGGAACACAACCAACAGTTCTCATCTTCTCAATTAATTCGATGCACTCTTCCAGCTCTTCCTTCTTTTCATGGGCCAACATTATGTGCAAGTATGTCAACTGATTGGGCACATGACCTTTCTTTATCATGTTATCCAGAATTTGATATCCCCGATTAATCTTACCCCCCTTGCAAAACCCACTAATCAATGCAGTATAAGTCACAACGTCTGCCTTGCAACCACTCCTTTCCATCTCAATGAAAATCCTCATTGCCTCATCCATTTTCTCCTGTCCACAAAGTGCCTGAATCACAATAGTATACGAATTTGCATTAGGCTCGCACCCTTTCCTGCTCATCTCCTTCAACAAATCATAAGCATCCGCCATTTTCCCTGCCATGGTATAGCCACTTAAAAGATTATTGTACACCACAACATCAGGCTCAAACCCTGCTTCTCGCATTTGTACCAGCACATGTTTAGCTTCCATTAACTTTCCTTCTCTGCACCAACCATATAACAAAGAAGTAAAGTGCTTCAAACTTGGTTCAAACCTCACTCTCATCTCCTCAAAAAGAGATGCAGCCTGCTTAACACTACCATTTTTACATAATGCATCTAATAAACAACCAAAAACATACTCATCAGGCTCACATCCATACTTCGGCATCTCATCTAACACTTGAATTGCCTTCTCAACCAATCTAGCAGAAGCAAATCTTCTCATCAAAACAATAAATAATTCACCCGTTATCAACACACTTTTTTCTTTCCTCATTTCCTCCAATAATGCCCAAACAGCCCCAAATTGTCTCATTTTACTAAAAATCTTAACCATAGCCTTATAATTCTCATAACTATGCCTATAACCAGGTTGCTTTGATGCCCAAACAAAAAATCTATACCCCAAATTCCCAGCATCACCGCATCGATTTAATACCCGTTCAGTCAAGCCCGGGCGCATAACAACACCAGATTCCTGGAGAGCAAGTTCTAATTTTGGAACTCTAGAATGACAATTTCTGAGGATTCTGTATACCTTTTCGACATCTCTGGAAAATTCATCAAAGTTGTTGCTATTGCTACAGTTGTCCCCGTCTTTGAAACTGTATTCTTGGTTTCTCAAACAAACAACACTGAATCCATTTCTTGGATTTTTACAAAGAGAGCTTGGCGTGATGGGTTCATGAGCTTGGTATTGTTGTATGTGAATGAGATCAAAGAGAGACACTTTTGGATTAGAGGGATAAGAGATATGGAAGCTGTGTTTATTAAGACTAGAAATTGCTTTAGTGGAGAGTCTGTGCATTCTCTCCAACTAATTGAAAAGTTTTCACTTTAATTTGCTTTGTTTTTTCCTGCATAATATTGTCAAGAAACTGGAAATAAGAAATCTCAAAAGTGGCAAAATCTAAAATTGAGCAATTAGAATAGAAAAAATTACATGATTTCTACACAAATGCCACAGATAAATAAAAAAATTTCACATTTGTTCCCTTTGATTTCTACCTTTCATAAATATCATTTTTAAAATTTCCTCTTGCATAATTGCTGTTTTTTTTAAATTTCCCTTTAAAAAATGTCACATTTTTAACAACTTTTACTTTCCCGTTTCAAATAAATTTCACTCCATGTAAAACAATCTTCTCTCTGCGCAGCAATTGTCTTCTCTGAGAACTCATTCGTGTTAGTTCAAATGCTTAACTTCCATTTTATTTTTCACGAATTTATTGTTTAATACTGTTCTCTCTTATGCTTATTTGGTACTTTACAGATATGTTTTTGAATCAAGTTGTTATTAGCTAAACCGAGACATGCAATCTTCTTCCAAATGATTTCTAGGTGACCTTAAACTGGATATTGTTAGTTTTTGATTTAAAATTTAATCTCTACTATTTGTTTGATGAAAGGTTTGTGAGAAAGTAGTTGCTACTATTTGATTGTACATGAATCAATGTGCTTCAACTAGCTATGCTCTTGTTTGATTCATATTATTCTGTTAGTTTAAGTTATGTTAAAGAAATGCACATGGACTGCCAATTCAAGTTTCTGCTGATTAACACCTCTCTGCTAACTATTGTTGACTTAATTTTGCAGCTAATATAAAATGACTAAATTTTTTCTTTTTAAAAGTTAAACTAACTAATGTTTCAGTTGAAAAAAATAAAGGCAAAATCTTTATAGCATCTCTGTTGGAATGATTGAGTTCAAAAGAAATTTCATAGAAACTCCTAGTAAAAACATATTTTTGAGTTATTATACTTCAATCTCTTAAAGTGTATTATATTATTCCCAACAGTAAGTCTGATCATTGAGATCAATTGACCATTAATAGATTAGTAACTGACCAAGTGGGATGGTTGGAAATTAAGCTTCCTTTGCTCACTTTCTGATTCAACACTATCTTGCAAGTCAATGCTGCCTGCTTGTTGGAAGAACAAAATGACATCAACATAAACTAAACATTACCATGCAGAACTAAAATCAAGTAACTGGAATTATTTAACTCCCATGTTTGCTACTCATCGTAAGAACCAATAATCAACGGGAAATTCTTTCAAGAAAAAAAGCTACTTCCTTTTGAGATGCTTCTGTACAGATTTATTTTTAAATATGGTAGAATTCAATGTAGAGAAAATCAAAATCTGCCAATTCTATTGTTCAAAATAGTAGTCCTTGCTGTCATCAGTAAAGAAAAGTACCGGCAATGCTAGGAAAAACACAAAGTCAAATTCAATGTCGAGTCACTTGCAGAACTAGCACCACAGCAAGATGATGACAATGTTAGAATTAGATTCTTGAATTAGAGGATTAGATGGTGTATCATGTGTCAATATTCTACTGACATAAAAGCAATGACATCCAAACTTTACCCTACTGCCCAAGTGGACCTTTAGTTAGGTAGCAAGGGAGAGAAGCTATCATACCTAACAAGGAAATTAAAGACGGGGGCCTTTAAAGATAAACTTGATTTCGCATCAGCTCCTGAAAGAAAAATGAAAAACCTATCAAACTAGATTTTACTAGCCACAAAAGCATATCCACAATTAGCAGTACAAGCAATTAGCTGTTTCAGCAGCTCTGTCCTGTGAAAGAACAAAACTTTTGAGAAGTAGACGCCCAAATAAGTTGTACTTGCCCAAGTACAAATTTGATATTATGATGAGAAATTAAAGGATGAATGGAAAAGAAATCTTTAATTTAGCTATTCTAATTGGAAACTCAATATGTACCGGTAAAAGTAATCATACAACAAGGAAAATCTTTCAAGCTTCAAAGAAATTACCCGAACTTTCCCCTAAGTTACGGACATCTAATTTCTTAAAAGTATATCCAATAAAATTGTTATCTTTTGAAGTCGACATCTGATAATTGAGCCAATCACACTCATAATGAGTCAACAGGTTAAAGTTGAATTATGTAATTTAGCAAAATGTAGAACAAAGTAACGTAAGATGTACTAGTGCATTAAAGTAAGTAACTATGACAGCGTAAAGAGACTGCATTTGTGATGCAATATACCTTCCCTAAAATTTTGCAATATACCCTCTCTAAATGTAGTTAACTTGCAAGTAAAATGTAATTAACTTTAAAATTTTACTTTAATTACAGAATCTCCTACTTCATCCCCCACAATACTCCAGTCCCATCTACTTCAATTTTAGTTCCTAAAATTGGTAGATGACTGTACATGTTACCCTTGAATACAAATATATGAAAATGGCCACCTAGCAATAAAGTTAAATAATCGATACATGTTATTGAAGCTTCAACTGAATAACGAATTAATATTCTATATAAAAGCAAGCAAAAGTTAAAATGGACAAATAAAAGAAAAAAAAAAAAAACATGGACCAAATGACTTACTACAGCAGAGCAATATTTGTCGAGTTTAGCAAGCGTGTACAAGTACGCAATATAACTTAATTTATATCATAAAATTCATCAGTAACAGTACTTTAGTCCCTCCAATTCCACAGTTGCACATTTCCATCAGTAAAAGTACAAGGGCTAAACTAATAAATTTGCAACATCCAAGACCACAGTGTTTTTTGCAGTCATCAAAATGGTGTCCTTTTCCAATAAACCAATTCTCTGGATCCAGGTTCATGAAACGGCTTTATTTGATATGAATTACTTGTATCAAATTTTTTTGCCTACCAAAAACTTCAAGTTATAGTCTAACAATTTGGCACACATCTGAAAGCAAGGCCATAAAATTATAAAGGCATCAACCATATTGATAACAATCAAGTCTAAACCACTGTCAGGAAATATATGAAAGTGGTTGCATTTAATCCTAGAGATTTATAATTTGGGATTTAGAAAGTATCTATTCAAATCGTTGCCAATCTAATCAAATCCACATACCTTACTTTGAAGGACTTCGAGATGGAAGCGAAGGCCGACTAACTAGGGAGGCAACTGAACGGCTGCGAGCTGGAGGCCGGCGACGTCTGGACGGTAGAGAGGGAGAGAGGCTGCGAGAGTGAAAGTGACGATGAGGGCAAGAACAGAAAGAAAGGGGTACTTTTAAAACACAAAAGTTGTAGAAATGTATTTTTAAGAAGTAAAATTTAAAAAATGAAAAATGGAGGAATACGGTGTTTGCGGTTTCACAACGGCATAACTCATGAGAAAGTTTGCCTATTTGGAAAGGCCAGTAACTGCCATAACTGAAACTGCCAACAAACTCCATAGACAGCAAGAACTTATCAAACTCAACTGCCAATTAAAAGATCTCACTAACTCAACCCAATACAATGATGCGCTTCACCTATTCAACGATATTCGCTCACTTTACCACCACCTCAAACCAGATCACTACACCCTCTCCATAACCCTCACTGCCTGTGCCAATCTACATAACACCACATTTGGCACCAAACTCCATGCTTATTCCATTAAATCTGGCATCAAGGCTTACCCCCATGTTTCAAATACCCTCCTTTTGCTATACGCAAAAGTGCAAGACTTTGTATCCCTGAAGTCGGTTTTTGGTGAAATTGACAACCCAGATGTGTATTCGAATACAACATTTTTATCAGCATGTGCCAAAATGGGGCATGTTAATTTTGCCTGTGAGGTGTTTGATAAAATACCGAAGAGAGATGTTGCGGTGTGGAATGCAATGGTTACAGGGTACATTGAGAGTGGGAATGAAGAGATTGGGTTTTTTTTATTTAGGGATATGTGTCGAGTGGGTGTTAGGCATGATAATTATAGCGTTTCGAGTATTCTAAGTGAATGTAACTTGGAAATGGCGGATTTTGGGTTGCAGGTGCACTCATTAGTGGTTAAAACTGGCCCTCTGGTTAAGCCTTCTGTTGTTAATGCTTTGATTACCATGTATTTTAACAGGGACGACGTTCAGGATGCATATTTAGTATTCAAAGAAGCAGAAGATTCAGTATGCGATCAGATCACTTACAATGTGATGATTGATGGTTTGGTGAGTACAGGAAGAGTTGAAGAGGCCTTGATCATGTTTAGAAAAATGCTTTCGGCTTGTCATAGTCCTACTGAATTGACCTTTGTGAGTTTCATGGGCTCTTGCTTTGATGCAGAGATTGGATATCAATTTCATGCCCAAACTATAAAAATGGGGTTTCATGCTTGTACTTCTGTAAGCAATGCAACTATAACTATGTATTCAAATTTTGGGGATTTGGATGCAGCTTATTTGGTTTTTGAGAAACTGGAAAATAGGGATCTTATCTCGTGGAACACTATGATATCTGGTTATGCCCAAGGAAATTTAGCCAAGTCAGCAAGTTTGGCCTACCTGGAAATGCGGAAAGCTGGTATTACACCAGATGAGTTCACTTTTGGTAGCTTGTTGTGTAGCTCAGATGTTGTAGAAACTGTGGAGATGATTCATGCCGTTGTTTTAAGAAACAGTCTCCTTTCAAATATACAAGTATCTAATGCATTGATTTCTGCATATTCCAAGTTTGGAGATATGGAGAAGGCCTACCAAATATTTTGTGACTTATCTCTTAGAAATTTGATCTCCTGGAATACTATTATTTCTGGGTTCCTATTAAATGGGCTCCCAATGCAAGGCTTAGAGAAATGTTCTGAGCTGCTGATATCGGGATCAAGGCCTAATGAATACACCCTTAGCGTTATTCTAAGTATATGTGCTAGCATTTCAGCTCTTAGACAAGGAAAAGAGATTCATGGTTATATTATGCGGTTATGGTTCACTTCAGAAGGTTCTTTAGGTAATGCCCTTATCACAATGTATGCTAAATGTGGAGTTATAGACTGGTCTTTGAGGGTATTCACCGGAATGACCCAAAGAGATGTAATTTCATGGAATGCATTGCTATCAGCTTATGCTCAGCATGGTAAAGGAAATGAAGCCGTGCATTGTTTTGAGGCAATGCAGCAGTCATATGGAGTCCAACCCGATGAGACTACCTTTACAATAATTTTATCTGCTTGCAGTCATGCAGGTTTAGTTGATGATGGTGTCCGGATTTTTAACTCCATGATTGATAAACATGGTGTCGTTCCTAGGGTTGATCATTTTTCATGTATTGTTGATCTTTTAGGCCGTGCTGGGTATTTTGATGAGGTGGAAAGAATTATAAACTGTGAATACTTTAAAGCCCATCCCAACATCTGGTGGACATTATTGAGTGCTTGTGCAGCTCATGGTAATTTAGAACTAGGAAGGTTAGCCGCCGGTTTTCTTCTTGAAATAGAAGAAGATAATCCATCGATTTATGTGCTTTTAGCAAATATGTATGCAGCTGCTGGGCAGTGGGAAGAAGCAGCTAACGTAAGGTGCTTGATGGGTAACACTAGGCCGACAAAGCAGCCTGGATGTAGTTGGATTGGGTCATAAGAACAACAAGTTCTTGGATTGAAATTTCTGCAGGATGTAGAAGGGGGGAAACGGATATACCAGTTTTCAAAAAAATGATCCTTTGAAATGTAAAAATTGGACTATGTTGAGTACTGCTGGTATGTGGAATGGTTGCTGTTAGAACTAACCATCGGAGGAGTTACAGGGCTCGGTCCTCTGGACATGCAACTCACTAGCTTTTATTGGGGTTGCAAGATCAAAGATTGGTATGCACCTACACCTAGCCATCAAACATACTTGAAATTTTTGAAAATTTTCATTTCTTAATCAAACAGAATGGCAAAGGTCGTCCCAATGAACATGTTTAAGTTAAAACTCAAATCCAATGACTGGACACATTTGATGCTAGGCTACTTACTATCACACAAAAGTGATCTTCATTATCATTGTTTTGTGGTAAATATAATTGCAAGAGATAATTATCTACCAGAGTTCAACCATTTGTCAAAGCTATAGAAAATTGATCTTTATATTGTCTGCTATGCTACTCCAGGATAAGAATAGAAATTCTGGATTACTAGATTAGTAAGAAAAATAAACATTATTTTGTCACTATGAATTGTTACAAAACCTCATCTTATCTTATGCTTCCACAAAGTGAATATGAAACAAAATCAACCAACGTACAGAGTACTCTGTATTTCCTTTTTTTCTTTTTCTTAACTTTTCTAAATCAACTTCAAAACTATTTCAACCCCCAAATTAAAGTGAGTAGGTCATGTTATGTTATTAATGGTGTCACTAACCCTTAAATTGTTGACTTGTCATTAGTACATTTAGTTCCATTTTTTTTGTATTAACCATCCAGTATTCGAACCCCACTGAGCCGACTAAATCTAGATTCGAGACGTCGATCGTGAGGAGGTGTTGGAAGTCGATCCCGAAACCATGAGGAGGTGTTGGAAGTCGATCCTGAAACCATTCATTCCTAACCTAGCATGCATCATCATTAGGCCACCAGCCCATTGGTACATTTATTTCCATCATTTTATCAAAAATGGATTGTCGGTCTTTTTTATCAAAACTTAAAAGGTTTTCACATGATAACTTATTTTAAAAGATATTATAATTATAAGAAAATAGGACCAAAAAATTATTATAATCATTAAATTAAAAGTATAAATACAAAATACTATACACTTAAAGAATATGGAGCACAATTTTAAATAAAAATATTAGGGATATATCGATTGAACAAATTAATTATATTTGTACCCGTATTAATATTTTCTTCTACATTAACATTTTTTTATTTTAATGCAAAAACCTAGCGCTAATATCAGTGCTTTGTTATATATTTTTTTTAATTATATATGCTATTATACTATAAAGCCTAATTTATTTTATTTTTAGAAAAAAAAAATTTTTCAATGCTAATGAATATAAATAATAAAAGAGTTATAATTTAATATTTATATATTTAGCCTAATTATTGAAATTGTGATAAAAATATCAAATTTTATAATTTGAATAAAATTGCAAAATATGATGTACCATCATATTCACAGGTTACCTATTTGCACTTTCTGAAATTAATTCATGCACCAATTCAAGTGAACAAAAATAAATGGAAAAACACATTACGAGTCCTTCAACTTTAACTTAAAGTTTTTTTATATTAAAATTTTTTATTTTAAAAAGTTTATATTAAATTTTTATACTTTTTAAACTTGGTCTAATTTACACGGAATTTACAGAATTTAAATATTAGAATTTTGTATTATAAAAAGTTTATATTAAATCTTTATACTTTTCAAACTAGATCCAATTTACATAGAATTTTCAAAATTAAAACGTAGTTTATTAATCTCTTATAAGTTAACTTAAAATGACTTTAGAACACACCAAAATATAAAAAGTTGAAAAAAAATCATAATTTTAAAATTGAAAAAAGTTAATTAAACATTTTTTTAATTTTATAAAATCAGAATTTAAATGGTACATTTTTTTTCAAATGAAAATATCTAAATTACAGATAGTTCATAAATGCGGGATATGCAGTTCAACTGTTTTATCCACACATTCGTGACCCCTACTTTGTACAAATAGAGAAGCTTACAGGTCAGAATGTGGAAATTATTTTTTGTGCAACAAACTTAATAATGTCCTTGCAAGTTGCATTTTTTTCTGAAGGAATCATTGCAAATTGTATTTGACCAAAGGGCCAAACTAATGACAAGAAATAAAAGTGTTGAAAACAACCCCCATATGCATTTTGTAATGAATTTTATGTTACATGTCAGCCTGTCATTTGTTTGATCCATGAGCAAGTCATCAGCTCAGCAAATCATATAATTGGCCTTAGACATGGAAGCCATATTGATAGTAGTGGCGGTTATGCAATTGCATTTATAAGTGCAGTTAGAAATCCAGAAATTGAAGAGAAGAGGCTGCCACCAACCATGTAAAAACATGAATAGTAGCAGATCAAATATTTATAAAATAACAGCCAAGGGTTGTGCACCAGAGAAAAGACCATTACTTAAGCAGATGAAAGCATTTTCATGCTAGCTACAACAGATCCTTTTAGGAATGATGTACACAGACAGAAAATAACACTTCAAGAACGCCGAAGATTTGCATATTTTTGCTCTAAATATAGATTTTACAATTGAACTACTACTTCTAGTTACTAAAATCCAATCGATATGCATGTTATTAGCAGATACAGCTTCCAGTTTAAGAATACGGGACCAGCAGATTCGACAAAAGCAAAAACTATTTTGATTTTGGCATATCGTCTGAATTATCATCCACAGGAGGATGTCTGTATATTGCAGGGATGGTGGCAGGGAAGAACATTTGCCTCACTCCCTCCGCTTTGATGATGGGGAAAATAATACCTGATGCACCCTGCAAAACAAGAACTCGCTTAATACAACAGAAATAAAACAATCACATTTTCCTCAGGTTAGCATCATCAAGTTAAAAGGGTACAAAGTACTCACTGAAATAATTCGAGCTCCAATCCATAAGGCTTTAGGTGAAGGAAATGGAAGTAGCAGACGACCAACTCCATATATTGCCACAGCGAAGAAATGCAGGACTAAGCTTAGTGGACGTGGGTTTAGACCAGAGAGTAAAGCTACAGGTCCTGATGAAAATACACCCCCAAGGCTCAAATAGTCAAAACATGCCTCGCGCATTTCCTTCCTTGCCTCATCAGGAGAAGCAGAGAATACCTTGTACAAGGCACCTGCCAGAGTGTTTATAGTAGATGCCACAGGCTGCCAGAAACAACCATTAAAACGTGATAAGTTAATGATAATAATTTACCCAATCACATTTTCACTCTGCCGATAATCATCTTTTTTATTTAGAACCTGATAAAATGTAAAGAAATTAAACTGCACCCTTAACATGCAATTTCATTTGCAGGTTTGCACAAACCAATCAGGCAATCTATTACCCCTCAATATATATATATATATAGAAACACACATACTTCAGCCTTAATACGGACAGTATACAAATTAAGCTTACCTTTCGCAACGTATAAAAGGATTCTAGATAGTTGGTAAGTGAAACTGAATCATTAAGGTCGCGTAGAGGCTTAAGAAGATCCCGAAGCACAACAATATCAGACAGTGCTACAGTCATCCCACCACCAGTTAACGGATGGCGCATATTGAAAGCATCTCCCATCAGAATAGCCCCAGGTGTAGGATGGGGATCAGCTGGCATGCTTCTATTTGGCATTGTCCTGATATTACCTTTATCTATTGCAGCTATGAAGGGTTCAAGAAGCAAGGGAGGAATCTGAAACGGGCACTTTATTAGTTACATCCAGACAAGTAAATGATAACCAAGTATAAGGTTTTTGTGTCAAGCAGAAACACATGGCGAAATTTTATTAGTAACAGCGTAATTGTTCATATTTGCTAATTCAAAATCATCTGCAGGCATATATAGATAAACCTTGAAAAATGAACATAGACATGCAAGGATATGGAGAGGTGGAGGAGAGCAGTTACCTGTGGCGCAATGACGCTCTTCAAATATTTGGCCATTTCACCGTTAGCAATTGAAGGTACTTTCTGACCAGGTACATCTACCAAACAACGGACTTCTGTGCTGCTAATTGGATAAAACAAAATTGGCGAAGGATCTGCTAGAATAACGTGTCCATGATTTGCAAAAGGAAGCTGACAATTCTCCAGGACTAAACCCACAAAACAAGAAGGCACATCTACCTGTCAAAAAAATTGCAAAAAAAAAAAAAGAAAACTAGGATAGTATCAGCAACAATATACATACTGAGATTTGCAATGAAACTTGTAACTTTTTATTCAAGTCTTGTATTTATGTTCCAGAAGAGATTGGTTTGATACCTAACCTTGGGATGGCAAAGAGAGCGACGTAGGTTTGAGAAGCAACCATCACAAACAATTGTAAGAGGAGCAAAAGCTGCAAGTTCTTGACCATTCTTATTCTTGTAATGAACTCCTTTAATAGTTCCATTTTCTTCAAGCAGGGATGTCACAGTTCCTTGCTCTAGCTGCACGCTGGATGAAAATTGAGAACAAAAAAGGAAGGAGATTAGACCCATCAGGCTCAAGACAATTCCGATTTCTGAATTGAGTAATAAAAATTAATAAATGGTAACAAGAAAATACTTGGGAAGGGTAGCAGCTTTTTCTCTCATCCTCTGAATGAAACGTCCATTATGAAAGCTCTTCCCAGAAACGTCAGCATGGAATTTTTCCAAGGGATATGACAATCTAGTATTTTTCCCATCCTTGAATAAAGCATAACCAACTACTTGCTGGGCATCAATATCCTTCACACAATCTGCATTCAAAAGTGCTTACATTTTGCACTATTCAACTAAAGCATAATACTTATAGTTCTTAACTGTGTAGAAGCTTGTAAAAAAAAAAATCTACAATCATCTTGTCATTTACACACTTAATAGATTCTTAATTTGTTGATACCTTCAAGGCCTAATTCAATTAATTTAAGATATCCTCCTGGTTGAAGCAGTTCACCAACGATTCTGTCAGGCTCTGTCAAATCCCTTTCTATCACATGAACTCGCCTACCATCCTGAAGTTAGTAAAGAAACATCAAGCATCTGGTTCATGGTAGATTAAAAGTTTTATGGAAATTTAACATTTTAACATCATGGTTCGTAAAATGATCTGAAAAAATAATTTGCAATATTCATATTCACTCTGCGATATAAGCACACAACGGATCTGATATGAGTTCATTATAATATGTAGTACAAATATTTTCAGCAATTAAAATTTTGCCAACTTTGAACTATAATTAAGAAATAGTTATTGGCAGCTTAATTAGTTTCAATCAACAAACAATAAAAAAAAATTAAAAAAAATGTACAAATAGAGAATATAAAATTCAATGAAAAGCTAGGTCATTTAATTGAATATTTTATTGAGCAACCAAAATTGGTCCGGCATTTTATCTTTAAAAGCATGTATTATATACCTTGCCAAGCGTATAAGCGAGGGCCGCACCGGCGACGCCAGCGCCGACAATGATGACGTCAGTACGGGAGCCATTCTCCTGCCGAAGTACATTATCAATTGGGGGCTTAATGCTAGATTTCTCCCTGGTCTTCTCTTTCCGCTTGACATTTAGGCGCAAAATGCAAAGAAGAAGAAAGCCAAAGAGAGAAGCGAAGAATGTTCCAACAATATACTTATCAATCACAACAATTTCCATAGCTGAAGAGCGAATAAGAGAGTTTTGCGATTCTTTCTTGGCCTGAAAAGAATGCTGGTTGCTCTTGCTCTTCTTATAGTCAGTACTATGGCGTCAGGAGGTGGTGGTGGTGAGGTGGCGAAGGTAGAGAAATTTGCAGGACAATGTGGGGTTTTATCAAAGAAAATAATTGAATAATAAAGTTGTGGTCTTGGTGGCAGATAGATTGAAATTGAACTCATATATTTAATGCAGATTTTATTTTTGACAAGAGAGAAAATTTTTGTTGTCACCAAAATATTGGAAACTGCTGGGAAATTCGAAAAATGGTTGCATTTACGTGTAACTTGGAAATAAAGTGGGGAATTTAATTATACTATTCTTTTAGTTGCATTTTTAGGACAAATAACTTAATTTTTATATGATCTTGTTATTTTTGTTAAGGAAATTACAAACAAAACCCCAATATTCTTAAGATTTTTCAATTTATATTCCAATATTTTAAACCAATAAACTTAGGAAAATGTTAAGAGTATCTAATATAAAATTTAACTTAGGAACCATTTTATCAGTATTATTTAAATAATTAGTTTATTGTGTATTAAATTATATTTCATCCGTTTCAAAATACATGTCGTTTAAGAAAAAAATTTCGTTTCATAATATATGATATTTTGATATAATCAAGATATATTAATTGATGTCTACCAAATACATCATTTTTTAAGTTGTCTTTATAAAAATAATTTTTAATTTATATTAATTATATTGTACAATTAATATAAGGGTAATAAAATTTTTAAATTTTAAAGTAATTATTATTTTTTAATACTGTATACTATCCTCTAATATCAAGTATTTTAAAACGAGATGAAGAATTATTTTTCATTGGAAAAATGGATCCTGACTTTTCTTTTGGTCAAGAGGATGGGGACAAAGATTATATTTAATTGCGTTGTAGAAATCATATAAAAAGTTAACTTTGAAAACATTTTATTGGATAAGTCTCTATCTTTAGTTACAATAATTTAGTTGAGATTATATTCATTGGAATTTTTCCTTTAAGAAAATCCACTAGATTTTTCCTTTATCTTTTTTTTTTTTGGACAAGGAGATTGAGGCCAAATAATATATACAAGTAAAAGTTAAATTACGAAACCTTTTTACTATATCTAATTAGTTAAATAATTTCAGTTAATTATGATTATATGCATGTTTGCATATATATATATATATAAAGAATGGAGGAAAAAGTAAAATCTTGTAAGTATTATGGGTATTTAGTTAATAATGATTATTTATGTTTGTGCATGGAAAGAGAAAGAAAAGAATGGACTGAAAAGTAAAATATTGTAAGCATTAAAACAATCGGCTAATACCTAATTGTTGTCGGGAAACTTAATAGTATCGCAGTTGGGACCTACACCATTAAACTTGTGTGTGTATTGTGACATGATATGATATGCAATACGCTCGCTTTCTTCCCATCTTTATCGACGACTATCTAAATTTTAATTAACGTCATAAATATTTATCTTATTCCTGCATGTATAAATATTTGAATTTTCTTTTGCTTCTACCACGCTTTTCGGGGTACGCCACCAAGGCAATGGCCTAAGGGCTAACCCCCCATCAAACCACAGCCCCAATGCGTTTGTATCAATAATAAAAACCTTAATAAATATTTAAGGATATTGTTAACATTAAAATTATTTATTTATTTATTGCTTAAGGCCTCTTACAAGATTGAACCCGCCATGTTAGCTCAGCCGCACACCAAGATCAAAGAAAAAAGCCACTAAAAAATTATGACGTCATAAATATTATATAAAACTACTAATGAAGCCAGACATAAATAGAATTCGTATAAGTAATTTCTTTTTAATGGTTTCTTATAACCAATTAAGGAGCATGCGTATGCATAAATTATAGAACATTATATGTATATATAATTCATTGAAAATGGAAACATTACAGTAGCCGGTTAGTCTCATCTTTAATTTACGAAACGTTATAATCATTTAAATAAAAGCATATCATCTAAATAGAAATCTCATTCTTTTTTAATAAATAATTTACTTTGCAATTATATTATAAGAAAAAGTATTGCATAATTGTACAATGTATGTTGTGGCATTTGATATTGAAAAAAATTTAGAAAAAGAAAATAACTATATAAAAATAAAACCTTTATGAAGTTATTTCGATTGGGAGAACAAGATTCGCTCTATTGAGTTGAGATTGAGATATCATCTCTCTCTTTCCCAAAGCAAAAAGGCTTCACGCATTTTTTATTAGGATTTATTTCATTCAATTTTACTATTTTCAATTCATCCATTAAGTCTTAAATATAAAATTCAATTTATTCGGTTTGATTTTCAAAAGTTTAAAATCAAAATAATTGAATTGATTTTCGTTTGATTGAATTTAAAGTCTGGATAGATTTGATTTGTAAAATTATTTTTGATTCTTTTAGTTTCATTTATTTATGAACCGATCCATCAATCATATTTTTTCAAAGAAAAAAAAATCATTTTCAATTATTTTTTTCTTCTTTTTGCAGGCACATTTTCAATGTTTTAAAAGATAAAAAAGTAGTCTCTAAAAAATTAGGTGGAAGCTCTTTTCATTAAAATTTCTATTTTATATTTCAATTTAAGTCTTGAGAATAGTTTTAAACATTTTTTCAGTTTTTAATTTAAAAATCATATTATAAAATAAAACTAAATGTGGCAAATGGCCTAATTGGATGAGTTTGAATTGAATCATTAATGGATGAATTACTAATGGATTGGATCATAAATAGATAAAAAAAAGGATTATAAATGAATTAATATTCAAATGGATTGGATGGATTTGAATTGATCCATAGATTTAATATAAATTATTATTAAAAATTGATTTGTCTTCTTATTGGTCTAATTGAGATGTCAGGTCTTTGGTTTATAAGCTTCTTACATTCCGAAACAATGACTATCAAGTTTGAAAGATCGATTTCTTGTGGTTTAGAGAACAGAAAATCTCTTCTGTATCGGTTGCCAACAGTCTGCATGAAAAAAAATTGATTAGAAGAACAAATCTAGTGATGTCTTCCCCTTTAAATGGAAAAAAGTTCACATGCACATCTCGTGTGGCTAATTTTGTGGCAACGTGGACCGCACGCCGCCGGACCACGCAAAATTAATGATATATGAAGAAATGGACCACTAATGCAAGTTTTATAAATAAATTGGAATAATTCTTATTCTCATATTAAAAAATTTAATACTCATAAGGTAGTGATCTGATGATGATGCAGACTAAATTAGGAATGAAAAATCTCAGAATCAACCCCCGATACCTTCCATAAAGAGAGACAACTAACGATTTATTTAAGGAATTTTTTCACAAATGCCACGAAAAAAATAAAGATATATTTCATATTTGCACTCTTTTTTAAATACAACTTTTTAAATTTCTTATTTCATAATTACCATTTTTTAAAATTTTCACTTTCAAAAATGCACCATTCAGCATATAAATGTAATTTAGTCAGCTTCAAATGTTATAGTTGTGCCAAAATCTGCAATTTTTGGATGCATCTTTTCATAAGTTCATTTTGTTTAGAATCACTAACAAGAAGTAACCCATAACATTCTCAAATTAACCATGAACTTATGTTACTGAAGTAAGATTTAATTACCTTTTGTAGGTGTTAAGAAAATACATCATTGCCATCTTCAAGTGGGAAAATTGCAAAATGTACTGCTGCAGTATTAACACTGAGTGCCTTCTGCAGCTTGCGATGATCTAAGACCTCAATTTCCACGACAAAAGTTGAACTTACTAGTCTATGATCTGAGAGCTTGAATTCTGTTGAACTTACTAGTCTATGATCTGAGAGCTTGAATTCTGCCCGCTTGTAACAAAGTTGATTTATGCCTTTTCCTAGCCAAAGTATTCAATCATACATGCCTATCATCTCAAACGCATAGTACTCTTGTTTGTAAAATTTTAAGATTTCTCATTATCACAAAATCAGATATTGATGTACTTCCCATGCAGGTGATCTTTTCTTCTCCCCTTCTTTCGGATCCTCGCCAACGTATCTATCAGAGTTTATCTTATACTTGTAAGGTGGAGGAAAGTTGGTTGCTCTCTCTTTCCATCCATCAATTACTTGCCCACTCCTGAGCTCGATTGCAAGCTGCCCATAACATCATTCTATCAATTCTTACTTCTTTTTCGCAAATAATTTCTCAAGAAACTTAAGTCCATGAAGCTCACCTGATTAGTGTTTATACGTTCATCCCATTGCTTTAGAGCCATAAGTTTTCTTGTCTCTATGACCAACATATTGAGTCGATAATTTAAATTTCTAAAGCAGAATATTTGACTACATAGACAAACCATCTCATCACCAATTCATGCTACAACTAGGCTAACGAATACAACTAGACTAACTAATACATTGCATTCTATTTAATAAGATCTAATACACTATATTCGGTTTTTCTCAAACTAAATATAGTGTATTAAGTTTTACCAAAACTTAATACATTGTATTAAGTTTAATAAAATCTAATACATTATATTCAATTTTTTCTTAAAGCTAAAAAAAATGAATATATAAGCAATTTAATTACATTTTATTCACTTTTGATAAACATAATATATTATATCCATTTTTTTGCTTAAACTAAATATAGTGTATTTAGTTTTATCAAATACACTGTATTGAGCTTAATAAAACCTAATACACTATATTTAATTTTTGCTTAAAGCTAAAAACTACGAATATATATGCAATTTAATTACATCGTATTTACTTTCGACAACCTAATAGACTATATTCACGTTTTTAGCTTTAATACGATGTAATTAAATTTCGAAATTTATTTGAAAACATAATACAATGTATCGAGTTTAATAAAACCTAATACACTATATTTAATATTTGCTTAAAACTAAAAATATATAAATATATAAACAATTTAATTACATTGTATTCACGTTTGACAAACCTAATACACTATATTAAATTTTTGTTCAAACTAAATATAGAATATTCAGTTTTGCCAAAATTTAATATACTGTATTGAGATTAATAAAATACATTATATTCAATTTTTACTTAAAGTTAAAAAATATGAAAATATAAGCAATTTAATTACAATATATTCACTTTTGACAAACCTAATACGCTGTATTTAGTTCTAGGAGAAAAGCACGCATTGTTGAGTAATAAGTAATGATTAACAAAGTCAAGCGCATTTGCTTCTTATGAGTCTTTAGATTCCTCAGAGACAATGCAATTCAACAGTGAATATGCCGGATCACTTTCAAGCATCATAGAAGGAGTTTATAATGAAATTAGATAGTTCTAATAAGAAAAATGAGTCTTCCATTTCCTTTTCAATTTTTGAATTTATTTTATTTAAATTGAAATACCAAGTAATTACGGATGTGTGTTCAATCGGTTTAGTTTAAAAACTAATCAAACTAACAAATTGAATTTATTATATTTAAAACTCTACCAAACAATTTAGTTAAAATCAAATCGAGCCGACCAAACAAAAAATCGACCGATTTATGAGATTGAGATAAACAAAGCAAACACAATTGTGAGTTCTCATTTCACTGGTACCAGAAGCAAGAGAACAAATATCATAAACTTGTGAACAAAAACAACAATTAGCTTTCGGTTATATATACATATATATATATATATATATATTGGTTAATTATAACGAGTGAGTAAATACTACAATTGGTGAACTGCAAATTGAGAGTGGCCGGTGGCTAGAGACGGCAACCAGTGAATGATGATAGCGCTGAGTAATAAACAACAATTCAGAATGAAGAAGTCGAGAGAGAACCAAATAAGGGGCTAAAGCAAAAACGGATTTGGGACAAATATCTTAGCAGTAAAAATTTATATATTATATATATTAAAACTCAAAACAACTTAATTTTGATTAAACTTGCTCGATTAATAAATTAAAATTGAACTGAATAAATCAAAATTTTAATAGATCTAATTTTACATTGTTTTATTAGACGTTCAATTTTGATTCAATTTTGTGCACCAAAGTTGATTCATTTGACTTCTTTTGGAGCTGCTCTTCCTCAACCGGTTTCTCTTCTCATCAGAATTAGTTACTGAATGTTAATAGGCTGTATTTAAAGATAAAGGTAAAATAAAAAATATATATCTAAAAATGGATATTTTTAAAAGTTAAAAATATAAGAATATAAAAATAAGTGTAAAAATAATAGAACATTTTTAAAAAATAAGAGTTAAAAAGGAGATAAATTATGTAATTTCCACTTTATTTATTAGTTGCAAAAATCTAGCGCCTAAACTTTATTTTTCCAATTTAATGTACTGCTTTAGTTTTGCCATTGGGTCCAGAACAGATTTTTCTGCTCTTGCCAACACACTCCATCGACATTTTATTTATATTTTCTTTTTGACAAGGAAATAATTTCTCAACTGCAAGTGGCAACAAATACAAATCGAACCCTTAGTTTAAGGGTACTAATCTCAACTTGGCCAAAGAGAATCAAAGGTTTGACTTTTTTTTTCCTGAATTGAGAGCACCTAAATAAGAATTGGATATATTACAATAACAAACTAATACAAAATTGTTTAAGGCTAAAGGATAATTTCACAAAGTTCTTCCCTTTTTATGTTTACGAGTACTGTCACTGTCTTTTCCTTCTCCCTTGGTTCTACCTTTCTGAGCTTTCTTTGGTGCCTGAGACCACATTAAGGAAATATGAATTAGCAAATATCCACCTTTGTTAATTGCATTCAAGTTCAAGATGCCTATATAATAATACCTCGACGGAGAAAGACTTGAGCGGGTCTCTATTTCTCTTAGATTTCCTCTTGGATCCCTGACGCCGAGTCAAGTTATTATTTCCCATTGCAACTCTCGCAAGCTTAACCATTTTGGTTGCTTCTTTTGTTGTTGGGTCCAATAGGTAGTCAGGCACATCGCGTAGATGAGGAGCAGGGGGATTCTTGCTTAAAACCTTGTCATGTTTCAATAGATCTACTCCAACAAAAGTTCAGAGCACGTGAAGTAGTCTATATTTGAACAAGACGATCTAAATATAGTCATACAAAACAAATTAAATTACCTAAATCCTTTGGATTAGCTTGAAAATGACCCTTTAACCTGATAAGCAAATGCAGATCAACAAAAAACACTATAATTAACATGGCACAGGTTAAAGCAAGCACAAAATGTAAAAATCTAGTCATGCTTTAATACAGCTTGGAACCATGCACATCCACAGCAATTTAGGCATATCAGAAAAACCAAGAGATGATGTAAAATGAGAGGTCAGAATAAATTCAGTAATTTCAAACAGGTGAAATAAGTGGGATAAGGTGCATATACTCACTTCTCAGAGTTGAGTATCTCATTCCTCAAATCCTGAGCTCGTGCTTCTCTGACAGCAAGTTTAGTCACACTTTTTGCAGTGTCCTGCAAAACTAACTCTGCCCATTAGTGATATCTTGAGGCTAAATGATTTTGGCTTAATCTATAAACAATATGTCCTTCAATTAGACTGCCATTTTAAAGATTATTATCCCAAAAACTTGGATACGGAAAATGAAAAAATAAGGCCTAATTATAATAATCATAATCATAATACAGCATAAATCAAAATGACATTCCATTAGAAGTTGACAAATGGCACTCAACTACATGAGACAATTAAACAATCACCTCAGCTCTATATCGTAAACACTCCACTGCATTCTTTGTAAGCAAAGGGAATGGTGCAATCAGATTTGAATCCTTGCTCTCATCATCGCCTAAAAAAGATTTTATGTCTTCAAGAATTTCTCTCTCATCTGAAGAAACCTACCAAATGATCAAGAATCAGAAACGAAAAAAATTTTGAAAAACCATGCAAGACAAGATTCAAAAATAAGAAAAAGAAAATTAAATATATAGCCATCCAGAGCTTGAAGCATATGAAAGTACAGCTGCAACAAATCAAGCAGCTTGAAAATAGCTCAAGGACTCAACTAGATGAGAGCTCTCATTCAAGCTCATCTGTGTTCATAAACAAGTGATTCTCAAGCCCAAGTTTGAAACTCCTTTTATAAATGAGCAAAACTTGAAGTTCACAAAAAACTCTCCTACAGCTAAATAATAATAATAATAACAATAATAATAATAATAATAATAATAATTTTATGTAAATTTTAGAGATTTAGAGGTTAATATTTAGTAATAAATGTTTACTTCTTGCATATTTTTCCCAATCAAAATTAATATTTTAAGAATTATTAAAGTAATTTAGGTATCTATAGTGAAAAAAAAAATAAGTATTTAAAAGTAGCTGAATTCATTGAAAAAGATTTTATCTACAAAATAAATTTACTGAAAAAGATTTAGCCTCGTCTAGACTCGTCTATGCTCATAACCATATATGAATACATGGGTGTTTGGCTCATTACTTAAGATTAGGCTCTTCTGCTGAATGAATTAAGCATGATGTAGCCAAAGCTCAACTAGGCACATTTGCAGACTTTTTGTATATATATGAATTTGTAACTACTATATCGTATATAAATAAAAAATCAATTTGGCTCAGGTTCACTCCCTTACGCAATAGATTATAATTTTGTCTGAAAAACTCACAAGAGATATAGAAGTGCCAGTATTGTATCCTCTTCCAGTACGCCCAATTCTATGTACATATCCCGCAGCATCTAAAGGCATATCAAAATTTATAACCTGCACAAAATAGGAAAACGAGATCACCAATGATAATAAGAACAGGACAAGAAGAGTACAGCATATACTATTCATACGATGCAAGTGCAACAATTAAAAGGAAGGTTACTTGAGATAACATAAGCAAGTCAACAAGTTAATCTGATGCAAAAACAATTCAAAGTCACCACTGAATATAACAAAAATTGGCAAAGGCTAACATAAGTCTCATCACCAAAATTATAATGAAAAAAAAAACGATTCTTATATTGTCCTCTTGGAGACAGCCCACAACACCGGCCTGAGATACTGAATTGGCTCTCCAACTCATTAGATAAAACAAACAGTTAAATATTTGTAGTATAATTCTTCAAAGATGATTCAACCTTAATGCAATTCTGAAACTCATTTAACTGAACAAACTGAAGACATACTACATAGTAATGATGCATTTATCAGAAGCTGGTCAAGGAAAATAATAAGTAGCACTTCGGAATTCAATAGAAGGAAACAGTTTATTTATTTGTTTGTTTACCAGTCCACACTTCGTTTATCTCTCTTCATTTGTGATTAGATTAAAAGAAACCTCTGGACTAGTATAAAAATATGTTATTCTAAACATTCTACGAATACAATTATATCAAAGCTAAACAAAGAGTTCTCAAAGGGAGAGAAGAGCCTTCATTGAACTTGAAATGACTAATGAAATAAGTTATCACCAAGGAAAAAACACTGCTGGTCCTCCAGCTGAGAAATTTCCTAAGCTTAAACTATATAGTCAACTGGTAACTGAAACCAACAAGTTTTTTCATCCAAGTGGCAGGAAATGCAAAATAAAAATGTCTCAAATCTGAATAACAAAATCATCAACTTCAAGAGAATTTTTCACCACAAAACTGTAAAAACTTCCAAGTCTATGGCAACCCACAGCAAAGCAGCAAGGAATCCTCTAAAAAACTTTAAAAAATAAAAAATAAAAACCAGAACCAGTAGCTTACCGTGTATACATTTTTAAAGTCAATGCCCCTCACTACTCCAAATTCAGAGTCCAATTTTTGCTTAAAATTCTTCTTAGACTTTTTGGACTCCTGAAGATTCCCATCACCTTGCAACTTTTCTTTTGTTTCACTGTCATCAGTTGCTATTAAACAATCAAAAAGACCAGCATTGAATTCCTGAAGGAAAGCAAAATAATAAAGAAATAAGCACAGAATTCCTTGCCATTCAGGAAAAAAAAAAGAAAAAAAAAACAGAGAAAGAAAGAAAGAAAGAAAGAAGAAGAAGAAGGAGAAAGGATATTCTAAAATATGATGCTACATATAGTCATAAAGCCAGCACCCCCAAAACTTTCATTATGTCCTGCAGTGCCTTTCTTTTATAAAAGCTTTGAACCAAAACATATTAAAACACTTCAACCCCCATAAAGAGAATATAGACTTGTTTCCCAACCTTATTGCAAAGAAGAATATGATCAATGTGAACAAATATTAAGTTTTTGACATTGTACCTCAAGCATATGAAGACGAGAATTCTGTGGCAACTCAGCATTTAAAACAGCAGACTTGATTCCAAACTGTCAAAAGTTAAGTATGAATATCAAAAATGAGGAGCAAAAAAGAAAAAGGCATAACTGTGAGGCTGCTTCTGGCATAATTACATTAATTTAAGATGTGACAACTAATAAACCAACTTGAATGAAAATACAAGTGATCCTAAGATGCTAAAATAGACATCTCTACAACACACAAACAGGCACACAGAAAGAGCTGAGAATAAATCAACAGATACACCACCACCACAACAAGAAGTTCAAATCTGATAGGATAAAGATTCAGCTGTCAGAGGATCAAGAGAGAAATATATGACAGTATCATATATTTTTCCACCCTTCGTCTGCATGTGTCCAGTTTTGCATGTCATATGTTCAACCATTTGCATAGACAGCATCCAAAATCTTGCTAGTGAACAAATTTCTAAGCGACAGAGTCCTGACAACAGTAAAGACTAAGGATAATTTAGATAATGCCATTGATGTTTAGGACGCAATCACCTTTTCCAGAAACAGTTTCAGCCTGAAACTCATGTCAATGGAATTTGTAAATATTAGAACTTTTTTCTGAACCAGCTCCAGCTTCAAAAGAGCAAGAATGTGGAGTAATTTATCACGATCACTGCATGAAATCTGAGCCATAATATGAAAGAGAGGTAATTAGACTAATCTGCTCATATCCTATAGATCACAAATATCCATTGGACAACCCAGAACATGCACTTGCACAGAACAAAGAAGTCTATCACTAACCTTTTAATAGAACACAAAAGGGAGAAAAACAGTTCATTGCAGAAAAACGTAAAAAGTCAAAATATATACAAAACAGCAATATGACAAACAAGGTCATAAAAGGCAAACTTTGAAGAACCTTTATTGCAGAAAAATTTAACAGGCCTCAATATGTGCAAAATGGTTATAAGAAGATCATGGTTATGAGAGGCAAATCGCATATGCTTCCAAGAGTCAGAGCAAGTCAAATCAGGGATCTTTTGACATTATAAATTGACAGAATTATGCAAATCACCTGGGATTGCAAATACAGAAAAAGTGTAATCAAATTTGCGTTGAAAAATTTCAAGATGCTGAACAAGAGTAAGTTATGGATGTTCAGCAACCAATGGCTATGCATTGAGAGCTCATCCAAGCCAGGAATGGAGGGAAATGACAAGAAAGATATATTCTACTTTTCCTTTCATTGAGAAATCAGATGTTTTTTTCAAACATCAAGGAAAGCACATGGGACCTGCAAAATTTCTACCCAAACTAGGACAACATGTTGAATTATCCACTTACATCATACTGAAACAAAAGTCAATGTGAAGGAAACAAAATATAGTGGAAAGGAGCAATTTCCCCTTCCTTGATATCAGTTTCTCTATTTTCATCCTTTCCTTTTCTGTCCACAGTCCTTCACTTTTCTCTTTCCAGAGAGGATGTACAAGAGAAACTATGAGAGATTCAGTTATATTCATAAATATCAAAAGGCTCATGTGAGAAAAAAGAGGGAATTTGGTGGCTGTATATTATATCCTAGTTAATCCAGCATAGCAACAGGTAAACAGAAAGGGGACCAGGAACAGTGAGTAAAACTATTATTCCTTAGCCAGAACTCAACATCCTAAAATTACTATTGCAAAACTACAAGAGTAAGTTGTGCTTGAACAGGTAACGAAACATGCATATCTCAAATCCTAGTAGCCTTTAAGCCCCTAGAACACTAAATATGCAAATCTCAAATCAGCATACCAAATGTCCAGTTTATGCAAACCAAAATCCTCAAAAATTAAACTTCCAAATCAGAAACCCCTAGAACACTGAATTATTCAATATTAAGAATTACACCTATCAAAAAATATTTTTCTTCTACTCAACGTTGTGCAACAGTTCCACACAGGAAAATACCCATTTGTAGTACTTAAATGTCAATTGATGGAGCAAGGAATTTTGCAACATGTAGGATAACAGCATTTCACATTCAGGTATAGAAAAGTACATGCAATTTACTCTGGGCTCAAATCTGGTCAAATTAAATGGAAAAAGCAAACCTAATCAAATGCAAAAAATAAACTCTCATAAATCCATATTAAGACTGGGGGAAATCTTTACCCAAAATTGCTGAACATTTTTCGGGATAGCTTCATCCCTCCCACCTTCCACTTCTGGCAAAGTCAAAATGTATGGATTATGCAGAATGAGCTTCTTCAATTTATCAACATCAGCACTGCCAAACATCAGATTCCAATATTTTTATCATTATCATCAAAAAAATTGCTGAAGCCCATGGATATGGCCAGGGGCAGACCCATGTATAACCAAAGGGAGGCAATTGCTTCCCTTAATAAAAAGTTAAAATTAACTTTTTATCGTCGAAAAATTTTTTTTGAATTTCAATTGTCCTTTTAATTTTAACTATTTGTCCCTCTTAATATTGGTTTTAAAAAATTTTACTTCTTTGGCAAAATTTACTCTCTTAATTTTGAATTCAACTAAATTTGCCCTCTTAATATTGGTTTTAACAAATCTTACTCCCTTAATTTTGATTTCAATCAAATTTAGGTCCACCCCTAGATACAGCAAACAATACATGCATAGATTTTTTTTTCAAGAAAACAAATGTATGTGAAGAGTGAAAATCCCTATTAATAACTTTTCTTTTCCTTTTTTTTTTTTTTTGTCTTTGGCATGCCATGATGAACATGTTAATTATGTCAAAGCTAATGGAAAGAGAGCTTGAATTAGATCAAATCCAATTCCGATGTTAGATAAAAACTCACAGAAACACAATCCATAACGTGCTATTCGTATTTCGTATTTGATATCTGATAGAACACCAAAACATCAATGTGCATGAGACTCATAAACAACAAACCTTGATGTAGCAGACATTAAGAGGCACTGACAACATCTGGGGAGAAGAGCTGTCAGAGATCTTATATCATCTTCATAGCCAAATGACAATAGAAGATCTGCCTGAAAATAAATATAAATTGAATCATCTCGCAATAAGAGATACAAGGATTCCGATTATGCAACTAAAAAGATCCACAAAATGTGTCTTATATTTCAACATTAGTCACCCACCACCACTTAGTGAACAGAGAAAGAACTGGACAGATTTCTTAAATGCCACCATATAGACAAACCATGCTAATTTACACTAAACTATACTAAATGAAAACTAGTTAGGGCATGGTTCTTTTCAGTCCAAAAAAATTCTTTGTACCAATTTAAACTTCTAGATGTCAAGTGTAAACCATGACAAGCATCAAAGTTCTCACCTCATCAAGAACGAGAATTTCAAGTGATTCATCTATAGATGCTGATTGAAGTAAGCCAGAAGACAAGCACTTAGCGACACAAGCAGGAGTTGATACAAGAATATCAGGAGATCCAGCCAATGCAGTCCGCTGCAAGGTAATTACAGCTATCAGCCAATAAGCTCAACAAAACTTTTTTCAATAAGAAAATAATGGAGAGCGTGCCAACCAAATCAGAATTGGGCATTTTGCTTGTCAAATGTACAACTTTCAGCTGCACTTTGCACCAATCAATGAGAGATGTGACCTCCTTATAAACCTACTAGAATGCAACAACAATTAATAAAAAAAATATACAAATATATATAAAAAAAAAACAAACAAACAACAACATTGCTTGGTAGTTTATGAAATAAATCACAAGATAATTGATTCAAAGAGAAGATAAAATCTTTGCCTGCTGGCATAATTCTCCACTCGGGACAAGAATGAATGCAGATGGTGCAGGCTTTTTGTTAGATCCAGAATCTGGAAATAGCTTTTGAAGCAGAGGAAGAAGGTAAGCTAATGTCTTCCCTGATCCTGTCTTTGCTCTGGCAACCACATCCTTCCCTTCCTATAAATGTCAAAATCGCAAATTTAATACGATTAACCGATGTAAAAAATAAAAACAATTAGAAAAAGAAACAGAGATGAGAAACATAAACTCACTAATATTAGAGGAATAGCGACTCGCTGAATTGGAGTTGGCTTGGTAATACTAATTTCCTTCTTCTTTAATGCTCGAATCAAACGTGGGTCCAATCCTAGCTCTTCAAAGGTCAGCTCTTGTTCTTCATCCTCCGATTCATCTTCTTTTATTTCTTCTCTCCGTTTTGTTTCGTGCTCTGATTTCTCTTTGGTTTTGGCCATTAGAGTCCGGGTTTGGACGACAGATTACAAAGTGTAGGGTTTAAGAAGATTAGGGTTTTAGGGGTAGCAGATAGAATAGGGAAGTGAACTAGTGAAGAGCCGAAGATGGACGCAGACGGGTCGGGTGTGTAGACGAAATGGATCTGGCAGTTACTTGGGTTGTGGGCTGACTTGATTCATTAACCATAGAGGAATTTATATAAAATACCCTTTTTTAACTTGATTTTTTAAAAATACCACCATCAATTTTTAAATTTTAAAAATACCTTTTTTTTAATTTATGTTTTTAAAAATACCTTTTCTCCTCCTCCTTCTTCACACTCTCAGCATCTTCGAGATCATTTGTCCACACCTGCATTTTTTCTTTTTACAGTCGCTTCCTCCGTCGCCCTCTGCCGTCGACCAGCTAATGCCGGCGTCACCTTTCTCCTCATTTGCTTCTTCGGTTTCTCCTCCAGCGGGAGCAATGGCTAGATCCCCCTTCCTCCTCTATTGAATTGGAATCTCATCAAATCACCAGAGTTTTCATTTCAGTGCCTTTCGGGGATCATTTTCTATTATTTTCCAGTACTGAAAATCCATTTCCTGGAAGAAAAAACCCGATTGGATTCGCACAAGATCTCTCTTGTGACTTTTGGCATTTTCAGGCTCTTTTGTTCCTAAACAAGTTTCTTGATTTCAGTGCTTTGTTTCCATATCAGTTTAAGACTGATCTGAATTTTATGAAATCATATGTATTCTTTCTTTCTTTTTTGAAATAAAAACAGAAAAAAAATTAATTGCCAAAGAAATCATCATAAATAATACACATCAAGAAATTAAAAGCTATGAAGAAAAGTCATAATACGTTCATATGGTATGAAATTATCTACTTCATTCGATTGGAGATCCTTTCTGTTTTTTCTTCCAAATCTATTTTTGCTGTCTACCATTATTCTATGCTCGTATAATGTATGAATATAATACTTGTATTTGATTCGTAAACCTTTTCTTCATATTTCACCTGAAGTTTCATTCTTTTTGGAGAATTATTTCTTTCAGAAGCAACCGGACAAAAGATGCTTCCAAGATGTTTGATAAAATGCCTTGCTCATATATGCTCTATTTCACTCGCTTCCACATTTTTTTAAGTCAAACGATAATTTTTAAATTTTTAAGTGTCCTTTTTACTTTCCACCAAAGTTAATAAGAAAATTAATTAGAAAAATGAAGCTTGAATATTAAAATCGATTAATCACTTAATAAAACGGGCGAAGAATATGTTATTAAAGGTCAACCATTAACTACACATCATGCCTTAATTTATAAGCAATTTTACAAAACTATCCAAAAAAAATCAAGTTAAAAAATCAAAACTATTTTTAAAAAATCAAGTTAAAAAAGGGTATTTTATATAAATTCCTCTAATTTATAAGCAATTTAACAGTAAGTTGATAATAACGTATGGATGCTTTGTTTAGTAAATACCAAAAGATAAAAGGGAGAGGCTATTTCAGTTTTGAATTTAAGCAAATATAATACAAGAATATTCTTGCTTTGATTTATTTTAAGAGATTCAATCTCAAGCACAGAATTTTTCTGATTTAAAATATACTAAATCGCATAATTTCAATTATTGTAATATTATCAAATTTTTCATAAAATAAAATTATTTATTTTAAATTTGTGATTATTAATTTATTATGTGGTCTAAATACAATTGCAAAGTATGCCAAACCTAAATTCCGTGCAGTTCCCATTTATTATGGGTACAAAGTGGCACATGTAAATCACGTCGGATGAGATAAGTCTATCAATTAGTAATGTTAATTTGAACATTTCTATTATTTTATAATTTTAAAAAAATTATTTTTTATGGTTATAATATAATTTCATACATAAGTTATTAATTGTATTTTTCATTTATATCATGCATAATTATTATTGTAAAAACAAAAATAATGACTATTATTAGTGTATTAGTGTCAAAATATAAATTGTTATAAATCAATGTGACAAGTAAAATAAAAATATAAATTTAAGTATGTGAGTCCCAAATATGCTTTCGAGGGGGTGAAATAAGAATTGAGATAGTATTCTGGATGTTGGTATACCAGGTATACCGGTAGCATACCAAAATCCAGAATTAAAATGGTATTCTAGATTGGTATACCAGGTATACCGATAGCATACCAAAATCCAGAATTAAAATGGTATTCTAGATTGGTATACCACCGGTATACCTAAATCCAGAATTGAAGGTATACCGTCGGTATACAGGGTATACCTTTCGGTATACCAGATATACCACCGATATACCAGGTTTAAAAAAATTAAAATTATATTATACATTTGAAAATACTAAATTAAATATTAATAATAGACTTTTTTTAACTATTAATTAAAGCTAAAAAAAGTGGAAATATATTATGTTTTATGGTATATCAGGTATACCATATTAAATAGTGAAAATATATTCTGTTTTTTGGTATACCATCTGTATACCAACCAATATGCCATATTGCATAGTAAAAATATATTTTATTTTTTGTTATACCAAATGGTATACCCGGTATACCATATTACATGGTAAAAATATGTTATATTTTTTGGTATACTAGATGGTATACCAGCCGGTATATCATATTGCATAGTGTAAATATATTCTATTTTTTGGAATACCATACGGTATACTAGGTATACCAGCCAGTATATCAAATTTCAGAATGTAAATATATTCTATTTTTTGGTATATCACGCAGTATATTATATTGTATAGTGGAAATTGCATCCTAGAAAAAGCTTTAAAACATGTATTTTAAATAGTCTCCTAGTTTGGTAATAATAGTTTCAAGAATAAAACATGTAAGTGATTCCAACTAATACACAAGTAAATAATGTTTACAAATCGAATTTGATTAAATTCCATCTCTACTCAAAAATCTTCCAACCATCCAATAATTTGACCTTATTTAAATAGGATATAATACAGCCTGATTAATAATTTAGAATTAAAATGGTATTCTGAATTTTGGTATACCATCGGTATACCAGGTACACCGGCGATATACCAAAATCCAGAATTGAAATGCTATTCTGGATTTTGGTATACCACCAGTATACCAGGTACACCATTGGTATACCAGGTATACCACCAGTATACCTAAATCCAGAATTGAAGGTATACCACTGGTATACCAGACGGTATACCAAAATCCAGAATTGAAATGGTATTCTGAATTTTGGTATACCACTGGTATACCAGGTACACCGTTGGTATACTACTGGTATACCAGGTATAGGTATACCTAAATCCAGAATTAAAGGTATACCATCGGTATACCGGATATACCTTTTGGTTTATCACATAATTAACCACTGAGCTACATTAATCACATAATTAAAACAATTATTGATTTTATTAATTGTTATGACAAATTATACTGAATATACTATAATAATTCTATTTAACATATGCTATACCTAGAAAAATAAGAATGTTAATCAAATTATTAAACATTTTATGTAACGTAAAGTTTAAAAAATATATATTAAATATTATTTTAAATTTAATAAAATGATAATTTAGTAAAATAAATTTATTGGAGAAAAGTAATAATTAAATGCAATAAATGAAAGATTCAATGAATATAATAAGTATGTAGTATCGTTCACAATCAATAAATTCAAAGGTATCATATAGCGAATGTTGTAATAAATGAATTCCGCGTGTATCATTGATGGAGGTATAGAATAAATATATATTAAAGAAGGACATGCTTTTTCAAAAAAAAAGAAAAGTTGTGGGGCTTTTGAGTGGAATTGAAAAAATGCAGTGGGTGCTTTTGTGGGGCCTTTGAAAAAAAAGCATTTAGGGAAGTTCATTTCTGTTTTCTATTTGTTCTTTGAAAAAAAGGGACAAAAATAATTATATTTTCAATACGTTGGGGAAGCAAAAAATAGTATGCATAAGACTTGGTAATGTATATACTTACGTGCGAGTTTCTGTGCTAAGCTGGAGTGCCAATAAAAATTTTCGATGGTTTTCATAGTTGATTCCGATCAGAATAATTTCTGAGCATAATCTTATGTGGATGGGATATTTTTTTACTATAAATTTTTTTATAGTATTACCGGTATTTTATTTTAATATAAGTATGATAATCATGAATGAAATTAATCTAAAGTAAGAGTAGTGTATACCTTGTTGAATTAATATATCGATAGAGAAGTTGACCATCAGCAAAACTAATATGGGAAACAGGAAGAATGTGAGGTTCAGCTAGAGTTTGATTCCCACTTTCTTCATCATTCACTAAAATCATTCCAACAGCACCTGCAAGTAGAGCTTGGTGTCCTTTTTCTGCTCTTTCTACTTTCCCACGAAGGCAAACTAATATCTTGTTTGCCACCTTTTTGGAGTCAAGTGACCCGGGCATGCACAACTCCCTGCAATTTAATCCAATTTCTTTAAATAATTAATATTCTTTTTTGTTTTTTTTAACGTGCAAGGATTCCATACACTGAAAATTGTGCACCGTCCGATCAGCATGAACACACAGACCCAACGGTACACAGCGCATGAGTTTACAATCCCTTTTAAACCAGGCTAAGAATTTAATACTTAGTTTCTTACGAATCTGAAAGTGATGTCTCAGCAAGTCCTTTGTAAACTCAATAATTAGACGGCCGGCGGCGTAAATAGAAATATTCCGAAGAAAAGAAATGTTAATATTGAGGCGTTGATACCAAAGAAGTAGAAGAAGAACAAGAAAAGGAGGAGGGGGACGATAAGGAGGGGTGAAAGAAAGAGAAATTTAAGTTAAATTAAAAGGTAGTATTTTTAAAAATAAAAATTTAAAAAAATGTATTTTTGAAAGAGAAAAAAAAAAGGGGTATATTTAAGTTCAACGTATTTTTTTTGGATAGTTTTGTAAAATTCCCCATACCATAAAGACCCAAGAGAAACCGGCCAGGGTGTCAATGGGCTGGTCTCTACCAGTACGAGTCAAGATTCTAAAAATCAGCCGAGTCCGGCTGATCGGTGATTTGAATTCATGTCCTTTATTTTTTGGCAGTTTATCATATTTATAGAAAAAAAATAATTAAAAAAAATCTATTTTTTCACAGTGAAAGTTATATTTTAAATTTTCTGTTGCATTAATACAACTTTTTCCACTTGTATAACAGTTGTATTTTTGAAATTATATATATATGGTATTTTTAAAAATTAAAAATTAAAAATTTTAAGAAGTTATATTTTTGAAACATAAAAAAATTAAATATAATTAAAAAATTACAAAAAAATTACTATACGTAATTTCTTATTATTTTTCTTTGAACCCAAACCTAAAGTAAACCCATATTACATCTGTAAAACCTATTCATTTCTATCTCAACTGGAGCCCTAGAATAGAACCATTAAAATGGGCACTATGCAACTTTGAGAAATTCAAAATTGTATTTTAAAAATTTCAAAAGAAACAAGTAGGACTGTTCACCAATTTTAATAAACCAACCAACCCAACTAATCCAAACTGACTAAACCAAAAAAAAAAACGGTTTATGTGGATTGAGTGGTCGGGTTGGGTAATTTCTTCAATCCTAAATGAAAAACGGTCGAGTTACTTATAATCTATTGGCTTGTCGTCTAAACCGACCATTTATTTTTCTTCTCTCCATCTCTCTTTCTCTCGTCATGCCCTGAACTCTCCTCAATTCATCCTTGCTAGCTGCCATCTCATGCCCTCATCTCCCACTTTCGTTTTCTTTATTTCCTGTATCTCGTTTTCCAATTGCCACTTCTGCTTCGATGGGTATGTAATTTTTGTTTGATTAGATCTGTGTTTCTTTCTCTTTTTTTTTTCTATGTTTCTAGATTTAATGCTTGTGTTTGATTAGATCTGTCCTTTGGACTTATATTCTCATGACAAGAATCATTATCATTAAGTATCATTTAAATTAGGAAGCCATAAAACCTAGCGTTTACATGTTGCACCTATCTTCTTGACAACTTTGATGCAAACATTTCTCTTCTTAATATCATTATTATTGTAATTATCGAATTGAAACCAAAACTCAAGATTGAGTTTTTTTAGTGTGATCAAATCCAAATCCATAAGGCTATGAACATGAGAAGCCAAATGGGACCATATTAAACTCTTAGACTAATCAAAATCGATGGTAGACTCATATGATGTACAAAATTCATATGTGGCAAATGGAGCTAACGATGCCCAATCACAACATGAGGACCGCATTGCCATGTGTTCTTCTATCATTTAGTCAACATGATTTTTAAATTTAAAATTTGATGAGGTGGCATCCCACGTGGCACCCGTGCTAAAAATTTTAAAATATATATATATTATTTGGCTTCTCAAAAAATGAAATCAAAATAGGTAAAAAAATCTACTTGTTTTTCAATAAATTTTTTTCTCCTAAACATTCAAATAAAATTTCTTCAGTAGAACATTTTTTCTTCTATAACCAAACCTAAATTAAAAAAAAATCCATTAATAATCGAGCAATAATCAACAAACAACTTTGAATTTCCTTTTCTATTTCTCCATTTGAATTATAACAAATTGTATTTCCATTTTTGCAAAAAATAAAATACCAACAACAAACCCAAAATTACAATTTTTGATTAGAAATGAAGAAGATGGTGTTTGTTAGATCTAAATGAACTGTAAGTTGATAATGCAAGTTCCAATCATGGTACTATTAAATATTTAAAGAGGGAGACTAAAGAGTGGAGAGGCGCAATCTTAGAGTATGAGTTCTTACATGTGAGGTGTTGTGCTCATATATTGAATCTTGTAGTGAAGGATGGCTTAAATGAACTTAATGAATCAATTGTCAAAATTAGAAATGCAATAAGGTATGTGAGATCTTCTCCTCCTAGGTCTCATATATTTAAGATGTGTGCGGAGAAAGTTAAGATAGAGAGCAAAGGTCTGTTATGTCTTGACATAGAAACTATGTGAAATTCTACCTACAAGATGCTAGCAGTGGCAGAAAAATTTGAGAAGGCTTTTGCTAGGCTAGTAGAGGAAGACCCGCATTATGTTTCTTATTTTGACAAAAAAAATAACATAGATCCTCCTACTAGAGAAGCTTGGGATACTGCTAGAGTGTTTGTCAAGTTTTTGAAACTTTTTTATGTTGTGACTTTGAGATTTTTAGGTTCATTGTATGTAACCTCGAATGTTTTTTTTCATGAGCTTATGGCATTGATAGATAGGTTAGGTACATTGATGGAAAGTGATGATAGTATTTTGTACTCAATGGCTGTACAAATGAAAAAAAATTAAAAAAATATTGGAAAAATGATGCAAATACAAATTTCTTATTGTTTGTTGCGGTGGTTTTAGATCCTCAATACAAAATGGATTATGTGAGATATTGTTTTGGTGAAGTGTGTGATGAGTTAAAGGCTAAGGAGACGGGGGATAAAGTTTATGATGCATTGATTAGGTTGTATGCCTATTATTTGACTAATGATTCAGCTAATGTCATTGTTTCAAGTAGTCAACTCTCCATGATATGAATTTATATGATGTTGAAGAGGATCAAGTCATTAGTTTTCCGCATAAATACTCTAGGCACAGAAAACAAAAAGAAAATTTAGAGAATAACTCGGAGGTTGTAAAGTATTTAACTGAAACTTGTGAAGAAATTCATGAAAATTTTGATATCCTAAGATGGTGGAAGATTAATGTCTCTAAATATCCCTACCTTTCTCTATTAGCAAGAGATGTCCAAATTTGCTTGCACTTTCAATTCGGGAGTGATCGGAATCTAAAGGCATTAGCACCTGTTAGTATTTTTATTCTTTTTTTTGGATATTTGATTGATGATATTATATTTCAGTACAATTTATATATATAAATTTTAGTATTTTTTACTTTTAAATTTAGTACAATATAGAATTTAATATAATTATTATTTTATTTACTATTTTATTTTATAAGTTTTAAAAAAAATATGAATACAAGTTAATTTATTTCAAATCGTATTCAAACCATTTCAAAACCATCCCAAACTATTATAAATTACATTAAAAAAATCGTCCCAAACCGCCTTAAATCATCTATATTGGTTTGGGTTAGATTTTTTATATTTTTAACCCAATCCAATCCATGAATAGCCCTAGAAACAAGTGTGGAGTTCTAATTTTGGGAAAGGAAAATAAAATTTTTTGAGCGTTTAAAAGCAATAATAAGTGTGGTATAGTTTAAACTTTTTTTGACTTTTTGATACATTACTTTGCATGATTTGGTGAAGGTAAGAGAAGGGAGCAAAGAATTGTAAGGGCATTATAAAGAGCACGCTGTAATCATAGACTCTTCTCATCATTAATCTCATGCTAATAAATCTTTTGAGTTCGAAAAAGTGTAAGGGGCAAAGTAAAAGCCATAACTTTAGTTCTAAATCATTTAATGGATCACATAGTATAATTTACAAAAGTTTCGGGGGATTTGTCCTTAACTAAATCAATCTACAATCATCAATGGATTAAATTGAGCAGATTCGAATCAGATTATAAATTAGTGGGTCATAAATGAATTCAGCAGTAAATCATTCATCTCATATAAGTTATAAATCAATCTAATTTATATAGATTGCAAATTGACTTAAATAAGTCCGTCATTCTGAATCCAGCTATGTAACTTACTTTTTCTTTTTCATTTTCGTTTTCTCTCGTTATTTAATCCAGCTATCTACTCAATAATATTACCCTTATATCCATATATGTATAAAATTATATATAAACTCAATTTACCAATTATTTAAATTTAAATTCAAAATTAAGGTCTTTCACCATAATTTTAAAAATTAAAGTTTGCGTTCATTTCTCATTCAATTGCACTAATTAACTGCTAAAGTCGGTTTAAATTTAATATTTTAAATTGATTTAATAATTTTTCAATTTTTTTATATAACCTTATTTGTGGAATATTTAAAAGTTTTTGCTTTATTGTTTGACGTAGCAAGGGAGAGTATTGGATTTATATATGCCAGTATTTTTGTTTAATTATTTCTAATTGAGAAATATGTTAGGTTGTTTTTTATTAATATGTGATAGTTTTTCGACTCAAGTTGTTTCGATAATAAAATACAGTGTATGTTCATTTGAACCGTTTATTAAATAAAACCATATAATTTAACGGTTTAAATGTATGTACATCATATAGGCACACTGGATTAGTACTCACATTTTGATATCAATTTTAATCTTTTAGAGGACAGCACCCGTTCAACAGTGTGCTAATTTGACGCAGCCATTGATGAACACTTAATACATCCAAGAAAAATTCACTTCAAAACTCTTAAACATTGTCACGAATAGCTGCCTAACGACTAGTGGCTAGTGCCATTGAATTATAGAGAGGCTTTACAAAAGAAGGAACAACGGTAGGGGTGCTCATGGGACGGGGCCGAGGCCGGAGATTGTATCCGCACTCACTAACCCGTCGAGGTCGAGAATTTTCCATCCCTGCCCCCAATTCTATAACGGAGAGAAAATCCCCCCATCTCTTGTCCCGCGGAGATTCCCGTCCTCCGAATTTTTTTTAATTTTAAAATATAATATTTTATAAATAATTAAAATTAAAATTAAAATATAACATTTAATAAATAAAAATTTTAAAATCAATTATAATTTAAATTAATATAAATTTTAACCATTCATTAATTTAAAATTAATTATAATTTAAAACTGAATAATTATAAAATTAAATTATATTTTAATTTTAATTATTTATAAAATATTATATTTTAAACTTAAAAAAAAATATTTTTTACAGGACGGAGATCACTGCGGGACGGATACCCCATTCACCGTCCCTGCTCCCGCCTCCAATTCTATAACGGAAATTTTTTTCTCCATTTTCATGTCTGTGAGGAAAAAATTCGTAAATTTCCTGCATCGTGAGCATACCTAAATATCGGGTAGGTTTGTAGGAATATTTTGAGCCCAGAAAATAGGAATTAAATTAATAAAGGCGTGGGGTTATAAAAAGGGGCCCAGCCCATCATGAAATGCAAACCATTGATAGAGGACCCATTATTATTATCAGTGAGAGGAATGAAAGCAAATTTGACCCATCTCCACTTTCGGTGTGTGATTGAATGTTTTTGCAGTCACAGCCGTTTGATCTTTATAACAATTTGATTAGACAATTGGATATTTGTGGGCCAATTTTTGGTTAAACTTGGCATTTCTCTGCAGTCTGCTTTTGTTACGAGACAAATTTCATGACTATTAGTCTGCTACTTCCATTGTCCAATTAAAGGAACTAACTGCTACTCAATATATATCTGTCTAATTCGGTTGAGCTAAGCATGCTTAACATTTCCCCAACCTTTTTGGAACTCTAATATAATTCTTTTCTGCCCCTGTACATTTCCAATTTTATATTAATTTAACTGCTCAATTCAGTGATCCAATTTTTATAGGATGTATTTGATTATATTTATAAATATTTTTCATTTAATAATTCATATTGAATACATTCAGGGCATCAAACTCCAACATACTGAATCATTCAGCTAACTTTTATCATTCATATCATTCAAAAAATATTTTTTTTTATTTCATACTTAGATTCTCGTACATAAAATAAGATAAAAAAAACTTGAAAAGCTAGAATAAATTTAATCGATTGAATCGAATTTCTAAAGTTATTGGAACGCAAGCTTTGTGTAGCACTTAGCAAAATTGATGGATGATGCTTCATGATAAAGTTATAAAATGCAATTTTTATATTTCAACCCGAGGATCCAATCGTTACATATATATATATAAAAGGATTCGATTATAATTAAAAAAATAAAGGGGCAATAAAAAAAATATATATCATAATATTCGAGTAGAATTACTGAAAAATTTCCAAAGAAATACGAAGTTAAATTGAGAGCTTAAGGGGGAGACACAATATCACATGCAAAGCTTCAAATAAAAAAAATTAACTAATATCTTAACTACAATCTTTAAGCAACATTATAGAAAAGTAAAATAAAAAAAGGCAAAAATTGTAGGCTGCATCATGACCTAAGGAGGAAAATTACAAATACAAGTAAAATTCTTTAGCATCCTAGAAAACTTAACCGAGTGAACCGAAAAACCCACATACTACAAAATAATAATAATTAATAATAAATAATTAATAACAAATACACAACTTTAGGCATGTGAAGTAATCTATACCCACATTAACTAATAATTAAAATCAGAGTGCTGAATATAATCAACTAATAAAGTGTGACTCACCTAATTTAATTGCACTTCATATTTTAGATATTTATACCCTGAGAAATTAAAAAAGAAAGTGGAGGTAATTATAGAATTAGACCAATTAACTAAATAAGTTAAATAATGACCAAGAGACTGACCAAATTGTTGGCCTAATCAGAGAAACAAAGAGCTCTAAACTTATAATAAAATATTCAATGCATGTGACCTCACTATACAATTCCTTCTTCAAGAACAAAGTAGGTAAAAGCGCATTTTTAATGAATTTTTTTTTTTTTGACTTGCAAAAAGTTCTTCGAACTTTTTTGTAATTTAGCCCACTGCAGACAAAATTCCACTGTACACAAAATATAGAAAGAAAGAGATAAAATGGCAAAAAAATAAGATATTTCACTAACTTGATTTTTACATTACACCATTAAGATTGACAGAGTGAAAGAAGAAGCCGCACTATGATCTTTTGTGAATTGATTTATACACTGAATTTTCAGAGGAAATTTTAAAAAAGTCAAGAAGAAAAAGAGTAGTACAAAATCAAGAAAAAGAAAAGTGACCAAAAATGAGTAGAATTCAACTGCTATCTGCACAACATCTCCATATCAGAAAAACAGCATTAGCTCACACCTCAATGAAAGACCCAATTTTTCTTGTTTTTCTTTAAAGATTAATCTTTAATTACACCTAAACATACCTTGAATTTGTATTAATAATCAGGCATAAGCTGGCTAATCTTGCCTTCTTCGAGAGCCGTCTTCTGTTCAGTGATCTTCAACCAAATGCAAACTCCAGTAAAGCTGAGCACCAAACTAGCAAACCCACTTCCTAAACCAATACCCACAATGGCTAAAACAGACAAGCCTTTATTCTTCATAGGAGGCAAAGGGTACCCATAAAGATCCTTATTCCCTTCAAACGATGTCGCATTGAATCTTGGCAAATTCCCACTTCTGTTCCCCAACAGAGGCGGGATTGGCCCAGAAAGCCTGTTGTTGCTCACATCGAAAGCTGATAGCCTCACTAAAAGACCCAATTGCTGCGGGATTTGACCAGTGAGAAAATTATCATGGAAATCAATCACATTCAAATAAGCACACAATGCAAGCTGTTGAGGGATCTCTCCATCTAATCTATTAGATGAGAGATTCAGAACAGCAAGATTGACTAAGTACTGTAAATCTTCTGGAATAGGACCCGTGAGAGAATTAGAGGAGAGGTCGAGAGACTGTAAATTGGAACAGTTTGATATGTAAGGAGAAATAGAGCCTTGTAGAGAGAGATTAGTGAGAGAAAGCTTATAGATGCGCCCATTATTGCAAGTAGCACCAGAGAGATAAGAGTTGAAGTCAGAACATGGGTTAGCAAGATTGGATTTTGTCCAGTTAAGAAGCCAATTTGCTGGGTCTTTCAAGGATTGGCTTAGGTGGGTTAAGCAAGCTTCATCGTTTGGATCTGATATTGAGAGAGTAGAAGAGCTTAGAAGAATCAAAACAAGCAAACACCAAACACCCATTTTGGAAAAAAAAAAAATATCACAACTTTCCAATTGCTTGCTTCAAATTTCTTTATTTCTCAGGCTCAAAGGAAAAGATAGAGAGAGAAAGAAACAGTGGGTGCTAGTTCTTCTACTGTATTTATCTAGTTTCATGAAGGTAGAAAAACCCCACCTTTCAAACTATACACAAAATTTGGAAGCCAGAAACTAATCCAATCGTGTTCTTCAAGTACTAACCTGTCTTATTATATATAATCACACAAAAATACTGAGTTATTTTGGCTATGGAAGGAGGACAAGAGAAACAGAAATAAAGAGGGAAATAAGGAGGAGGAGAGTTTAGGGGCGAGGGGTCTGGTGAAAACGAAAGCAGGAGAAGGGAAGGGTGTGGGGTAGTAACCTGCACGTATGAGGCGCAAGATAGCGACAAGAGGGGGAGGAGGGGAGAAGGTTATTTTGGTGGAGAGCAGAGAGGCAAATGCTGTTGTGGAGTTTTGATTGATCCGTTCAAGGAAAGGGAAAGGCTAACAAAGAAAATAAAGATTTTTCCGGTATATCCGTGACGAGGAATAATGTAAATCTAGTCCGTTATTAATGCTCTCACTTCCTTCGCATTGGACTCACTGTTACCGTCAGATCTGCATAACCTCGCCATTCTGATTATTTTTTTATATAACATTTTTACGAACATTTTTGTTTTTTTTTTTTATTATTACACCACTTGGCCTCGCTTTTCTCATTCATTCTCATGATGTTTTCTTAAAAAATTGGTAGAGAAAGAGAATTTAAATAATAATAATAATAATAAGATTTTGACAATAATCTCAATTTTCTCTCTGCAAAATTGCCCACTTGTATCAATTTCTTCTGTTTATTTGACAAATGTCTAAATTATCTCAAGCATTCATTGTAGAGATAATTCATGCTAATTTAAACCTAATTCAAATTATTTTTTATAAGATTAATTTTATAATCTTTTTCAGTTTAAACTTAAATGGTATAATTCAATAATATCAATTATATTTATGTAGTGGTTCTTCTTCTGATATATTTAAATAAAACTATAACTATACACATTTTATATATTCAGAGATATTTCGTGTTTATAGAATTGATTTAATTTTTTGATGATAAATATGTGAAGAGTAAAGAGTAAATTATTAAAATAAATCACAATGCATGCATTTTCTTTTCCTGTGATAAGGAAAAAAAAAAGAAAAAAGAAAAGAAAAAGTTCACTTTGGTGAACCAAGTTTGAGTTTGATCCGAAAAGATTTCTGATAATCTTGGATTATGTTGGGTTTGGGTCAATTTTCAGCTGATTTTGGCGGATTTGGAAGAGATGAAACGTTGGCAGCTTTAATTTTCATTAGGCTATTCATTCTACCAAATTTCTTTTTATATTCTTAAATTTTGCTTTAACATATTCAGCTTTGGAGCCCAAAACAAATGAAAAACCTTAAATTGGTAGTTGAAATCCAAATATTCAGTTAATTAGTTGGATTTGATATAAAATTTTAATTTTTAATAATTATAGTTAATCGATTTGTATTTTAATTTAATATTTAAAAATCGATAATTAACAGTTAATCCATCTTTATATATAATTATATATATATATGATTTACTTTTACATTTTAATTGAAATTATCATCTTATTCTCTGTAAAATAAGTGATAAATATATATTTTTTTATCACAATTTCCATTTATTGTATGACAGATATGCATTTAAATTAAAATATGTAATTTTGTAATTAATGAAATATGCAAATGTCACGCAATGAATAGAGAAAATAAAAGATAAGGCAATAAATGAAAGGTAATTAGCACTTATCTTCTATATTTAATTATTTATATATAGGTATATTTTATACATTAATCACTAAAATCATCCACTTAATGATAAGTATAAATTAGTATTTTTATTTTTTTTGGTTTTATAGATTGTTTATGTAATTTTTTTTATTTTATTGTCATTAAATTTTAATGACTTTTATTTTTATTTGTATTTTTATATTTAAAAATTTTTAAATTTATATTTTAATTTTAATGATGCATTTTTTATAAAAATGAGTTAATTATATATATTTAATTTTTAACACATTTATCGGTTAATTGATTGTTAATAGATTATCTTTAAATTTAAATGTTAAAAAATCGATACTAATAAACTAAACTTCCAAAATATATTGTGACCTGATTAATTATTGTATATTCACTCATATTAAGCATTAACAATTTAAATTTTATTCTTTTCAAGCCTCAACCATAATCTTTTAAAGAGGTTTATTCATTAGAATTTATGTCCAAAATAATGAAAAATGGGAATGTGATGCTCATCATGTCAACTGAGTGGTAAAAAAAATAGGAATAATATATAAATTGAATTTTTAAATTATTATTGTTTAATATATTATTTTTTAAAATCAATTAGGTGTCACATTATCTTTTTAAATTTGTTAAAAATGTCATATAATTTTACATAAGGACATATGACATTTTATGAAAATAGCATTAAAACCACGTGTCAAAATAATAAGGATAATTTAATGCTTTTTAACAAGTTTAGTAAGATAATTTAATATTTTTAATAGTTTATATGGAGTTATTATTTACATTTTAAAAAAATTTAAGAAATTAATATGAAATTTGATTAGTTAATAGAATAGTTTGCTAAATTATGTATTAAAAAATAATAGAAAGCTTGTATAAAAGAGGATGTTCACATAGATTATGTATAAAAAATAACAGAAAGATAAATTATGTAAAATGTTCACATAAACGAACTTTTATGAAACGAAAATATATATTTTATGCTTGTATAAAAGTGGATAATACAAAGATCACGATCTTATAAAAGTTGCTGCGGAAATAGTGATTTAATTTACCTAAATTATTCTTACAACTGCGTGAATCGCATGTGTAATCCCTCAGCAAATTGGGAAATGAAATGAGAGCTCCAGCCTTCGAACAAAAATAAATAATAAATATTAAAACAAAAAAAAATTATTGAGTGATAATCCGATAGTAATACAGATTAAGTTAAAAATAAAAGATATAAAGATCGACTTTTGATATATTTTATAAAAAAAATAAAAAATTTAAATTTAATTAATTTAATAAAATTTGAATATTCGATAATTAATTTAAAAAAATATAAAAAAAATCATATTCTTATAAGAAGGTAGGTTTAGACAAAAAGAGTGGTAGCAGTCTAAGTGGGTCCATGAAATGGAAATGTGTACGGGAGTCGGATCAGTGTCACATGTCTGGCAGAGTTAGTGCATAAATATCCTTAATTATTATAACTCAATAAAATGTGAGCTTCACACATAATTTATGCAAGCTAATCTTTATTGGGTTTTTTTTTAGCCTTAATTTATTTAATTGTAATAAAATATATTATACTTTCCTTTTGCTCAGACGTTTTAATTACGGAAATAGGAGTATATGATTGTTTATTTGATTTGGCAATTTGGCATGGTTCGTTTAAAGTTTAACGCCAAATGGCGTGCTTGAGAAAGTACTAATTATGTTAGTTTTGGTAATGATACGGCAGATTACGTATTTATTTTTTAAAAATAATAGTTTGAATTTAAATTTTGTAAATAACCAAAATAGTATTAGAAAAGTTTTAGACTAATTGAACTCAAATTTTATTCGGATACAATAATACAGTAGTAATATTTTTATCTATTTAAAGAAAAGTTATTAAAGTACTCCACAACATAATTGCTTAATTTGCTAGTACTATGTAAGAAAATATAAAACTCTATGTTTTATCTATTGGTATTATACAGGTACTCTATCTATTTATTTAAATTGTTTATGACTGTAAATATTTTAATTAAGCCAAACTAATACAACAGAGTTCTTAGTGGCATAATAAGAAAACTAAATAATTTAGGTTTATAAAATTCCTAGAATCAAATGTTCAAACACTATTAATACCACTTTCTATTCATCATGACTCCTTTATTGTTAGCATTTACTCATATTTTTTTTATTTTTTTTCTTCTTTATTAGCTTTCCTCTTAGGATGTATTTGAATTAATCATTTATTTTAAATGTTTTCACCAATTCAAATATATAATATAAAACTTAACTAGATTAACATTTGTCTATAATTTTATATGTATTTTCTAAAATGCAAAAAAAAAAAGAAATATTGTGACTATTTAAAAGATATAAAAGCAAAAAAATTTGTAAAACTAAATTACTAACATTTAATTAAATATAAATATTTGTTGTATTTTTTAGTTTCTTTTCAAATTTATCTGATTTTTTTAAAAAATTCAATGAAAAATATAATTTTGTATTTTTATTTCAATGGACATGGGAAGATAAAAGATTTAATTAATCAAAAATTTAAAAAATAAATTAAACAGAGAGGAGTAAAAATAAAATTTTAAGGTGAGCAAAATTATTTATCTAATATATATATGTATATATATAAGTATAATTAAAAAATTTTCAAAAATTAAGGGGGACAATTGCCCTCCTTCCTCTTCAAGTGGCGTCGTCATTATTGCAGGATTAACCTAATTGTTGCAAACTTCGCAATTGTTTTTAACGAAAAAGGTGTAAAAGTCAAAGTTAGTGACTACCCGGTTTGACCCAAAATATACTTGATAAGTCTCAAATTATCATAGAGGAGAGATAATATATCACGAACAAGAGCAAGAAGTCCGCAAGCTTTTGGTAGGCAGGCCATGAGTGAATTAAAAAAGTTGAGCCATGGAAAGAAGAATGTTGGTCTGGTCAACCTGGATGTTAACATTCTAATACTTAAGTTAGCAGAAGGTAATAACTCTTAGAAAGAGAGTATGTTATCAGAGAGAGTAAAAATCAGTGTCTAACTTACGAATTGAATCTGTTATTTATAGAGCTATAGGAGTTTCGAGCAATGTTTTCGAGCAATTCGTCTATTCTGAACATAACATAATCTATTGTATAGACAATGATAATTTGATGGGAGGGATGTATTAAATAGCCATGTTAAATCAATAAAAGATCACGTTCGATTGGATAGTTTTGTTTTTCGTGCCCAACCAACTGACTTTTGCGAGACTTCCTTGGGCCTTATGCTTTAAAGCCTTTGACGTTTTGGGCATTCTAAATTTTATTTTTTAGGGCATTATCAATATTATTCTGGACTATTCATTTTATTTTCAATTAATTCACAAATTATTGAAGAAAGGAGAAAGAGTTATTAAAAGGTGTCACGCCAATAATAATAATAACAATAATAAAAAAATAATAATAATAGGTCATTTTCTTATCAATCCCACAATAGAATATGGATTGTTCTCGCTTACTATTATATCCTCAAATTAATCAAGATATTCATCCCACTTCCTCACAATCACTATCGACTAGAAGACAAATAGAATTTTCACATTTTTATACAGATATATTCATGAATCTCAATGCTACTAATAATGGTTCCATCAATATATACACGAACCATCTTAATAATTACTGTCAATAATAGGAACATATTCCATTAGCTATATCTTTTGAGTATTAAATTTTTAACGATGAATAGCAATCTTGAAGATAAAATCTTACTGTTCCAAGTGGAATTCTTCTGTGCATCTTTGAATTTTATTATTATAGTAATTAATAAGCTATCAGTTCCATGTCAACCTAGTAAACAATTCTTTTTCAATAAAATCTTGCTATAATAACATTATTGAACTTAATAAAATAAGAGTTACATTTTTAATGTAGACTTTGAAATTATTAGTCAAAATTTGAGATTTTTTTTCCAACATTATGACGATACTGTCATCAATGACCTTTTCGCTTTTACCATAGTTGATAATATCCCACCCTCACCAATATTAATTATGAGCTAATATTTTATTAGTATTGGCAAAATAAATAAATAAAAATTAAAAAAAAAGTATATGTATACAATCCACCTTCTTGATTTAAACAATTAATGAAATTTTATAATCATTTCGAAAAATTAAGTGTCCTATTTCTTTTTTTTATTTTTTAGAAAAAAATAAGTTAAAGTTCGTATAACTACCAATTTGTTAAAAAGAAAATAAAATTGGAAAGATTAATGGTTCACTTTCAAGAAGTGGTCCAGTGTGAAAAGAAGAGAGCCCAGGTAGGATGGGGTGAAGTAACAAGAGACAGGACATGAGTGGCAACAAACCAACACAGTGTTGGGGCTGTGTTCATATTCTATTACCAGACCAGAACTTAATCAAACTACAAAGGTCCACTAAGGGGCCCATAAAATATAATAAAATATTAATTTTAGAGGCCTCAGCCCATTTTGGTCCCATAGACATTTGTTTGGTAGCTGAATCAGAGGCTGGGGTGGCTAATGATATACTTTTGCCTTTGTGTAGAAGAAACAACTGGATGTGATGTGACCTTTAAAAGTTTGGGCACTCTCGCACACAAACTTGTAACCTATGTAATTTTCTATATCTAACTCGTATCTCCTGTTGATATGTTCATTTAATTATTATATTAATAAAAAATTTAATCAATCTATTATATTCGGTTAATCAGTACATGATGTTCGATTTTTTTGTTTAGTTAATTAATATTTTTTTATTAATCACTACAATTTAAAATTTACAATTATAAAAAAATAAGGCAAGATTTAATTTAATTTTAAATGTACAAAATAATTTAAAATAAAAATCACAAAAAAAAAAATATACTATATAAAATTTGGGTCCAACAAATTAGTAACTAGTATTATAAAGTGGATTTAATATTTTTGAAAATTAGCATGTTTAATTCTAAATCAAAAAAAATAAACAAAATTAAATGTTAAAATATAGACACCAAAAAAAGGTTAATTGATTACTATGTATAAATATTACTCTATATAATTAAGTAGAATGACATAATTTAAATATAGTTTAAAATATTATTTTATGTTAGTTTTAGCCAGAAAGAAAAAAATTAAGGTATAAAAATCAATATATATATATATATATATATATATATATATATATATATATATACACACACACACACACTTCGTTATACTTTTTAATATCCAAATTTGATGTATTATAATGTTTTTTCTCACCCTGTCTATCTCATATTATTATTATTTTTATTTCTTTTTAGAGACCAGTGATGATAATTTTTAGTTTAGTATTTTCATTTGTTTTTTCGTCTAAGAAAAAAATAATTTATTCTCAAACATATGTTATGATATACAAATTATTTCTGAAACATAATGATCTGTTAGTAAACAAATTTCCTTCATATTTCTATTTAGTATTTACAAGTGAAATTACCATTTAACCTTTTACACACACATATATATCCTCATACAATCATTATATAAATTTATTATTATGATTATTGCTGTTGTTAATTATATTTATAAAAATTAATGTAATAAATTGAGAAAACAATGATTAATAAAAAAAAAAGCAATTATTTTTATAGTCTAGATGAAAAAAAATATAATCAACCATTAGGCGAAAGTCTGATAGGAAAGACAGTATGATAAAATTTCTAATACAACAATTAATGATTAATTTTATAATTTTTTTCCTCTTGCTGTCGTAGCAAGTTTTTCCCCTTACTCTTGTAGTAAGTCTCTGTTTATGGCCTGAGTATTATTTCCTTTCCTTTGTTTTCTCTCCCACGGTTATTATGGCTTCTACGTCGAAGACTGAAGATATTATTGAGTGTTGTGAGAAAGTCACTTTAGAAGATGATATTGATGATGGTCTTGTGCTAAATGATGAAGATTTTATTGATGAAAAGAAATATCTATCTCTATGTCTCATTGGCAAAATTATTTCAAATTGCACAATCAAAGCTACAATGGCTGAGGCCTGGCAACCTGGTAAAAGGTATTAAAAGTTAACTCCTAAACTTTTTAGCTTTCAATTTTTTTTTTTTGTGAAATCGATATGAATATGGTTATGGATGATAGACCTTGGTCTTTTGAACAAAAATTGCTTGTGCTAAGAAAAATGGAAATTAGCCTTTAACCAGAAAATATAGAATTGTATGCAGTGGATTTCTGGGTGCAATGTTACATGATAATTGTGAAATTAATGATGTTTTTAGTATATTTTTAGGTGTTTAATTAGGTTAATTTTGTGTCAATTAGGTTAAATTAGAGTTTAATTGGTTAATTTGATATTTTTGGAGTTAATTGTAAATTTTGGTGTTTTTCAGGATTAAAATTAAAGAAAAATGACTTAATTGAGAAAATGCAAAGTTTTGGGGCAATTATATAAATTTCAGAAATTGATGATCAAAAGACGAGCATTTAGTCCCGAAGCTTTTGACACTGTTGGGTGAAATTCTCAAGCGACCGTGCAATTTGGTTCTGGATTGAAGAGTGAAAATCGAAGTTTTATTGAATAAGGCAAATTGTTTTTTGCCTGGCCGCGTGAAGCAAAGAAGGATTTACTACCCGACCGTGTGAAGAATAATGTTTGTGCCCAGCCGTATGATGAAGAAAGAATTATGCTGCCTGGCCGCGTGAGAGAAGAACAAAACTAATGCCTGGCTGTGTAGCTTACTTAAGTAATTCATTACTTGGCCATGTGACCCAATAAGCAAAGCCCTTCAACTGGCCGTATAACTCAAGTGTAAAATACATGCTTGGCCACGTAAAAAGGAATTTAAAGTCGACAAAATTTTTCCTATTTTGTTGCGGAAAACTGAAGACTTAGCCTATAAATACTTGACGAAAAACACCAGAAAAGGGGGAGATCGATCATAAATCATACAACAGAGAAGTTACACCTAGGACTTTTTTTTAGTTTTAATTCTTTAATTTTGTACAACAGTTTTGTCTTGTTTTTCTTAGTTTACTGTTTTCTTTATTTTAGTTGTTCTTTTATTTTTATTATGTAGTAATTTTTTTTCTTTTGCTAATGGATTCTTGAAATCTTTTATTTTTATTGTTATGACTTAAGCTTGTGCTTAATTTTAATGCAAGTTTGATTATTTCTTAGTTTTTAAACACAATCTTATCTTTATTTAACTGAAAATTGATTAACTTGATTAAGCATTGGTTAGTAATTGGGTTTTGGTTTGATCATCAATTTCATGTCAAACATACTCCATCAATTCACTGACTGCCAATCACACATTTATGCATATATAAATACTGTTCCATTACAGATAAATTCTTTTACTTTCACAATTATAAATATGTATATGCCAATACAAAAGATAATTCATATCTCTTGTTCTTGCAAAATTGGCTCATTTGTGTACTATTACTTCAGCTATTTTTCAAAACCTAAAAGCAATAATAACTACGTGCTGAACATTAAATATATCTAATGGTGACTATAAATCGAAATATTTTTCAAACAAGTATAATTATATTAATTATACAAAAATTCATTATATTTTTCTATCAAAAATACAAATATCAATATTCTTAACAATCGTTTCAATTTATTACCAATACTTTGGTAAACTTTTCAATTTAGTTCAAAAATTTTGATTTTATTTCAAAATCACCCTTTTTACACACTACCAAATTGACACTAGTTTGCTTATTTTCACTTCACAATCAGTTATTGGCTTACAAAATTATCAATTGATCCTTATTTTAACTTTTTCATGTAAAATTACATTTTAATCATTGCATTTCTCAAAAGCTCATTTTCGAATTGTTTATTCACTAAATTACCATTTTATCCTTTTTATTCATTTCTTTATCGCTTTAACTCTTTACATACAATATTTGAAAAAATTATAATTTTGCCCTTAAACTTTTTTTTCTTTTCAATTAGATCATTTTTTCATTCTAAACTTCATTTTTAGCTATCTTTTTGCATTTTTAATTTATTCTTATCATTATGCCTATAGTATAATTTCGACGAAAATTTTCAGACCGGATATATGAGATGTAAACTCTATAGGGCCACAATACAGACTGAAAAATGACCCCAAAAAACTATTTCTCACAGAACAGAGTACAGAACAAAGCAGATACTATGAAATATCAGTGATCCTATCATAGCAAAGCAAGTCGCCATGACTTGCACCGCGATATAGGTATTTCTATGGCTAGCCAATTATATCCTAATCTAGAATTTGACCGTCAGACTATTACTAAGGACAATAACCATTTATATTTTACTTCACTTTTCAGATTTTACACATTTTTAATAGCTTATTCAATACAGAAAATCTGTCAGCCAACTTTTTCATTATTTTTGCACAGTTTGTGAATTATTTCACAATAATTTACCATTTTCACTTAATTAATAAATTATTTCACAATAATTCAACAAATACATTAACTACATAATCAAATTATTTTCTCAAAAATTCTTAAATAATTTTCATAAATTCTTCAAAAATTCATGGACACATTCATTCATTTTTATAGTCATTTTATGGCAAAAATTAATCAAAATACACAAATTACACTTTAGTTCCTGTTAAAATATAATTCGGCCATTAAAAAAATCCACATTACACATACTTTTAATTCGAATTAAGCTTTCTAATAGGTATATATATTCAAGGTCATAATTCATTATTCTAAGGTCAAATTCAATTAAATATGCATTTTTCTTAGTTTTTTCTAAGTTACATAAAGGAAAATCATGCTAATTCAAGAAAAATAGATGGATTTAGTAGCCACTAACCTTTCTCCTTGGCTTAAGCTTGCCTAGACTTCTTTTTCTTTTCCTTTGGCCTTGGAAGCTTGTCCCTCACCTTGAGAACCTACCATGACCGAATAATTTATCATAAGAAACACTAACTTTTTGTTCTCAAATGCTTAGATTAACCACATAAATGAACTCTAGGCACCTAAGAACACTTGTAGGTACCTTATAACAAAATTAAAACCATGATTCTCTTATCTCACTTTGACATCCTAAGATTTTTCACTTTGTTTCTCTTGCTGAACTTTCTCTAATCAAGGGATGGAGGCTTAATTAATCATAAAAGGAGGTAGGGTGCTTGGATTTAGAGAGAAATTTGAAGAAAATTTAAAAGAAACTCAACTATCCACATAAGGAAGGAGATGATGGCTGAAGAGATAAGGTTGGCTGTTGAAATATCTCTCTCTAACTTGGCTTTTTATAGTGGATGAATTGGGTTGGACTTTGGTTCTATCCAAGTCCACTAATTTAAGCCCAATAACCCAAAATCAAGTCCATTATACCATTTTTAGTAATTTTCTTACTTTTCATTTCCAAAATACTCTTAAATTGATTCAATAATTCTTATCATATCAAAAATAGGTCGTACATAAAATTTCAACCCAATCAGAGTCAGTTACTGATTTGATTCAATCAGATCAATCTGATTCAACAATTATCAGAATTACCAAAAAATTAACTTTTTATATCAAAAATATTACACATATCATTTTAGACACATATGAAATTTTTGGCAATTTTTAGATTTCATTTGCTATTTTTAAATGGAAGATCAAATCTAGATCAATCTAGTTACTATTTAAATCGAACCACTTTGTTCTTTGTATTTTAAACTTTTGGAGGCCTATTTGACCTTAATTTCACTTCAAATTTCAATATTGGACTAACCATGATCAATATTTTTGATGGTCAAATAAAATATGCTTCACCTTCGGGTACACTTTTCAGTCCGAAAATACTGTTCACTATCGAAAAATACTAGTCACGACTGATTCGATATTCAGGCCATTACACAATTTCAGTCCAAAATCGAAATGAGATCTATATCACGGTCAGCAAGTATGACCTAATAATTATGACCCCTCTCCTGTAACCTAGATCATGGTCAACACTCTTTTGGTATTGACTGTGAGGTAGTTTAGAGTTAATCCAGAATCGACATGCAATCTATGTCATGATCAGCAGCTATTACCTAATGATTGTGACCCTCTTTTGTTCATTCCTAAAGTTGATTTTAGATCCCAATTTATTATTAAAGTTAGTCCAAGCCCTACTAAACTTATTTAGAGCATTCTAACCATAAAAATAAAGGTAATTTGGAACTTTAAACATGTGAAAAATATAGTGATATATATATATATATGTATGAAAAAATAAAGTATAGGGTACATGTAAATTATGAATGATAACATAGGAGCATTGAACATGTATTGACAAGTTCTAAATATTGTTAGAGCTTTGCATGTATAAAACTAAATATGAGTTGTGACATTAAACATGTAAAAAGAATATTTAAATATATGAATAAAGTTATGGAAAAATACTAATACTAAGAGATATGAAACCTTTAAGTTGTGTATGAACATACATAAAGGCACCAATTAATACGAATAAATTATGATATTTCAATGAGATAATGCATATATATATATATATATATATCCCAGTGATAACAATAGTTGAGTTGAAGCTGGAACACTACTACAATGGATGTAGCTCGAAGATGCGCAACATAATCTTGCCCACAAAAAGTAATGTTCTTGTATCTCACCAAGTTTATTCTACTGATGGAAGTTTATATATTAAGAGCATTCATCACAGGTGTGCAAGAGATGGCATTTGGCAAAGACAAGGAAGTGGTTACTGTCAAAGGAACCATGGATGTGACACATTTAATGGAGGATTTGAAGAAAAGACTGAATATACCTGTTGCGATATTGTCAGTTAATAAAGAGGAACACAACAATGGCAATAATAGTAAGAAGGGAAGTGACAATGGACAGAAGGAAAAAGGAAGTGGGATAGAGAATGGAATTGTTGGTGCTGAAATGGTGGACTTGGCTTTAGGAATATCCATTAATTCAATATTGTTTTATTGGGCAAGCAATTTTGGAGGCTTTGAACCAGACCTGATTCTTTTGTTTCTATAGTTCTCAAGGCTATATATTTTCTTGGATGTAGTTTGGAACAATCTCAACTAGGAAAACATTTTAGTTTCACATGGAGAAGCATCTTGGCAGCTAGAGATTTGGTCTCTCATAATCTCAAGTGGTGAGTTGGCAATGGAGAAGAGATAGATATTTAAAAAGATGATTAGCTTGTTGACCCTTTAAATTCTAAAATATCTTATAATCCAGTGCAGGTACTTGTCAATTCTAAGGTCTCAGCCCTGTTAAATGGAGATTCTACATGGAACTTTTCACTCATCTAGGCGTGTTTCAGTAGTAATGATGCCAACAAAATACTACAAATTCCTCTAGCTCGCCGCACCCAACCGATGAATTTTACTGGTCATTTGAAACAATCAGTCAATATTTTGTCAATAGTGTGAAGTGACTGGTTCATAGAGCTACTCAACCTCTGGTGAACTTTAATTTTGCTTGGCAATTCTTGTGGAATCTTGCTTTACCTTTAAAGGTGCGTATTTTCTTATGGTGATGCATTGTTGATGTTTTGCCAACTAGAAACAATTTGTTCCAAAGACATGCTAAAGAAATATATGTGTGCCTTTTTTGTTCTCCTTTAGTTATGGAATCTGTATAACATGCTTTGTTTTCTTGCCCATGTTCTCAATCGATTTGGAAGGATAGTTCACTTGGAATCTGTTTTGATATCAATGCTTTGACAGCTTGTATAATTGGTGTCCAGTTTACTTCTTTGCATCACGATGAGCTGCAACATGCTGTTTTCTTGCTTTGGACAATCTGGTATAGAAGAAATAAGCTTATTTTGGAGCAACATAGAATGTGCAATGGTGCGATTTTGTGTATGGCTAGCTTCTCTCTTAACCAATGGGAAGTGGTGTACCAAAAGGATTTTGCTTTTGATTCTTCCTCTTCATTACCTTGGCTGGAATTATGGATTCCTCCTCCTGCTGGTGCTATTAAATGTAATACAAATGTTGTTATCTTTTGGTTAGAAAAGAGAGTTGGCTATGGGTGCATCTGTAGGGATTCTTCTAAGAACGTTGTGGTTGCTTTTCATGGTTCTCTGAGATGTCCTCTTGACCCTCTCCTTGCAGAGACTATGTCAATTAAGGAAGCGTTAAAGTGGATGAAAGAAGAAAGCTTTACACATTTGCAAATGGAGACAGATTGCCCTGTGCTTCATCAAGCTCTGATTTCTCCTTCTCTAAATGCTTCACCTTTTGGACGAATTGTTCAAGATTGCATTGATTTTAGTCATTTGTTTTCAAGTTGTTTATTTACTTTTATCAAAAAATCTGGTAATTATCTTGATCACATTCTAGTTAGGACTTATGTTATTTCTCATGAAGTAAGATTTGATTTTTCTCTCTCTTATATTCGCCCGTTGTTTTAATAAAATGATCCATTTTATTCAAAAAATAAATAACGATTGATTTTTTTTTTCATTCAGCCATTTGTTTCAACTATTAACCGTTAATTGGAAAATTTTATAAAACACATTTTTAATAGTCGATTATATTAATCGTTTAAAGCATTTGACCCAAACACCCATTAACGAGGATCCTTTGCGGTGCTATCATTATACAATGATTAAGAAGCAGTAAATATTTCGAACATGGATATATATATGTGTGTGTTGGATATATATACATGTCAACTGCCACGTCACCCAAAAATCCACATCAGCTACCAATAGGATGATGACACGTCACCCAAAAAATTCACCTTAGCTTTGCCACATCAGGAGAGAATCCTTGAATAAACCATAAATGGGCTTTAATCTCTTGTTAGAAAGCCTCAAGTAATCTTGGCCCGTTACCCACATGGCTAATGCTATAAAACTTCAACTTTATAAACCCACCTCCCCCTTCTTTTCTTTCCGATGTGGGATTACTCTCTCCCTTTTCAACCTTAATCTCCAAGGTATATTCATCTCAACTCATCAACCAAAGCCTATCATGTGTTAGTGAGACCCAAACCCGTTTTTGCTCTCTCTCTCTCTCTCTCTGCATTTTGGTTTTCTACTTTTCTATTTCTTGATCAACACAACTTCGACATCTCGACTTGGCCACGCTTTCGATACGCCATATTTCGGAGCTCCATATATAGTCATATTTGCCTTGTCAGTAGAGCTTGGCTGTGATGTCGATGGCGGCTGGCCCAGCATCACCCACCGATCAAGCTCCTCCGATAGGGCCCGCCGCAGTTCCCATACCAACACAACCGGTCATGATGACTGACTCCTTTGCCAAAGACGCGGTTCTCTTCTGGATTCGTGGGGAATTCGGCGCTGCCAATGCTATAATCGATGCGCTCTGCAGCCACCTCGTGCAGCTAGGTGGCGGAATTAGATAGGAGTACGAGGCGGTGTTCGCGGCTATTCATCGGAGGAGGCTGAATTGGATCCCGGTGCTTCAGATGCAGAAATACCACTTGATTGCTGATGTGGCGGTGGAGCTCCGGCGGTTAACGGAGAGGAAATTAGATGGAAAGAAATTAGTTGAAAATGAGGAAAAGAATGAGGTGGCGGTGAAGGAGGTTTGTTTGGATGAGGACGTGGAAGTGGAAGAGAAACCAACCGAAGGTGTTGAAACTTTGGGAAATGGGGTTAGTGACGACGGCGGCGAGGCGGTTGAGGTGGAAGATTTACCTGATAATTGAGCCTCAAAAAAAATTATGACTTCTCTCAAATAAATTTGTGTTGTGTATATTCACTATTAAAGCCAATATTGATCGGTGGGAGGAGGCTTTTTATGATTTTGTGTTTGTTTTTGGAAATTGTTATAATTATCACTTATCAAGCCATTTGACTATAATTGTGCTAAAATCGTGTTTTTTTCTACTTTTCAATCGATTTTCTTAATAGCTAAACTAATATGTATTTAGTTTTCATTTTTTTTTTCGTAAAGAACAAAGAAAAGATTTTTTTTCCTTTCCCCTTCATGGATTTGTAGAAAAGAAAATGGAAAGGATTTTAATTTTATTTTAAATTGTTTAGAATCTAAGAAAGAGAACTTTCAGCAGTGTGAAATTTACATCCTTTAAATAAAATTTACATTAAGAGAGAGCAAAAACGTGTTTGGGTCTCACTAACACATGATAGACTTTGGTTGATGAGTTGAGAAGGGAGAGAGTAATCCCACATCGGAAAAAAAGAAGGGGGAGGTGAGTTTATAAGGTTGAAGTCTTATAGCATTAGCCATGTGGGTAATGGGCCAAGATTACTTGGGCTTTCTAACGAGAGCTGAGAGTCCATTTATGGCTTATTCAAGGGTTCTCTTCAAATGAGTCAAAGCTGATTTGAATTCAAGTATTCTCTCCTGATGTGGCAAAGCTGAGGTGAATTTTTTGGGTGACGTGTCATCATCCTATTGGTAGCTGATGTGGATTTTTGGGTGACGTGGCAGTTGACATGTCAAGTTTGATATGTCAACTGGTGATGTGTCTTTATGATGGGTTCCACGTGTGATGTGGCACATGACGTGGCATGCCAAGTCATCATTCCGATGAGAATCTCGCCGGAATCTGGTGACCGTGACTTTTATGCAAATATGTTATAAGTTCAGTGACTTTTAAGTCAAGAAAAAAAAGTCGGTTACTTTTGCGCTATAAGTGATAAGTTGAGTGACTGTGGGTGAAATTGACCCCTTGTGCA